>JARKHS020025304.1:0-307675 GCA_030143305.2 Amblyomma americanum
CGAGAAGCAGGGGTTCTCTCGGGAAACGTGGCCACAGCGCTTGCTCACTTTGTTACCCGCCGAGGCGGCCGACGTAGTCGCTCGCTTGAAGAGAGAGGAGGCAGAGGATTTCGACCAAGTGAAATCAAGTCTGCTAAAAAAGTACAGGCTGTCAGCGGAGGCGTTCCGTCGGAAGTTTCGGGAAAATGAAAAAGGCAGAAATGAGTCATATACAGAGTTTGCCTACAGGCTTATGTCAAACATGCAGGAGTGGCTCAAAGAAGAGAAAGCGTTTGGTGACCACGAGAAAATTCTGCAGTGTTTCGGGCTGGAACAGTTTTATAGTCGGTTACCTGAGAACGTGCGGTACTGGGTCTTGGATAGGCCAGACGTTAGTACAGTGGCTAAAGCCGCCGAGCTAGCCGAGGAGTTTGTGACGCGTCGGGCTCGCGGAGCTAAGGACGGTCAAAAGGGTGAATTTGGCTCCAAGTCTGAGAGGCCGAAGTTCACACCCATGAGAGCAAGGGGGGACACGCGTAGTGCGGATGCGAGTGAAAGCAGTCCGACCGAACGTAAGGAGACGGCGGCAGCCGAAGCCGAACGCAGAAAGCGGTTCGAGAGGAGGCAAGCGCGCGTGTGTTATACGTGCCAGAAGCCGGGTCACTTTTCGGCGCAGTGTCCAGAAACAAAAAGAGAAGTCGTGTGTTTGTCATTATGTAGCACTGACGAGAACATGAAGCTTCTCGAGCCTTACATGCGAGACTTCCTCGTGAACGGGAAAGAGTGCCGAGTGCTTCGTGATACCGCAGCTACAATGGATGTAGTTCATCCCTCTTACGTAGAACCCGATATGTTCACGGGCGAGTGCGCATGGATCAAGCAAGCCGTGGAAGCTCATAGCGTGTGTCTGCCCGTAGCAAAAGTGCTTATTGAAGGACCTTTCGGAGCACTTGAGACTGAGGCCGTAGTGTCATCTAGGCTGCCCCCCCAGTACCCGTACCTATTTTCGAACAGGTCCGATCACCTCCTGCGCGAGAAGGGGCTTTTGTTTGGTGAGGCTAGCGTTCAGGCCTTAACCAGACCGAGAGTTCGGGAGCTCGCTGCAAAGGCGGTAGTTGCGGGGCCGACGTTGTCGAACAATGAGAAAGGGTCGGAGGCGCAGCAAGCTGATATTCCGAGCACGTCAGAACTGGATAAAATTGAGCCTGTAGCGTTGAAGGCACCAGGTACTGGAGAGGAAATGCCCGACAAGGGAAAGTTAGAAGAGCTTCCGGTCGAGCTTCCGGGACTAGGCTCAGTGACGAACAGGGAAGACACTGATCAGGTCATTAGTGACTTACTCAGTAAAGCACCGCTGTCGCCTGAGCAGAAAACCGAACTACACCAACTCTTACAAGAGTTTCAAGGTCAGTTCTCTGAGAGGCCTGGTAGGACTTCTGTCCTTACTCATAATATAGAACTTACCTCCCCAGAGCCAGTACGATCCAAGGCGTACCGGGTGTCACCCCGCCAGCGCGATATTATGGAGGCTGAGGTAAAGAAAATGCTACAGCTCGGTGTTATTGAGGCGGGTGAGAGTGATTATACCTCCCCTTTGATTTTAGTTGAGGTACCGGGCAAGGAACCTCGTCCTTGCGTCGACTACCGCAGGCTTAATTCTATCACTAAGGATCAAATTTATCCGATCCCTAACATCGAGGAGCGCCTTGAGAAAGTTAGTAGCGCTCAGTTTATTTCCACCCTAGATCTTGTCAGGGGTTATTGGCAGGTTCCACTTACAGAGGAGGCTAGTAGGTATGCGGCGTTCATTTCACCAATGGGAACATTCCGTCCTAAAGTTTTGAGTTTTGGTTTGAAGAACGCGCCATACTGCTTTTCAAGCCTCATGGACAAAGTGTTGCGGGGACAGGAAGAATTTGCTTTACCGTATTTAGACGACGTAGCGATATTCTCCGCATCCTGGTCTGAGCATATGGCACACTTGCGGGCAGTGCTAACCCGCCTGCGCGAAGCGGGCTTGACAGTCAAGGCTCCCAAGTGCCAATTAGCACAGGCCGAGGTTGTCTACCTCGGTCACGTGATTGGACAGGGTCGTCGCCGCCCCTCTGAAATAAAGGTGGCCGCTGTGCGAGACTTCCCGCAACCGCGCACGAAGACCGATATTCGGTCGTTCTTGGGTGTCGCCGGCTACTATCAGAGGTACATCCCCAGGTACTCCGATATCGCGGCTCCCCTGACGGATGCTCTAAGAAAAACAGAGCCCCAAACAGTCGTCTGGAGCGAGACAAAGGAGAGAGCTTTTAGCGCCCTAAAGAGCGCCCTAACAAGCCAGCCTGTGCTACGATCGCCAGACTATACCAAAGGGTTCGTTGTTCAGTGCGATGCTAGTGAGCGAGGCATGGGCGTTGTACTGTGCCAAAGGGACAATGGAGAAGTGGAACACCCCGTCCTGTATGCTAGTCGTAAGCTGACCTGTCGTGAGCAGGCGTACAGCGCCACCGAGAAAGAGTGTGCGTGTCTCGTGTGGGCCGTTCAGAAATTGTCATGCTACCTAGCCGGCTCGAGGTTTATCATTGAGACGGATCACTGCCCTCTCCAATGGCTGCAGAACATCTCTCCCAAAAATGGCCGCCTCCTGCGCTGGAGCCTCGCTTTGCAACAATATTCCTTTGAGGTGCGTTACAAAAAGGGGAGTCTCAACGGTAACGCCGATGGCTTAAGTCGAAGCCCCTAACGTAGGAATCCGCCTCAAAGTTGTTGGTTACTGATGTTTTCTTCCTGAGGCAGGATTTTTAACATATTGCTTTTGTTTAGTGTTTCAAAGTGATTATGTGCTTTCTAGTGCAATTTTCCAATTTGTGGACGCGTTCTGAGTGCTGCTTGACTACTGTAAGGAACTAGGCAGTAGTATAAAAGGGGAAAGAGCCTGGCAGAGCTTAGTGAGGGTTGTCTCGTGCTTGCTGACTGAGCGGTTGCGTTTCGGCGTAGTTCTAACGCTTGCTGGGAACGAGCACAAAAATGGCAACTCTCCCGAAGTGACTTTACAGTGTCCTATGTGATCCTGAACCCGAGAACGAGGCCTTCTCTGTGCGCTGCGCTCAAGCAACGTCGAGGGACGATCGGTTTCGATTACGAGCATCATCGAGCGACATCCCTCTGGACAGCGGATGCAGTCCCCTGACCATCGGGATCTCCTTCTCCCGGCGGGGCGGTCTGTTACGTCTCGCCTACCTACGACGCGCGGTATAGCCGGCGCGGATGCAACGGACGCCGCGGCTTCGTTCATCGCTGCCGCAACGCCTCCCGCCAAGCGCGTCCAGGCATGTTTCAGTGCCACGTGTCGTCGTGCGTGCGTGTGTGTGTGTGCTTGTTTTGCCCACGCTTGTCAAAGCGCGGCAGCCGGGGAGAGGAGCTCCTCAACTGGGAGGCGAGGAGGTCTGACCGGCGCCGGCCTGGCGGACGCGCCCGTCACGCCTGAACATGTTCAAGCGTCGCCGTATCGGATGACTCTTCCCAAGCCGTTCCCTCTTGCCCTCGACTCCGAGGGTATATAAAAAGCAGCTGCCCCGGACGCCAACGGGAGAGACTTCGATTTCGTCCTTCGAGTAACGTGGTCGCCCTGACCGGCTGCTCTTTTGCGATGCCAGAATAAATAAGTTGTTCTGTTGCCAGTCGACTCATCCTTTGCCGGGACCTTCGGATGTTTCCTGCTTTGCCCCAGGCCGCCAGGCCAACGCTACCCTTGGGGCTTGCAACCCATTTGCAACAGTATGTATGTATGTATGTATGTATGTATGTATGTATGTATGTATGTATGTATGTATGTATGTATGTATGTATGTATGTATGTATGTATGTATGTATGTATGTATGTATGTACGTATGTATGTATGTATGTATGCATGTATGAGTCTGTGTGTGTGCGTGTGTAAGGGCAGCTTTTTTCTACGATTCCTCCATCTGTAGTGCTAGATGGGAAATAAACTTTGATTTGATTTGATTTGATATGTATAGCCGTCGCTTTTCCTCCTGTACTGCCGGGTATGTAAAGGAGCCGGGACCATTGTCAAGCTGTCGCCACAGCTTTTAGTCCCGGCTCCTCCTTTTGTAAGAAAGGAATAAACTTCAACTTCAACTTCAATCATCCTTCCAGGTGCAGTGGTCGTCAGTGCCCTTCAGTAGTGCGTTTTAGCATAGCTTAGAAGCATTGCCGTCGAGGCACAACGGATTTAAGGACGCATCCTCAGCGTGCGCAGTGGCTCCACCTGGCCACGCCTCTTCTGCGCATGCGCGGGAGGCATCCGGTAATCCGGTATACGTCTTTTCTATACAGGTCTCTTCTGTGCTAAAACTCCCTATTTGCACATACTTCGGCAGTGTTTCCGTTTTAGAATGTAGTTCTAACGAATTTCTGAACGCCGCCGCGGTGCCTGAGTGGTTATGCCGCTCGGCTGCTGACCCGAAAGACGCGGGTTCGATCCCAGCCTCGACGGTCGAATTTCGATGGAGGCGAAATTCTAGAAGCCCTGTGTAATGTGCGATGTCAATGCATGTTAAAAAACCCAACGTGTTCGAAACTTCCTGAGCCCTTCACTACGGCGTCTCTCATAGCCTGAGTCGCTGTGGGACGTTAAACCCCCATAAACTATAAACCAATTTCCGAACGAAACTTACTTTGCCATTTAAGCTCGGCAAGTACTCGCCAAATTCATCCCCGAATGGATTGAACTACGACGCTGAGGACAAAGGGCCCTACTAATAATCGTCAATTAAAAGCACGCTCTTTTATTGAGATAGAATGCAGAAAGGGGGCGCCACGAAATTTCGAAAGTATTGTTAGCACGGAAGTTGATTTCGCGAAGCAAGCTAATTTCGTATCTAATTAATAACCCCAGTCTATTCTATGTCATGCGGTTCGCATTTGATGTCGCTTTCGCGCGCGCGCATAGCGAATACAAAGGAGCATTGTCCCCCAACCATAACACGGACCCCAGTCAAGCCAGGCACCGTGGCGCAAATAAAGCCGACCCGCTCATTTAAGCCACGTGCAGCGCTCGTGTCGACCCGGCTCGTGGCCCTGGCCTGTGCGTCAGTGCCCGCTTCGTCCCATTGTTTTCCCGGGCTGTTTTTATCTCCCGCTGTCTGTGTCGTTCTGCCCATTCAACCTCAATTTCCCTATATAGTCCCGCCGTGTGGTCAGGTCGTCCGGACCGCACGACAGAGTTCAGTGCAGCACTGTTGATGCTGAACCCGTAGCCGTAGCCAGTAGCAGTAGCCCGTAGCCCGTAGCTCAGCCTTTTCTTCAACCTTATCTTTCTTGTGTATTGCTTTGTATTTTGAATCGAAAGCTTCACTACGCTAAGTAAAGCCGATTTCGCCGTGCATTGCCTGTTGACCTTTAAGCGAGCTGGAGGTCAATCTTGGCTGTAGGCCTTATCGTATGTGGTCCACCATGGTGTCGCACTATTTGACCTTTGACCTTGAACTTTTACCTTTCGATTCGCTGGTAGAGGGCGGTAAAATAGCCATGTGATGATGGCGTGATGTCGCGCGATGGAAACTGCCGTTGTGACGTCAGTCTGGGCGGAATATATAGGCCGCAGCGTTTATTGGCATGCCTCTCGCGATCGACCATTGATTTAATTGCCACCTGCCAAGCTGGCAGGGTGGGCGCGCTGACTATCCAGTGTGCGGAACGCACTCAACGTTACAGACGCCAATCCGCGTCTTCTTGTGCGATACAATACAGCTTTCGCTCTCTAACCAGGTTCCGCAGTATTAGCCGCAGCTAGTTAAGTAGTAAGCCGCACCTTAAGCTACACACTGAACATGAATACGCCAGTATGAAAGTAAAAAATGGAGTAAGCTGTTCTTTTATATCTTATAAAATGGATTGCCCTAGATGTCTGCTTGCTCCCTTTTTGCTGCTTTCTATTCAGAGTGTATGACTGGTTCACCCGACTGAAGTGACTCTAAAATAATAATGGTTTTAGGGAAAGGAAATGGCACAGTATCTGTCTCATATATCTTGGACACCTGAACCCGCCGTAAGGGAAGGGATAAAGGAGGAGTGAAAGAAAGGAAGAAAGGTGCCGTAGTGGAGGGCTCCGGAATAATTTCGACCACCTGGGGATCTTTAACGTGCACTGACATCGCACAGCACACGGGCGCCTTAGCGTTTTCCTCCATAAAAACGAGCCGCCGCGTCGGGTTCGAACCCTGGAACTCCGGATCAGTAGTCGCAGCGCCCTGACGACAACAATGCTTAGCTAGCCACCGTTCCTGAGAGAAAAACGTGAGCCTCTGACGTAGAGTGTTTCCTGAGCCAACTAAACTTAACCAGACGACGCACTGCCTTTTCCTTAAATTTCATTCGCTTAAGAAACCCCTCAACACAGCCCGAACCACAAAACGGTACTTAAAAGCTTGTGGTTTCGCAGTTTCAAAGTGCTCGCATTCCTACCGTGGTCACACCGCACCACGTGACCAACCACGTGGCTGTTCACGTGACAACCGCGTGACAACAACTAGCCAGACAACCAGACTAACCTGGACTTGCAATCAAGATTAACCAAGGCTAACCAAGCTATGCTACGTATATATGCTACATGCCGGTACGCATATGCGTACGCTGCGTGCTTTCGCTACGTATAACTGGCATAACCGAGCTTAGCTACTGCCACTTTTTTTAGAGGTTTTGCTCTGTTACAAGTTTTAACGGAAAGATTGATGGAACCAAAATTTGGAGGAATTAGTAATCCTGAAGAAGGCACATTGAGTATGCTGTACAGCGCATGAAGACTAAAGATTAGGGAATTTCTAGAAATAGATACTAGAAAACAGTAGTGCTGATATTGTGTTCTTAGGGGCACTTTTTAATGCTGCAAAGTACACTACTGCCACACTCATGTCCAGCATTCTTGGACAAAAATTTCGAATATTGCAGTATTGTAAGGTGCTGTTATGGAAATATTGAACGATAATGGTTCATTCTTCCAAGGCGTAGCAAAATCTTTATTTAAAGTTTTTCCGTCGGTCGCATCGAGCAGTTAAGACTGCAATAGAAAACAAATGGGGAACGTTTTTTGACGAAAGCAAAAACGTTGATAAGAAAATACAAGCCAGCCCGATCAAAACGCATGACAAAATTTTCTGTCGTATTTCTGTCCCGCGACACAACTCTGTGTCGTGCGACAAGCGATCTTGTCGTGCTTTGTGTTGTGCGGCAAAGCCTCGTGTCGTGAGTTCTATCCCACGACAAAGGTTTCTGTAGTGGGAGCCAACGGATGATCAGCGGATATGTTGATTGTTACAGTGAGATCTTACAATACATAAAAAAGTGCTTTCATAAATTTTTTCCCCGTTGAAAAACGGTTTTGTTCACAAATGCTGGCTACGGTACTTCATCACTTACGCCGTCGGTGATAATAATAATAATTGGTTTTTGGGGAAAGGAAATGGCGCAGTATCTGTCTCATATATCTTTGGACACCTGAACCACGCCGTAAGGGAAGGGATGAAGGAGGGAGTGAAAGAAAGGAAGAATAGCTGCCGTAGTGGAGGGCTCCGGAATAATTTCGACCACCTGGGGATCTTTAACGTGCACTGACATCGCACAGCACACGGGCGCCTTAGCGTTTTTCCTCCATAAAAACGCAGCCGCCGTGGTCGGGTTCGAACCCGGGAACTCCGGATCAGTAGTCGAGCGCCCTAACCACTGAGCCACCGCGGCGGGGCACGCCGTCGGCGCTGATCTCACTTTCGGTAGCGCTGCACTCATCTCTGAGAGCCCCGAGTACGTCTGACAGGGCGTGCATAAAAGACTCGAGTCGCTCATTGATTCATCGCTGCCCTGTACTACTGTATGTGTATACGCATAATGAAAACCGCGTCTCTTTTTCGGCCAACACCGCGTGCCAGACGGCATCCAACTGCGCCGCAGGAACATTAAGAAGGGCCTAATGACGTTCTCCGAGGCCAAAAGGGGCCCCGCGGTGCGTTCCGCCTCCATGACGCGTGACCGGGTTTAGTGACTGCTCATGCTTTGCTTTCCTTTTTATTAATACTCTCATCTTTTTGCTTCGTTCAGCCGTCCCTCCTGTAGAGCTGGATAGGCGTCGCTAAGTTTGTCTTTCCGTTACGCCTTCCGCTGTGACGGGAGAAGGGAAGGAAAGTAAAGAAAGAAGTAAAAGAAAGGTGTAAATAAAGAAAAAAAGGCCGCGTTTATTCGCTGCTCGAATAAATGCGGGCTGCTGGTTGTTGGGTACCTTGCTAATAATGATAATATTAATAATATTAATGGGTCTTTTGGGGAAAGAAAATGGCGCAGTACCTGTTTCATATATCGTTAAACACCTAAACCGCGCCGTAAGGGAAGGGATAAAGGAGGGAGAGAAAGAAGAAAGGAAGAAAGAGGTGCCGTAGTGGAGGGCTCCGGAATAATTTTGACCACCTGGGGATCTTTAACGTGCACTGACGTTGTGCCTCCTGACGTTTTGCCTCCATAAAAGCGCAGCCGCCGGATTTTTGGACGATTCAGCGCCGATATAAAATAAGCGTAGAAAGTAAACTTTGTCTTGCGGGACACACTGAACAATCTACTCCCTTTTCTTTCTTTGTCTCTATTGTGCTTTGTTAGAACCCTGCGGAAAAAAATGTGTGCCAATTCTCCAACGTACCATTGAATGTGTGGCTGTTTTCGAATTTATTTTCGTTATTTTCATGAGTAACTTCAAGTTTTCCTTTTTTCTTTCTTTGCAGGTGAGTCATTTTACTTCAAGATGGGTTCCGGGAGTCGGCATTTCATCTTTTTGGACACTGACGTGAGTTCTGCCTGCGACGTGTGCGAAGGCAGCGCTCCAATTTTTTCCCGAATATAATAAGTCTGTTTAGAAGTCGTAACAGACAGCCAAAAACCGGTAAGCCGACGCAGCTGAACGAATGTTTAGCAGTTCTCAAAGTTGTAATGTTTTAAATGCCAGAAACGAACTTAATATGCAGAAAAAAATTAATATTTCTGACATTTATGACAGTCAAGGAGACTTGAGTGAGCGCATGGACTTCATCGTATTGAAAATAAATTTACAAGCAGACGGACTTTTTCCTTCCAGTAAAATATTATAAAGTAAAAAGTGGCATTAGAGCTACACTAGCGAAATCAGGCTGGTTTAAAGCTGCAAGTTTTTCGCAGAAAAGTAATTTCGATAACGCTTAAGCATAACACGTGGAAACAGAAGTTAGAGCATGGAGCCTACTTTGTTCGAATGTCCCTATATTCATCTGCACGTGCCATGTGGGACGCACTCTACGTATTCCTTTGGGGGGGGGGAGGGGGGGGGGGCTTTGTGTTTAAAGGCTTAAGAAATGGCTGTAAGAGCGAGAACGCGTCTGCGGTGAAAAGTTATTAGATACGGCCGGAATTTATTAGACCAAAGTAGGAAAAAGAGATGGTGCAGGACATTGATAATTACTTTGCCTTATCGTAAAAAGACAGTAAAAATTCAGGACTTCGTCGCCCGGAATGGCTGATTCTCTATATTTGATGATCATTAGACAAAAGTATGAAAGACGAGCTGGTTGATATTCCTCGCCAACCCGTTTCAGACAAAAAAATAATACTCGTTCCCTAATTATTTATTCATTTCTAGAGCCAAATCGGCACTGGCGATTCGTTTTTGCATCGAACATGTCTTTTTTTGACGTTTGCAAAGAAATGCCCCACGCGACAGAACAGGGCTTTTGGCCGTATAGTTGGAGTAATTAGTACACATCTAACGTGGCACCTGCTACACTCTACTATTACCGAGAATGGTCTCGGTCAATCAAGAAATCAGATTCACTAACGAAAATTTTTTCCCAGAGTTGTTGCTGTTCTATGCTACGTACAGTCAGGAGAAATATAAAGGGAACAAACTGTTGCGCGAAGTTGCGAATTTCTGATTTTATTCCGGTTTTCTAAATTTAAGAATGACTTTAGAATGTTATATGTAAGAATACTGTGCTTGCCACAGATAACTGTAGAGTAATTAATCAATGACTGCAGCAAACTCTGTTTCCTTTTCATATTGCTCGCGACTCTACATCGTTAAAACGACTCTGTTAAGAATTTTTGCGCGTCTTCAATCAACTTTCCCTCAGCACCACCCTTGATTTTGTTGTCGCCTTTCCATATATTTATTCCGCAATGAGCGTACCTATGTGTACTGGAGGCCTATTAGAGTTTAGCCTCACTAGGCTCTTGTCCGGGAAGTTAACCACGCGGACCTTAATTATGCAGAGTGCTGCGAAGCCTCACCGAGGCTGCCATAAAACAGAATGAGGTAAAGAACCTCGTTAAGGGACATAAATTATTGCAATTATTGCACACAGCCTTTGGTACCGCAGCGCCCTTAGTGTTATACGTTCCGAACAAAGGGACCCGTGAGATTAATAGCCGGAAATTAGCCTCGAAACCAGGCCTACTTAGGTGCAGTTTTTATACAATAATTCTGCAGCGGGACACTTCTTTGTCGCACAGCCTTGGCGGTCAAAAAGAGTCTCCGCCTTGCTCAAAGCAGCTTTAATGGTTCGTCCTCAGTGGAAAACTCATTTAGCCCTGAGCGCGCTTTGTATAGAAAGCTCTGAGAGTTAATAGTGATAGATGATTCGCGGGCACCGCGGACGAAGGCGCTTTGTCATCGTAACGAAGGCGTAGCGGTACGTTTAGCCTAGTTCCTCGCCAGCCAGCAGCGAGACATCGCTTTATAATACACGCTCCCTCCATCTGTTCATTTTTTGTGCATTCTGCATTGATATATGCCATACGCTCGCGAGAAACGCGATTGCACGTACCGGAAGCAGTGTAGGTGTATTAGCTAGTTACTGCCGCAATACCCGTTCAACCTTGAAGCGTTTTTATTCTGCTAGATACGGTTTCTAGAATCTTGGACTTGCTACGGTTTTTTTTTTTAAAGCCAAGTTTCGACCGTTTCCGGATTCATAGTTGCACACTCTCAATGCTCTTTGATCAAACTGAGAAATAAATACCGGATATTCTCGACTACGGGCAGCGCTCCTGTATGAGCCGCTTCCCCGCAACTTAAAGGTGCACTAGAAGAGGAATCTGAACTCGTCTTTTTACCGCGGGAACTCTATCTACACGTTCCGGGCATTCTTTGAAACTTCTAATTATTGTCCTCTGCGGCCGATTGCCCTAATTAAATCGGATTAAACGTTCCGGCTCCCACCTTTTATTTTTCTAACTCTACGCGGTAGGTAGGCGGAGTCAACCAACGCGTGCAGTGCCTTTGAGCCAGTCCAGTGGCGGCTTCGCTTTCGCTTTTATTTTGTTTTTTTGTAGGTTCCTGTGAATGAACAGTTTCAGGCGCAGACAGTATAGCCGCAAATTAGGCCCACGGAAATAAAAGTGCGCGTGTGACTCTTTGATTTACGTATCACTCCGCCGATGGCAGAGCGGCA
This sequence comes from Amblyomma americanum, assembly GCA_030143305.2. Classification (NCBI taxonomy): domain Eukaryota; kingdom Metazoa; phylum Arthropoda; class Arachnida; order Ixodida; family Ixodidae; genus Amblyomma; species Amblyomma americanum. The sequence continues at coordinate 11,437 of JARKHS020025304.1, forward strand.
AGCCGCCACGGGTCTGGCTGACGCGCTGGTTGACTCCTCCTACCTACCGCGTTGAGTTCAAAAAAAGGGCTGGAGCCGGGACGTTTCATCTGATTTCACTAAGGGAATCGGCCGCGCAGGACAATAATTTGAAGTTTCTAAGAATGCCCGGAACGTGTAGATAGAGTTCCCGCGGTAATAATACGAGTTCAAATTCCTCTCTAGTGCACCTTTAAAAGCCAATTATTTTGGGGGAAAAGAAAACTCTGCAAAGAACAACTGCGTTGCATATGTGTGTAAATTTATCTGTGCTGCACGCTCCCAGGGCAGCTGCGAGATAAGGAGAGCTGCATGCTGCTATCAGTACTGTCATGTTGCAATACATGTTGCAATATTGTCATGTTGCAACAATTTCGTCCAGTTACGTGCACTGGAGAGGTTGCTTTGTCTGCAAGCTTCTCGAAAGCGCATGTGTTTTGGCGCGATTTAGCCAAAATTTGTGGAGCCACAGCGCCAAGGGTAACCGCGTTTTCCAAATTATGAAAGCTGATATGGATATTAATTACGGCTGCTTAAATGCCTCTCAATATTTAAGGAGATTACAAGATAGTTAAAGATTCAATATCATTTAGCCGGCCTGCCAGTTAGGACATCTTAGCTGTATTCTGATGTACTACACCGCTGGCGATGCTATGCCGAAAAAAGCGCTCTTCTAACTCAGAAAGCGTATCTTTAGAATTGTCTGAAGTCTTAGTGAAACACCCTGTATATATGGTTGCACAACTCAACTGAAAATTGTCGTTTTTCAGCAAGGACAGCACCTGGCCATAACCGCGAGAAAAAGTGCGGCTTTTAGTCTAGCGCATACGATATATTTATCGTCAATGCACATTTCATACTTGTCTTTTCGCAGAAATGTTTATTTTTGCATTTCTTATACTTTCTGCGGGCTTTGCCAATAACAATCTTTCTCCCGTGCCCGTGGGAGCATGTTTTATTCGCGTACTTTCGTTTAGGCTTGTGCGTCAGGCTGACAAGACGAACTCCAGCGGTGATCAATTCGGAATAATAATAATAATAATAATAATAATAATAATAATAATAATAATAATAATAATAATAATAATAATAATTGGTTTTTGGGGAAAGGAAATGGCGCACTATCTGTGTCTCATATATCGCTGGACACCTCAACCGCGCCGTAAGGGAAGGGATAAAGGAGGGAGTGAAAGAAGAAAGGAAGTCCTCAAAAACTCCATTTTGTCTAGACTCTGTGTGGCGTGCTTGGCGTCATTCCGTTGCAGTCCTGACTTAACTTTCTAAAGTTTTTAACCAATGACCCTATTTTCTTGTCCCTTCAGGCATGCAAAATATTGATTTTTTTCTTTATTGGGCAGTCAAGATATTGGTGCAGGCCACAGTCGCTATTGCTAGTATGATTTTCCTCTGTATTCTGCATTATGTTACGTTCAATTTTTTTTTTCTTTCCCAACGACTGAAATATTCAATTGAATTCAAGTTCAGTTTTTTTCACCGCACATTTCGGGATTTTTTCCTGGATTTCATTTCGTTTCATTTTATTACCTTAAAGACCCACGAGGGGTATTCCATAAGGGGTGGGTACATATATTTTGGTAAGCAAGTGTTAACACAACGAAACACGATTGGTAACATTATTGGCAAAGTTGGACGAGCATGTGATGGCTGCGATGTCGTTGGGTAGGTCGTTCCAGTCTGCTGCAGTACGGGAAAAAATGATGCGGAAAATGTGGTAGTTTGGGCTCGAGGTCGGGAAACTTGAAAAGGACGACGAGTGCAACGAGATATGCGGGCTGGAGAGACGATATAGGGTGCGCGGCCGACTGAACTATGAAAAAATTTATGAAACAAGGAAAGGCTGGCAACGCGGCGACGGCATGATAAGGGCATTAGGTCGGATTCAGCTTTCAACGCTGACACACTGATGTCGTAAGAATATGATGAATGGATGAATGTGGCTGCTCTGTTTTGGAATGATTCGAGTGCATTTATAAGCTAAGCTTGGTGGGGGTTCCAAATGGGTGAGGCATATTCTAATTTTGGTCTGACAAGGGATTTGTACGCTAATAACTTCACATGTTTAGGGGCTTGGCGAAGATGATGTCTTAAAAATCCAAGTGTTTTATTAGCGGATGAAATGATGTTCGTAGCGTGTGTGCTCCACGACAAGTCGCTACACAAGGTAATGCCTAAATACTTGTATGATAGAAACGGGTGTACAGGGACGTTAGCTATGACGAATGGGAAATGAAGTGGGTTGCGGCGACGCGTGAAGGACAGGATTTTACATTTTTGAGGGTTAAGATTCATTAACCAATTGGCACACTATTCCTGGATGCGGTTAAGGTCGTGTTGAAGAGATGTTTGGTCAGAAGCGTTATTAACCTTGCGGTAAATTACACAATCATCGGCGAACATGCGAATATTACTAGATACATGCGTTGGTAAATCGTTAGCGGTTAGTCAAGAATTCTTCTATCCATTTAGAGATATTAGAGGGGAGGTTCAAATATGAAAGTTTTAGTAGTAAGCGTTAGTGAGGAACCTTGTCGAACGCTTTTGCATAGTCCAGAAAAATAGCATCGGTCTGTAGGTTAGAGTCAAGATTAGCATGCAGATCATGAATAAAAATGGCCAGCTGTGTTTTTCATGAGAAGCCTTTTCGAAAACCGTGTTGCGCAGAATAAAAAACTTGTGACAGTCGAGGAAGCTCATGACATTGGAGTAGATGACGTGTTCCATGAGTTTGCTGGGTTCGCTGGTAAGGTAAATGGGACGGTAGTTAAGCGGTGAATTTTTTTTACCCGATTTGAAGACTGGAACGACCTTACCGCTTTTCCAATCGCGTGGTAGTTGACCTGATAACAGTGACTGGTAAAAAAGTAAGCATAAAAATTGCGCACAAATATCCTTGTTTTTTTTTTCAAAAGCTTTTAGTTAAAATTCTCAATACCGGATGAAGATGAAATTTTAATGGTTTCAATGAGGGACGAAATGCCAGATGACATATAGACAACTGGTGGCATAGCATAATTTATCATTGAGGGTGGTGCTGAAATTGATGGCGGTATATCAATTTCTTTCGTAAATACAGATGAGAAGGCAGAGTTAAAGATGGCAGCGCACTCAGCATCAGTGAAAACTGTGCCTGACTCATCGGTGAGGGTTATTTCTGGTGCGTGAAGCGGATTGATAACTTGCCAGAACTTTCCGGGGTTACTAGTTAGCATATTCGGCAAGTCCGAGTGAAAAAGGGTATGCTTGGCACCAGAAATAGCGGCGAGATATGATCCTTCAGTTTCGCGATATTTTACCCATGCGCTATGCGTCCCCTGAGACTTGGCTGAACGGTAAAGGCGCTTCTTTTTGTTCTCCAAGCTTTTCAGTGTTTTAGGAAACCGTGGTTTTTGTGAATTAGAGTGAAAACTAATTTGGGGAATGAATCTATTAGTTAGACTTTCTAGTTTGTCTTTGAACAGCAACCAATTTTCTTCAACACTGCGGAAATGAAAACGTGACGAGAAAACGTAAAAAAACGCGTTAGGTTCATTATTTATGACGTTATACTTCCCTTTGTCATAAAGACGGATGGTTTCATGATATTTGCGGCGCCGGTTTGGCGTAACGAGAAGGTTAGCGTGAATTACTTTTTGGTCGCTTATTTCAGGTAGGTATGTAATGGGCTGTACGCTGTCTGGGTGATTGGGTAATAAGAGATCTAAAATATTTGCGCAGTTCTGTGTTATGCGGGTAGGTTCAAGTATTACCTGAGTAAGGTTGAGGTTGTTGCAAAAATCTAGGAATTCCCTTGTTTCTACATTGTTATCTATAGGTGCGGGCTGGTTATGCCAGTCAATCTTCGGAAAATTGAAATCGCCGAAGAGGAAGATATGTGAATTAGAATGCTTTGTGGACAGTTGACTTAGTACGTTATTAAGCTGACGGCAAAAATCCTGGATACCATGTGGGGGCCTATAACAAACGCCTAGTAAAACTGTGTCAGGTGCTGCATGAAAGATTAGCCACAACATTTCGAGGTCGGATGAATCTTGTTTAGGGAACACGATAAATCTAGGCTGACAACAATGAGCACACCCCCTCCTCGTGAATCTTTACGGTCTTTCCGAAAAACTTGATAGTTTGGTAGATCAGTCGGTACTTCGTTGTCTGTTATGTCACTGCTCAGCCAAGTTTCAGTTAGCATAAGTAGTTTGCTGCTTGATGACGAAACAAGGCTAGAAATAAGTTCACGCTTAGGAATAAAACTACGAATGTCAGTGTGCATAACGGAGAGCGAGAGGCTAGATAAAGAAGCGTTCTTGGTACGGTTTCCAGACGGTTTGTGATGAGGTGATTGCTAATCTGATTGTGAGGGACGAGTTACTATTTCTTTGACTATTTTCGTGGTTTCATCGAATACGTAGCGCTTGGGACCAATATCCAATGTCTTAAACTGTAGAAGAACGGCAGATTGGGCGAGTTGGAAATGCTCCATAATGTTAAAAGAGCGCTAAGCAACAAGGACGAAGAACGAAGGAAACACACACACAGGCGCTGATCTTACAACTAAATTTTATTTGAAGTAAGCAGGTCAATTTATGCACACACAAGAACTACGCACATGCACATGGTGAAACACAGATGTACTCATTTCAGAATGCAAATAAAAACACACCGCATCAAAGGCTCGTGCAGTTATCGCCTATATGCTATCCCCTGTGCAGCAGGTTCATTTCCTTGGAGGTTAGGGTTACTGAAGGGGTGCTGACGCAACAACTTGTCTTTCTGTTGATAGGGAAGGCCTCTGCTATCTCTCTTGGGCGCCGATCATTGTGCACAAACAACACTTCCCTCTCGACAAAATAGGGCAAAATACACGCGCATGTGCGTAGTTGTTGTGTATGTATAAATTGACCTGCTCACTTCAAATAAAATTTAGTTGTAAGATCAGCGCCTGTGTGTGTGTTCCCTTCGTTCTTCGTCCTTGTTGCTTAGCGCTGTTTTAACATTATGGAATGTCTTAAAGTTCAGAGCAAATTTTGTTGTCCTTTCTTTAGCGAGCGCGACTAGGTGCTTTCGCGCATTTCGTACTTTGAGGGAAAAGTCCTCGCCGACGCTGAAGTTAGTTTCCTTAAACTTATGACCATTCGATAATATGGCATCTTTAATTTTAGATGAAGTAAACTTGACGATGATTGGACGAGTGTGGTTAGATTTGTAACGCCCAAGGCGATGGGCGCGTTAATGTTCTCAGGGTTAATTGTTATATTCAAGTTCTGACAGCAATGGCTGATGACTTTTTCCTCAGAGCCTGGCAAATTTTCGAATGGGTTAGTGTCGGGGATGCCAGAGGAGCGAAGAGCGCGTTGGCAGCGATCGCAAACACCTGCATGACGAATACCAGAGGATTAGTGACTTGTGCGGGAGAACAGCCACCGAGCACACCAAAAGCTACTAGCGCAGCTTAACAATGATTTTCAACAATGCTGATTCTTGGGCTAGTTGGTACTGTTCACTCATAATGGCAAAGCCTTTAGCGCAAAAAACGAGGACGTCCTCGTTTTTAGCGCTAAAGGCTTTTCTATTATGAGTAGCGCAGCTTGACTATGTCCAGGAAACCAAATACAACGCATAGCGTACAGCGTGTCGTAACTAATTAGATACCACCAGTGACTACAAAACATAATAAACATAACAAATCATGAAATACGATGCACAGAAAAAGAGCTAATGATATGTGTATTCACAGCTCGACACCTGCTTGCACAAGCATCCTGCTGTGTTGCGGTCGTTTGCGTTGCCTTACATAATGCAACCTATCTAGCGAATACAAGTCACGAAACGTAACCAAGCATTCGGTTGCATTTATGATTGAGCCGAATATCGCGCATTATATGGTTATGCTGAATGATTTCCATTTCATGTGCGAAAAGCTGCCGCGGTGGCTCAGTGGTTATGGCGCTCGGCTGCTGACCCGAAAGACGCCGGTCCGATCCCGGCCGCGGCGGTCGAATTTCGATGGGGGCCAAATTCCAGAGTCCCGTGTACTGTGCGTTGTCAGTGCACGTTAAAGAACCCCAGGTGGTAGAAATTTCCGGAGCCCTCCACTACGGCGTCCCTCATAGCCTGGGTTGCTTTGGGACGTTAAACACTCACAAATCACAAATAAAATTTCATGTGTGAAGTACAGAAAAAACACTTTTGTTCAGCCAACATTGAGCAAAATGGCGGTGTTCCACAACTGAAAAACGCAGAGTTCGTATACGATTTTTAGGAGCCATTATAGGACTCTAATGTATGCTTGGCATTAGAGAGCTCATTCCGAAGTGAACCCTGCAATATCGCTCTAAGTTGCCATGGGCAGATAAACCAGAAATCGGTAATGGTTATGGGGGCCTGCAAAATAGATAATTTTTTTGCAGTACTGCAAAACTCCAGGAAGCTGCGGTGGCTGAGTGGTTATGGCGCTCGGCTGCTGGCCCGAAAGACGCGGGTTGGATACCGGCCGCGGCGGTCAAATTTCGATGGAGGCGAAATTCTAGAGTCCCGTGTACTGTGCGATGTCAGTGCACGTTAAAGAACCCCGTGTGGTCGAAATTTCCGCAGACCTTCACTACGGCGTCTGTCGTAGCCTGAGTCGCTTTGGGACGTTAAACCCTCATAAAACAAAACAAATAAACAAACAAACAAACGAACCTCACTTGTGATATGTTTATCCGAACAAACAGCGAGTTTCACCTACCGGAGGTGCTGAAAAAATGGTGTAAGATTTTTAAATGCGTACGCTGGCCCTTTTAACGAAACGACCTGAAAAAAATTTAGCGGGTTCATGCACTCCTGCACATGTTGGAAATTTTTTAATTTTACTTTTATTTTATGCGCAGAGGTACGTGCCAGAAGTTTTATTGTCCTGACACCTTCGGAAATCCTCCTCATTTGCTAACTACAAATCAGGCGGTAACCATTTTTTCACAAGCTTAGGCCCGCATTAACATTATTAAATGTAGTGTGAAGTCACGACAAATTTCTGGAATTTCAAAAGATTTATCCGCCATTTTCATTGCCCCGGCTTCGCAGCGTTTAACGGTCCGATGATGATGCCCTTGAAACTTCTTTCAATGTCAGTCCGGCTGACGTATGCTTTGACGAAAGATCAAGGGACACTTTTTTATTTTATATTTTTTCATTCGAAGTAACCCGCTCCTTGATGGCATTTTACAGCAGCGTTTCTTTCCTTGCGGCTGCGTCGTGTTTTTTTTTTTTTTACTCGTGCTGACTTCCCTTTCCCGGGGCGAAAAGTTTGCGAAACCCAGTTACTACGAAAAGCGCCAGTGAAAAAAAATCTAATATTCGAACGCCTTCCGCTCGCTGCGGCTCTAACTCGATTGGCAATTTCGTTATCGAATTGCACGATCCTTCAAGCCTTCCGCGAACTCCGGCGTGTCCTTAGCGCTAGCTGACAGGCCTGGCGCAGCCATCCTGAGCGAAATGGAGCGGCGGCTACAACGAGGTTAGCGTTTCTTCGCCCGAAGCGAGGCGCTGTCATCAAACGGATGCGGGATCAAAGCGAGGGAAGGTGCTCCAGTTTCCACCGCGCTTATTAAACGGAGAAGAGCAGCGCACAAACCGGAGTTTGGAAGGCTCGTCGGAGTTAGCGCAGTTTGCGCACAATTTCGATAAACTCGTCATTGGAAACTCGAATGGAAAGAATCATTTTTGAAGCGTAAAGCGTCACTGCGCGAGCTTTTCGAGCTGTCGGCGTCACTGCGGTTTTCACCTTGAAGAGCCTTGAAGGTCAAACCTGGAAAAGCAGTCACGTAGGCCACTGAGCAAGTCACATGGGTTACCAATGGGTATATGGTTCCTAGCCAGGGTGGACCACCACCCAAGGTCAAGGTCAAGGTAAAAGGTCTAAGGTCACACAAAAAATATGAGTAAGAAGGTGAGATCGATGTCACGTGATGTCAATGGTTAGGAATTAAACCCAAGGTCAAGGTTAAAGGTCAAACAGAAAATGTGAGTAAAAAGGCGAGATTGACGTCACTGTGACGTCAATTGTTAGGAATGTAAGTAAACAAGGAGATTGATCGAGGGCAGGTCTTGACGTCATAGCGGAAGGTGGGGCGTTTGATGTCAAAGGGAGAGCATACATAAGGGGCTGGGGGATTCTGCCACTCGGCAGAAACCGGTTTAAACACGTGGCCGAGAGACTGATTTCTTCAGATTAGCTTTTCGCGTTCTTCCAGGTTTAACCGAAGCTAAACCACCGCTAATTTTTTTGTCGTTGTTTTTGTTTCAAAGTTGCGGGATTTTAGCGTTGCGTTGTGGTAAAAAATAAATAAAACGGTGCGCTCACTGTTGACCTTTAGCTCCCTTAAGTGACAGAGAATGATTGGAACGCAGTCATCTGCTTTTTGTGTGAGTAGCGAAGTCCTGGGGAAATTTTTCAGATTTTGCTGTTAAAGTGCGGTCGCAGCTGGCACAAAGGACGAATATTCGGGTGTTAATGATGATGATGGTGATTATTATGATGATGGTGACGATAGCGGTGGTGGTGATGTGTAGCACAGGGACCATTCGCTTGACTTCTAGAACGAGTAGTCATTGATGGTTTTCTGTGATGGGCGTGAAGGTCGCTCACTGAGTAAGGAATAACGTGCCTCTAAGTATATCTGTTTCCTGTACAACCTGTACAACGGTGCAGCGACTTTTTCATAAAAGACAAAATTTTGACAGTCAAGCGATGCTGTTTTTGAGACTGGCATGAACGGTTTCAGAAATCAAAGCATGAAGCTTTTAATGGTTTGCGCTAAAGGAACAAAGCGTACTGACTATTTGTATCAATGACTTGAGGAGGAAGTGAAGAGTAGGAAGGAAGAGAGGGTAGGGGCAGCCTGGAAATGAAAAAAAAAGTGAACTTAAAGATTCATGCAAGACTACAATTTGTCGTGTGCAGGAAAATCGTGTTGTTCCTGTTGAGCCTGGACGTTCTTAGTTTCATATTGGGTGTAAAAGCGTCAACGGACGAAAGACAGAAAAGGAATAGGGACATGGAGACGAGCGCTGACTCGTTGGACCCTGTTTCATTTTCTGTCTTTCGCTCGTTTTGGCCTGTTCCACCCAAAACGACTTTCACCAACTAGCCAAATTGTGCATCCTACTACGTCTCTTATGGGCCATTATGTCAAAGCTATGCTTCGCTCGTCCCACGGACGTAAGTACTGGCGTCACAAATACTCGCTCCCGTCGTTTTAAGGCGATAGCCTTTCATGGCTCATACTCACGATGTCCGTCCGTCCGTGACACTCTTCACCTCGATAAAAAAAATCTTTGCGCACGATGGGATTCGAACCACCATCCTTCCGTTCTGCAGCCGAGAGTGCTAACGACTACGCTACTTCCTGCCAACGCATATGTAGTTCTCCTTGTCTAGGACGCTGGAGAGTGTTTGCAGAAAGGCGTCGAATCAGATGGATGCCTCCCAAATGCCCTCCAGTGTCTCCAGCATTTAAGATTCACAAACAATTGTGTACTAATTCAACATCTTAACCACACATCAGTGACACAAGCTGCAACATCGCCCTAAAGGCTTTCGCCTCACCGCACTTTAGGTCAACAAAGTTCCCCTGAATTTATTACACCGCTAGGTTATTATAATTCTGGACAGCGACAAGTGTACTTCGCGGCAAAAGTAGGGTAATTTGTCACCAGATGGCGCGAGTTTTACGCAAAGTCATCTTTAAAAGTTTTCACAAAAAAAATGTCATTTTGGCTGAATGCCGGAAGTTTGGAGCTAGAAATTATGACAGAAGATTAGGGCAACTGGAATAAGACTCGTGAGCGTAATGCCAGGATTATATAGGTGCACGAGTAAAAAGAATGATACTTAAGCTCTGAAAAACCGAACGAACTAGATAGTTAAATCTCACAAAAGGGCAAGACGGATGAACCGTAACGTTAAATCAGTCATCGTATACGGACATCCATCAACGTCTTACACGATTTGAGATGTCAAGCCAAATCCACAACTCGAACGGACAGCTAGATTAAATAAAAGCGTCTACACCGTTAGGGTATAAGAAAATAAGAAAAAAAAAGTGGAACCTACTCGTCATTCTTCGGACCCTTCTTTTACGCTTTTTTCCTCTTTCTTCACAAACGAAATTCAAAAATTTTCCTTTTTCCTCTTTTTGAAAAGGAACATTTGATATTGTTATGATAAATCCGGTTGGTTCATTCCTTACTGTCAATAAATAACCCTGATGACAACAATCGCTCTCGCAGCGAATTACCAAACCTTTCAGTTCTATTTGCAAGCGCACAAAATAAAAAATCAAAAAAGGCGCAGGCACTCGAAAAGGGCGCACGATCGATATGCTCCGGCGACACTCTTTTGTATCCCTTTTTTTATTCAATGTATTGATCGTAAAAAGGCAGCAAGATGGGTCGGAGAATAAGAGATCACCAGTTTATTTCACCCAAAACGAGCTAACATCGATTCCGAAACCATCGAAAAAAAAAAACCTCGTGTCACTCGCGAACTACAACCCCGTCCATCTTCTCCTCGACGAATATTTTATCACCGGAGCTCCGCTATAGCGTGATTCCATTTGGCGCACTTCTGACCGCTTCGGCTGAGTCATCGGAAACAGTGTATAACATGGCCGTATTTTATTTTATAGGTCGAGGGTTGCGAGGCGCTCGAGTACAACCACGATTCAGACTCGTAACAGAAAAATATGAGTCTCTCTGTTAGCCCATCTCAAGACATAGCCTTGCCTTCAGCAACAGGGTGAGCACTAAGAGCTAGTTAATGTTTCGAGAGAAAGAGAGAGATTGAAATACCAAGGCCGATCATTTCATCGGCTTTTTGAACATTCTGCCGAGCCGAGGCGCTCTGAATCTCGTCTGTGCTGTAATTTGGTTGCCCGGAGTGGTTCCTTCCGCTGACTCCATTCTTGCTGCGAGAGCCTTCGGAGCTCGTGAGTGTTGTCTAATTCTTCCGGCGTTGTCTAATTCTGACTTCTTTTTAAACTTCAGATTAGTTCCTTTATCGCTTATTCTTCTCCTAAGACGTTAGCCTTTTAAGACTAGTTTTTTTTTTTACTCTCTTGGAAGGGAATCAACGCGCCGTTGTAGAAAGACCAGCCTTCAGAAACGCTTCCGCGGATGAATTTCTTTTTTCACTTTTCTACTTCGCAGTTTTAAGGACAGTGTCGCGGCTGACTACGAAAAAGGAAAAAAAAAGATACTACTGATAGAGTAGGCTCTACTTTCAGTGGTTCCTCCCTAGGCCTGATTGATGCCCGCATTAGCATGCACTCATGCCTGGAAATTCGAAACGAGATTACGAAAAGGAGCCTCTCTACGCTGGAGCACTCGTTTTTCAGCATTACTTTGTTAACCGGCCCCGTGGAAAGGGGGATGTGATGAAAGGGAACTGCTCTCCACCCCTTCTTCATCGCTCTTAACGGGACCGTCCGGACGCGGCTGGCTCCGCTTGCGTTCGATATTTTCCCGAATCTAGCTACGCCGAGCGCTAACGCGTGCGTGCGTCGGGGCATCGTGGTTTGGTTACACATAAGCCGAATAACTAGTTTCAGGAAATTCACGCTGCGGAGCGCGTCGTGGAGCTTATGAAAACCTGATTTGCGCACTTAAAAAACTTGGAGGGGGGGGGGGGGGGGTTTGGTTCCGGATTTGTTTGGTTCAGAAAAACTTCGGGGAGAAAAGGTTTGGTGAGATGCCTCGTTGCACTCTGGGCGGAGAACCTTTTAGTGTGTTTTTTTGTACGAACAAATCATAGACGTCATGTCATTTCACCGAAGATTACTGATGACGTTAGTGGAAGCTTCGTGATCCAGACTAGCTCGCAGCCGCTGCGGCTCGTCGAAAAAGGCGCCCTCGAATGATGACCTTAGACGAAGCGAACGGTCCCGGGATTATTGATTAATTGATTGATTGATTGATTGATTGATTGATTGATTGATTGATTGATTGACTGATTGATTGATTGACTTTTATTTCCATCAGAAAAGACGTTTCTCCCCGCCGCCGGCACGCAGGCCGGAGTCAGGAATTTTTCGGCTCAAGGGTTAAAAGTTAATTTCGACGACAAGGTCCTCAGCGCCCTTCGTTCATTTCCTGGTCCGCTTTTGTTCTGTGTCGAAGGAAAGAAGCAAGAAAGAAGCTAAAATTCCCGGAGAGGCAGTTGCGATGACTAAGGAAAAACAAAAATAGGAACGGGGAAACGTACAGGACGAAAGCGGGACCTTGGCAGCGGCCGAAGTGGCCGGGCTTGTTACTTCCGTTTGATTTACTCGGATAGCGCGGCGGCCGCTCGGGCGTCCAGAGTGTGAACGCCCATGAGGAGAGAGAGAGGGGGGGGGGGGGGCGGCGGTCCGGTGTAGAGGTACAAGGCGACTGATGAAGCTGGCGTGCGGAAAAACAGAGCGTGGAGACTAAGAAGAGAACGAAGGAGCCCCTACACCCGCACGGCGTGCAGAAAAGAGAAAAAGGGATGAGAGCGACCTGGTACCTTCTGGGAGAGGGAAGGAGGATGGGGAGGAGGTGCCGAAGAGTGGCCGGGGAACGTGCGGCGTTTCGGCTGGGAGCGAAAGAGGGAGGAAGAGAAGAGAGGGGTGAGGAAGCAAAAAAAGGGAAGAAGGGGAAATATTGGGGAGGCGAGAGCCCCCCCCCCCCCCCCCCCCCCCCACTTGCGTTATCGGGTCAAGGCGCTATCGATTCTTTCTCGCGTCCGGACCCGGGATGATAGGGCGTGGTTTCGGCCGGGGAATGAGGCGGGCTGGGGGAAGGAGTCGGGCTTCAGTAGTAGCACGCCCGTTTCTCTGTTGCTCTTCGCTTGGTTCCTTTTTTTCCTTATTTCTTTGTTCTCCTCTTTCCTTTTTTTCCTTCTCAATCCGGTGCCAAACGTTGTTCTCGTAAAGCCCGCGTTTTTCTTTTCTTCCCTCATCTCCCCAACGGGACTCCCTTTTCACATCCGTGTTCCTGCGCGTTCTCGTCCCGAATTTCCCTTCGTTTGGCATGGGCCTCTCCTTGCTGTTTTCCCTAGTTCCCTGGTCGAACGGCTTTTTCGCGCGTCGATTTGTTTTATGCACGAGCACGTTCCGTTATTTATGTATTTTTCGCGCTACGATACGTTCCCGTCGGCGGGGGCAACATCTTGATGCGCAGACCGGGTGAGCGGAGTAAATAAAAGCGGCCCTGGCCGCAGGGGCGGCGGGGTCGTACTAAAAGGCGTCGGTGCTCTGCCCATAGTGCAAGCGCTGTATCATCTCCCGACGTCTTTGCCGGAAGGGGCGCCCGAGGTCTCCGTTCCGAACGACCCACCGCCTCGTGATGCTTCCCTCGGCCCAGCGCCGAGAGGCGCCAGGAGTGGCACCCCGTCAGCATTAATACCGTGCAGCGCTCAGAAATCTACGGTGTTCGTTTCAGCCGAACGTAGCTCGAATTTCACGAAGCTTTTACAGCGCAAACAGCGCGGTTCGTGACTTCACACCGTCTTGGCTACGCGCTGTTGAGTCTATCACGATCCTCGCATAAGTGATAGAAATACAGGGAGTGTTCCAACGCTCTAAATCCCCATTTTGTCGAGAGCGGTACGTGAGCTGTGGTGCGCCGGCTGTAAGCTTCCCGAGGCTGCACGCTTTTAAGGGCCACCGAGCGTGCAGCCTTGCCTCCGTGTGCGTGCGCTCTGAGGGTCGGCTCTGCCTCATTTCTCCGGCGCCGTCCTGCGAAGCGTCTACTCTGGCAGCAGAGCGAGTGCTTCTCGGTCATGGCTGGCTGCCTGCCTGTCTAGTGACGGCGGCGTATTTGTTAGGCTTCGCTTGGAAGGCGCCCGAGCTTTTCGACACCACTCCGCAATTCAGGGAGTTTGTTTCCTTTCTCTCCGAGTGTGTTTCGACGAGGGAGTGTGTGTGAAAGAGGGAGGGGGGGGGGGGTCGCGCTGGCGCAAGAGGGTTTGGTTTGAGCTTTGGCCCTGTCTCGACAACTCGTTGCTTTATAGTTATAGCGTCCGGCGCCAGCGGGGTATTGACGCAACCGTGGCTTCTAACCGGCTAGATGAGTGTGTGGCTCTCGGTGCGTGCTTTGCGTTGCCGTGATCGCTTTTGCGCAAGTATACACCCATTAACACGCGAGCACATGGCCGTGCTCTTTGGAGGGCCGCTGCGTCCGACATGGCCGTGTATTGAAGCGAAGTGTCGCGTGGCGCGAAGCACCGCGTCCAGGTCCATATTCTTCTGCACGACTTGCTGCGATAATCGGCTGTGTCGGACGCAGTGGCCCTCCAAAGAGTGCGGCCACGCGCTCGCATGTTCCCACTAAGAGTGGACGACCCTGTGCGTGCTGCATGCATGCATACATACATACATACATACATACATACATACATACATACATACATACATACATACATACATACATACATACATACATACATACATACATACATACATACATACATACATACATACATACATACATACATACATACATACATACATACATACATACATACATACATACATACATACATACATACATACATACATACATACATACATACATACATACATACATACATACATACATACATACATACATACATACATACATACATACATACATACATACATACATACATACATACATACATACATACATACATACATACATACATACATACATACATACATACATACATACATACATACATACATACATACATACATACATACATACATACATAGTGTTTGTTTCACGGAGCTAGGCGACTCGCGTTTACAAGCTTGGTTGCCATTTATCTGAGACATGTGGTAAAACACGCTGGTATGAGCGCACGTTACCAATGCGCGCTTCGCGTTATGACCTACGCGTCCTTGTACATAGCCAGCGAGGCAAGAAAAATAGGCGTTTCCGAAACACGGCCACGGGCACTGCAGCCGCTTGACGCATGAAGCGGCGGTGGTAGTGGAGAAAACTAATGGCCACCATATGCATGCGTCGCCGGAAACTGCGCAGCGGCGATCGTTTATCTCGGCCCCGTGGTGATGTTCCAGATTAGGACCGCAGCTGAAACCAAGGGCCAACTCTCGCTTCCTTTAATGGCCATTCTTGCTGTTTTGAAGCGAAAAGCTTCACTGCTCTAGGTAAAGCAGTCGTCGCGTAGGCCGGAGAATGACCTTGAACGACCTTCAGCCCAGCCACGTTAGCCGTGTATGACCATATGTGGTAAAGTTATGGTGTCAAACCCTTGACCCCTGACCTTGACTCATGACCATTAGTTGACCTTTGACCTTACGAAGCATCCAATGCGGTGAGTGAAGCCACATGATGACATCTGAAGGGGGTGCCGTAAGAACATGTGATACCACGTCATAGCCACGTGGTCGTGGGGTATCATAGAACGGCTGTCGCGAGCGTGTAGCGGAGCTGCCATGGACGAGCCTCAGACACTTAGCAAGCGTGCTTGCTTTTCGCTGAATTCTAGGGTTAGCCAAGATAAGCCGCTGCCAATTTTTTTTTATTTTCCTGTACGCAAACGCTGCCTTCCTGGCTGAAGTGAACAAAGTCAGATAACTCTGCGCTGCTGGAGCGGCTTGAGCGCCATTTGCTCAAGCAGAAGCCATCCTTGTGCCGCGAAACTACTCAAGAGTGTACGATTAAACTTATTTTTGTTCCTTCTATTTGTAGCAAAAATTTTAATCGCGTGCTCATTTCAGCGGATGGCCTGTGGAACACATAATAAACGCTTTCGAGTCGGGGAGGCGTAAATATCGCGTTTGTTGAAGAAATGCAGGACACAAATGACCTTGTAAATATAAAGAAAGCAGCAAAGAAAAATTATAATATTACTGAACTAATGCTAACAAGGAATAGGTGTCACTAGTCAAAGTAAAAGTAATAAAAATTTTCATGCGTTCTGACTTACCCGTCCCCCTCCCCTCTTTTCTAAGGCGTAAAGAGGGATAGCAGTTAAAATGATAGCTGGATCACTTTTCTCTTCATTAGAACCCCTCCTCGCCTGACCTGAATTGTATGCTCGCAGGTGGTGGTATCATTTCTATCTAGGAAGCCCACTTCCCTACCGAGATGGGGATTAGAAGAGAAAGTGCCGGTGATTATGATGGAGACGCAGAGCAGCGCACCGCGTGAGTGAGGGTGAGGAGAGGAAGGGGACGTGAAGGCGCCGTCGGACGTGGTTAGGGGGGGGGGGGAGGGTAGAAGTGACGGCCAACTAACCCAAACCTGCTCGTTACTGCCATGAGCTCTCTAGTGGAGGGAGAATAATCAACCGTACTGTTTGCTACTTAGACAGAGTGAGGCGCTGACCTTACATTTATATCAATCGTTCGCATCTTCCCCGGGAACGGCATCCTAACGCTTTGTTAGGCCTGAACTGCGCAGATAACAGCTGGTGAAGCGTGCTTATGTAGGGGCACTAACGAAAAGGCAAAGCCCGCAACTCGCCTCTTCCCGCCACCGCCTTTTCCCGAATCGGGATCGAGCTAACTCCGCAGGGAAACGACTGCCCCGAAAAACAAAGGCTCCCGATCGTGCCAGTCCGAAAAAACCGGAAATGAGGGAAGAAGGGGGGACCTGAGGGACGGCTACCTCTAATTAACTGTTAGATTGCTTCCAAAGATAGCAGAGAGAGAGAGAGAGAGCGGACCCAACTCCTCTCTTTCTGCCTCTTCGCCACTTTCGTCACTCATTTTTTGTTTGTGCTTTTTGTTGTGTCATCATCGACCGAGATTGGAAAACAGCGTCACAGTTGGACACAGACGCGAGCGGAACCCCGCCGAAGAGTTTAAATCGATGGCGGCGACGTTTCATCAGCCCGCATTCCGTCCCGGGCAAAATTAAGTACACAGAGATTGGAAAGCAAACGAAGGAGCCAGATGATTGGCTGGGGGTCGTTCACGAGGGTGATCCCTCGGGAAACGCCTCTAGAGTACCCTACGTCCATGAACTAGCCCGGCAAAGGAGATAGCCAACAACGCGATAGTCCGGGTGAAGGCCCGTTCACTACCCGTTCCTACATTCGTGAACACGTCGGAAGCTGAAAGCGACTCACACCGTCGTTATATTCTACAACACTGCATCGTTTTATCGAGAAGGCGTAAAAGAGAAAGGACAAATAAAAAGGGAGAAGTGGGGGCTTAGAGGGTTCAGTCGAAACGGATCAATGGCTGATTGCACCCCCTTCCTCCCCCCCCCCCCCCCCACCATTACCGCTTCTCTTCTGGGTGTCTTAAACAAAAATGAAAAAGGCAGAAAAAGGGTGGAACGCTACGGAAAAGAAATAAAGTCGAGGCAAAAAAAGCCGGTCCTGCTACTGTTTGCAGACGAGGAGAAAAGCATTTGTAGAATGAAGGGGTGTTACAAGTGCTATATATCTGCAGCGCGTTGTTGGCCGTGAGCTCTTTCGCGCTGCTTTTTTTATTCATGTATGCTCGTACTGTTTGACGCCAGTACTAGGTCTCCCCCCCCCCTCCCCCACCCCCACACACACACTTTTTAATCCACTTTCCGCCCATTGGAACACGAAAAAATAGGAAAGGCACAGCCAGAGAGTTTTTTTTTTTTTGCTGATACGTATCACCTTATGCATTTGCGGTACGAGAGGATTTTCTTTTTTCTTTTGTACACAGCGCCCAAACAAGACGACTGGCGCCTAATCTCTATACAGGAGAGCATGAATTATTCCGAGCCTTGGATAGAAGGAGCAGGCAGTAGGAGAGTCGTGTTGAGTTGAATCTTAAGTGAAAAAGCACGACACTTTTTCCACCTGTTAAGAAATCTCCAAGAGTGGCGTGAGCTTTTTTCATTATTTTGTGTGCAGCTTATTCTTGTGTCCTTGAGTGTTTTCTTTCGTTGTTGAAGTTCTTATTTCTTTCAGTGCGTCCTCAGATATGCGACTTTTATTGTAATAACATCGCCTACAGATTGTCGTCCCCTGTAACTGCAACCGCCTACTAATCGGCGGCTACGGGAACACCCGCCAGACGTTCGTGACGGGAAAAATTTCTGCTCGCGGCTACGTCATAAAACCATTCCCCATCACGTGCGGACCAATGACACGAGAGAGTGGTCCCCGCCAGCCAAAAAAAGAGGCATGAGCATCGCGGTTTGCGTAAAAAAGCAACCGCAGACACGACGGGCGTTAGCATTTTCAATGGGAGAGCTGTCCTCGACGGCGACAGAAACACCGGCGTTACTTTCTCATGCAAAGAGGCGAAGCGTAGCGGCGTCTCTATTAATTTTTTTCCACGAATTCCGCGAATGACTGAGTGAGTGTGAAATTGGTCGAGTGAATCTAATGCTTGGAGCTTATGTACGAGTGAGTGAAACACGGAGGTAGAGAGAGTGAGTGAGAGGGTGAGACAGTGTGTGAGTAAACGAGTGCGTTAGCAAGTGCGTTAGAAAATAAAAGAGTAATTTGCTCGGGGTGTGAGGTAGTGATAATAACAATATTAATAATAATAATTGGTTTGGGGGGAAAGGAAATGGCGCAGTATCTATCTCATATATCGTTGGACACCGTGCCGTAAGGGAAGGGATAAAGTAGGGAGTGAAAGAAGAAAGGAAGAAAGAGGTGCCGCAGTGGAGGGCTCCGGAATGGTTTCGACCACCTGGGGATCTTTAACGTGCACTGACATCGTACAGCACACGGGCGCCTTAGCGTTTTTCCTCCATAAAAACGCAGCCGCCGCGGTCGGGTTCGAACCCGGGAACTCCGGATCAGTGAGGTAGTGGCTGAATCTAAGTTAGGCTAATGAGAGATCGAGTGAATGCGTCAGAAAATGGGTAAGAAATGAGTGACTGCGTGTGCGAGTAAGCGAGTTAGAGAAGGTGAATGAATCAGACTAAGCGAGGGAGGGATTGTGAGCAACCAAGAGCATGAGCCATTGGGGGAGAGTGAGGCAAGCAGTGACTGAGTGACTGAGCGTGCGAGAGGGTGAAAGAAATTTTATTTAAACAGAACGTGCTTAGTTCCTTAGCCATCCTTAGATATTTAAAAGTATCTACCAGGGATAGAGAGATTTCGCTGCGAACCCTTAAGCGGAAAGCAACGATTGATGAGGCGTAGGGACGACGTTAGAGATCACCAAGTGCGGGGAACACTTCGTTATATAAAAAAATCGCAGCAAAAAGCGGCGCACGGTACGATCCGCACGCGGAGGAAACCCGACGCCCGGTCCCCCGACCCTGATTGAAATGGCCGCAGTGGGCGCTCGTTAACGCTCTGTTGGCTGCCATGGTCGACGCGGCCGGAACGACCTCTGAATGTCCTCGCTACGATCCTTCTTCGCGCACGTCCGAAGAAAACGACCCGGGAGAGGAGGAATGAGAAAGGGAACAGCTCCACCGGCATTTACCTCTTCGCTTTCCTCTTTTCTCTACTCCTTTCTTTCTTTCTTTCTTTCATTCTTTCTTTCTTTCTTTCTTTCTCGTTGTATTTCGATGAGAGTCGGGCGGCGGCCAGCCTTCTCGTCGTGACTGCCTCGGCGCCCTGTAAACCAACTCTCCGCTCTGTGTGTTTTCAGTGTGGCGGTGCTTCCTTCCTGTGATCCGCGCATTTACGTGCGTTCTCTTCCTCCATTTTGTATTTTCTTTTTTTTTACTTTATTTTGCATGTCGTCAAACTTTCGCGCCTCCCGGAGCTCAATTACGTGGGTCCCCCCGTTCTTTTGGATGACCAATCGGCGCTAATGCGCAACCGGCTTCCTTCCGAATTCGACCCAAAACAAAACCGCAGAGGATAGATGGAAGCGATTGGAGGCGGTAGGTGAAAAAATAAAATTAAACAATGAGGGAAGTTGGGGGGGGGGGGGAAGGAGGGAAGGGGCGTGAAAAGTCGGCGGGCCGTCGATGATAATCGGGGCGGCCGCCTGGCTGGGTAGCGGGGTCAAGGTTCTGCGTCGCTACGTCGGTGTCCTTGATTGCCGGCACGCCTGGGATGTGCTTTCATTAGGTCTATTTGCCTTTTATCTCATTTTGTTGGGTGTGCTTGCATTAGCTCTATTTATTTTTTTCTCTCAGTTTGTTTTTGCTGATTCGTCCTTTGCGCTCCGTGTTTTGGTCGATGTGGACGTGCAGAAATGGTAATTGTAGGCGGCACGGCCGTGAGCTCTTTGTTTTGAGTCAGTCACTGATGGCTGACAACGCTGCAGGATGACGTTTCGTTGCTGTGCGAAACATGGAAGTTGGAAGGGCATTGACCAAGCAGCCCTTGCTGAAATCGTATCAGGAACTTACACACCAATCTTAAAATCGTTAAAGAGGATGCTGAGAAAAAACTTTCTGAGCATTTTGTTCTTAGTAAAATCTGCTAGCTGAAAGTATCGAAACTGCCCACGTTTCTAGTTTAATCGTCCTTAACAGACATTTTCATTGATATAGTTCAAGTTCGGGATATTTCTCTCCGCTTCGGTTCAGGTTCCAAACGTGCGCGAGGACGATGTGTGTTGTGGGAGAGATTCATTCAGTTCTCAAGTTATACTTCTTGTTTTTGCATTTTTTTTCACGATTAAAGCGCACTAGCGATAGCGGCACAAAATTTACCCTAATGTTCGAGCCAGTACTCTTTAGCTTTGTTTTGCATTCAAGAAAAAAGAAGCTCATTTCAAATCACCACAGTGTTCGTGTGGAAGTGGCTAGTGGTAGCCATACCCGTATTTCATTCCTCGTTTTATTCTAGATTCTCCGAGGATCTTCTTATCAAGGGCGCATTGGAAAGATTTCCTTGTGTTCTGTTAAAATCATGCATATTTTCTTAATGCTTTTTTTCGAAAATTTAAGCATATGGAAACCATTTTTTTTCATCCTCCCAATATTTTACTATGAGAATTTATGGTATCATAACAATTTTAGCTCATTGCACACCTCAACTCTTTATGTGTATTACAGCGAAAGAAATTCGCCTTGCGATCACCTAATGTTATGGCTGCTGATGTCAGATGCGCATTTAGCACATTCTTTTTAAATAAACGAACAAAAGTTTCGTGTTATTCAAAACTTTGATTGAGATAGAGCAGCGCTATTTTTAAGATACATTTTTAATGTGCTTTTTTGTGCCATCCATTTAAATATTTTTATACATGTTGGCCTGCCTTAACTTTGAGGCCTGTAAAGCGTGCTCTGCCTTTATGACACCTGTGCTGCAACAAAGCTGGCTCAAATGCGACTTCTCGTGGAACGCAGTTGGCTTCCACAGAACGATGACGACTACGTCCTTCAAGTTGCCGCATTCGGCTCAGCGTAAGATCTAACCCATCATTATGCTTGATCCTAGAAAGCAAAAAAAAAGAACGTGTACCCAAAGTACCAACTGTATTGTAAAAAATAACGTAGGAACGTTCACGAAAAGTGTTTGATGTGGGGCTCATTGATGTTAACTGCTACTTCGTAAAAAACAAAATATTCAGCTTTTCATCATGTTGTTTGTTTAGCTCCCACTAATCTGGCTATTTAGTTCTTTTTTTCCTGCGCAGTCTTCTTGAAGGTTAAAGAATTATTGGTTTATCTCATAGCTGGACTTTGTCGCGCCTTTCCTTTTTAAATTATCCTGATCACTGGTAGCAAAAATGATCATACTATGAGTCTGCTTACTTTCCCCTCTACCAAACGACCTTCAACTTCGACCTTCGGTGACTTCTTTGTATAAAGACCCGCCTGCCTGTCGGAGGGAGTTGCAACATTTACATCACTGGTACGCGACTTTTGCGTTGCACTCACGAGTGCTTAACCTGTTTTCGTTTTTTTAAATCGATCCTCAAATCTCCTAAATTGCGCTCGATGTCGTTTCGCTCCATCTGTCACCCCCCAAATTGTTTGCAAACGAAGCACAAGAGTAGCTGCTACTCTCCGAGAAATCCATTAATCTCTCTCCACTTAGGCAATCAGCTCGAGCAATCCCTGCGCTTCACCGAAAGTTTCGTTTTTCAACTTTTGCTTCTCTGGTTACAAACTGAGTACCACAAAATGTCTTGCGATAGCGATGACTTGACAAGGCATCTCTTTAGATTAATTACTTGTGATGATATTTTTTTCTCACTGCAACAGCTTCAGAATGTAAAGATACTTCACCATCGTCGACGTAGACTGTTGTTGTTAGTGACTATTTGTTAATAAAAAAAATATACCTTGAGCTTGGCGCATGATAGCCTTAGTCGCTTATGCGCCAGTAAACTCAACTCAACTCAACTGTTAATAAAATAACAATGAGATGAAAAGATGTTGCTAGCCGCGGCATCTGCCATCGAAACCTGAAGCACCTGAGCTGCGGCTAGTGTGAGAAAAGGGACAAGGAGAGGACAGGGAGACACAAAGAAAGAAGGGATACTCTGTATTTCGAAGTCTTCAATTGGCTTGATGTAAGAAATGCATACACTTTGAGAAAAGTCATCATGCTTGCCGCCTGTAATAATAAGAGAAGTGTTCAATAAGCTTTCTCTCGTAAGCTGTAACTTTTCTTGAAGCGATAAAATTGAGCAATGCCTAATTCAATGTAAGTTTAAGACGCCCCCATTCCCGGGAACACAACCCTTTTCTATGTCCTGGGCAATGGTCCCCACAGGCCGTTTTAGAATAACGGGGCTTTTTATTTGCCTCACTAAACGTACAGCTTGGACATCATGCTGTGGTACCTCTGGATGATTCCTAAACTAAGGAACGCCTCAACAGCGCGTGCGAAGGCTACAAACACAGTGCGCCGTTGCCGTTGTCAATAGCCTGTTTCTATTCTTCATGCCAGTGTGCAGAAACTAAAGCACAGCTGATGAATGCTGTATCAAAATGCGTGGTGCGGCCGTTGAAGAAGACATAGCAAACTGTCATTTGCATATTGCATTTTGTATTAACTTAATCACTTGAAAAAACACCACTCAATACAGGTTTGGTTTTGCCTTGCTATCCTGTCATATTTTCCGACTTGAGACATACCCAGCGTCGTTCTTTTAACAATGGCGTCCCCGACTACGTCCACTCTGTGATCTGTTATCACAGTTCGTGACCAATTGTTTATTGCGAACCATCGAGTCTTAAACAACAGTCATCCACAGACCTGTCTAGAGCGCTCAAACTCCGTACCGTCTGCCCTCTGTAGCGCACAGAGCGACGTCTAGCGGTAGCGCCTGGTTCCAGAACTCTCATCTCTGAGTATGGTCTGAGCATCAGTCATGTTGAATCCTGTACCAGGCGCTGTCGGTATGTGGACGACTGTCTGCCTGCAAAAACTGCGATTTCACACAACATTTCGTGCTTAGCAATGCTAAAGCGTCAACCATTTTTTTTTACATGAAACGCATTTCTATTTCAAAAGGTTCGCAAGGGGTTCCAGTAATCAGTCGTACTTACATGCTTCCAGTGCACACTTCAATGTTTACAGTTCCAGGGCCAACCGACACCGCCTAACATTTACTCAAGATAAATGATATGCAAGTGCGTGTAGTTAGGTGGAAGCTAGAAAATCTAATTACCGTATTAATTTTGCACGCCTGTTTCAGTCGCTTTCATAAAAACATTTTTCGCGAGAACGAAAACGATGCCAAGTTTAGTGCCTATCAAAGTACCCCTGCGTTTTCCTCGTGCGGGAAGGCAACAATTAGTTTTCAGAAATGAAGATTAGTGTTCTCTCATTAGGATTATTAGAGCAGGCTATCCTGCCTGCCTGCCTGCCTGCCTGCGTGTGTGTGTGTGTGTGTGTGTGTGTGTGTGTGTGTGTGTGTGTGTGTGTGTGTGTGTGTGTGTGTGTGTGTGTGTGTGTGTGTGTGTGTGTGTGTGTGTGTGTGTGTGTGTGTGTGTGTGTGTGTGTGTACGTGTGTGTGTGTGTGTGTGTGTGTGTGTACGTGTGTGTGTGTGTGTACGTGTGTGTGTGTGTGTGTGTACGTGTGTGTACGTGTGTCTCTGTGTGTGTGTGTGCGTGCGTGTGTTTGCTTGGCCGGCGAGTGCATCGCGGATTACATTATGCATAGAATCCTTGTGCAGTTTCGTTCATTTTCGGCACATTAGGGCGACGTGGCGCCTGGGTTTGTGTCAGTTATCCTCCAGCGTAAAGTGCATTATTCCCAGAACGTTAAGTAAATTACTAGGCTCCTGCGGGGAGCGCTTGCTGCGCCTCTAAAAATGTAGCGTTTTATTCCATCTGGCCACACGTGCGTACGGTTAAGAGCTGCGTCCTGAATAGTAAAAGTGTTACTTTAAAGCCATGATTTTCAACTGTTTCGGAGAGATAAGCATAGAAACATCTTACTTCACAGTTGGAAATCAATAATTCTGCTAAGCTACGGGCAGTAAAGTTCTACACATGCTAGGCCCAATCTCAACGACCGCTGAGAGCGATTCACCAGCTTCCTTTCTTTGGCAACTCACTAGTTGCAGCTTTTGCATTTAAAGCGTGCTTCACCCCACGCAGGAGATGTGCTGGTAGCCAGCCAACTTTAAAAACCGTGGTGATGGAGAATTTCATTGAAGTGCTGTTTTGGGGAGAAAGGTATAGGGGGTTTAGGGAAAACTAAACTCGATTCGTCGTAAATAGAATGCACCTGGCACGCGCGGTACTTGCAGTACAGTTCCTGTTTACACAGCATGAGAATGCTCCTAACCGTCCTCATGACCTCTTCTACCCACGTCCGTGAAGCTCCGTGAAGAAGCTGCAAGCCAGCCGCACAAAACGGTGACACGTTCGTTCGAAAGATAAAAAAAAATGAAAGTACCGTTTCTAAACTCCTAGCACGGTGCGCGGGTTTGTTTACCTAAACGGGTTCCTCGCGCGCGCGAACGACCTGTTTGTGTATTCACAACCGGCAGTTTCGCAAAGTCAAGTCCCCGCCGCTTGGCCGACCCAATGTTTCTGGAGCTACAACGCTGGTTCGGAGGATGCTCTTCGCGAGTCTTCCTGTCGCTCCTTTGAACTACACGTGGTAAAATTTTCGCCTAAGTTTGCGCAGGGGATTCAACCGCCTCTTCACTTCCTTATGTGCATCCTCACCAAGAGTAGCGAAATCTCAGACGAAGACCGTTTGCATTCTTTCACTTTAAAACGGTCTGAAGTTGTTTTCAACATTGGTTGATATGAATGCGTTCTTTATTAGATATGTTTAAAAGTTGACCTGTTTGGTATGAGAGATCGGAGTTAACCTTCTGGCTTAACTCTAACCTCAGCCTGTTCTTCGCTGCCACAACTGTAGTCCGAATTAGCCCAGCGGTCCAGTCTCAGACTGCACTACAGACTCCACAGTATCCACGCCTTTTTTCACAACTTTGCTTCAGCTTAGTCTTCGAATTTTCTCGTGCACACGTGCTTGGATTTCCATCATGTTTCCATAAAACGATATTTACTTGCGGATACTCCCGTGCATGTTGTGTGTACGTCTGCAGAGACCCTTTTTTATTTAGAAGTGATTAGAGATGTCTTTCTGGTTATGTTTTCAATATTTTGCGTCGCCTTTACTTGCTTTAACGTTTTTTTTTGCGCTTCATTATTCACAAAGTCTAGCCGTTCGCTTCGCTTTTTATCCGTTCAGTACCTCCGATGATTTTCTGCAGCATTTACAGAGCGTGAAGTGAGTCTGACTGCTAGGCGAGTTCGTATTGATCGGTCGACTCAGTCTAGATGATCTCGTGACAACTCACATACGCACCCCACTCCAAAACATACACGCATGCACCACACACACAGACACACATAATTCGGACTTGATAGTGTTCCTGTGGGATTGATTAGCAATCATTCTTTAGTGGATTACTGCATGTAGCTTTAACGCGCACGTCGTGCAACGTTAAGTGCGCTTTACACTACTCACTATTCACACGTATCGCAATGTAGTCGAGCCCGGATTTTCCAACTCAAATGGGATCGTGACAGAATTCCATATATCGATATTTAGATGTATAAAAATGTGAATATATAAGTTTATCCGTATCCTATGAACAATAATATATTACATGCACGCTAGTTATGTGTTTCTTGCAGAGTTTCTTGCTAGGCTTAGCCTGCTTCGCGCTGAAGCCGCAGCGAACGGTGCTTTGAAACTAGCCGCAGTCTATGATAAGATTTCTAATCAGGTTACCAGTACGCTACATATATAGTATAATGGCGCTTTGAAACATTGGATAACCGGCGCAATTGAGTTCGATATAGCGGGAGACTTCAATACTTTTACACATGTTTTTTAGGGGGATAATCTTTTTGTTCAATATTGTCGATAATTCGAAATATGCATGTTCAATATATCCGTGCTCTACAGTATTTGCAGGACATCATTTGACAGAACGGTGCAAAAAGAAAAGCAGCGCATGTAAGGAACGATCGCCACTCAAGCCTGATGAGCGGCGTACATTGGAATGAATACGACGAAATGATGATGTTCTCAGAAAAGTCGCTTCTTTAAAATTATGCCTCAAGCTTTCCATGCTTTCATCTTGACGTGCACGCCTTAAGATAGCACTTCCAGCTCGCTGCTTCCTCAGGTATAAGTCTGGTTCACTTCAGTTCCAGGTTTGACGATGCCAGCAGCCGGCCCGAATGCAGAGGCCGCAGACATCCAACGCGTTGTGGAACGCGGTGAAGTACACTTTCTCCGAACTTCTTTCGGCTGCGTTCCGTGCGGCACCAACTCGAAATTCTGCGTAGCTTAACTCCGACCGCGTAAATCTGGCGAAGTTTCTCCAGCCATCGTGAGAACGGGCTGGTCGTCAGCAGTTCGCGAGTACCACGTTGGTAGCGGGGGCGGCGCGACTTTCCGCCCGAGGTAATTAACAGCGCCCCGGAAGCTTGGAACGCAGGTTTGTCGCGTCAGGCCTGCCGAAATAAGGCTCTTGGGACACCCCTCTCCCCCTCCTATCCCCTCCTCCCCCCTCCTCTCCCCTCCTTCCCCTCCGCCGGAAGTTTATCGTCGGTCGTGTCACTATCAAACTTTTAACCCGAGTCTAGCTTGAGTGCGCAGGTGGGAAGTCTGACAAAGCGCTCGTGTGTCACAGGACAGTAGGGTTACCTGTTGGTAGTTCGGGGAAAAGAGATTGCCCTCACGTTCAAATCTCGATTGAGGTTAATTTCGTTTCGTCGTCGTCCTGAGCGGAGCTATTCTCTTCTTTCAGATGCGGAAATAGAGCAAGCAGGCATGTGTAGCATTGTGGGGCCCAGGTTAATTGCGTCCCGCGTGCCTTTTGCAGACTGCATTCGAAATAGAATTTGGAGTGGGGGCCTTAGTCTGGTGTATACTCTGAAAGCCGTCTGTTGAACCGACTAACTTTTCGATAAATTAACTATTCAGCTGCGTCGCAGGCCTTGCTAATTGGAAGTAAAAATTCTGCCGTTTTAATTTAAATTGCAATGGAACAGAATAGTGGCTAAATTATAATTGTGGAGTTCGTACTCATGCTTACAGTGTAATTAAAAGCGTTGCCGCCGTTTTTGTATTTAGGCTTCTCTTCACCGAACGCTCGAGTTTCTTGAAGCAGAAAAACTTGCCTGTTCGGAACTCTACCTTCTAATAGTTTTCATGTTTCATCTAATTTTTCTCTTGGTTTTGTTCGGTTTATCGTGCGTTCTGGCTTTCGGCTCTCTTCCGCTGTCACTACAGGGCTTGACACTTCACAATACAAGTATAGGACAGAGGCTTTTTAACACTGTTATGAATGAAACATGAAGGATTATGTGTGAAA
Source organism: Amblyomma americanum (assembly GCA_030143305.2). Lineage (NCBI taxonomy): Eukaryota > Metazoa > Arthropoda > Arachnida > Ixodida > Ixodidae > Amblyomma > Amblyomma americanum. The sequence goes on from JARKHS020025304.1 coordinate 39,145, forward strand.
ACTGAATCGGTCGACTTCGGTGGAACTCGCAGGTTTTCGAACTGTCCCTGGAGTAGGTCAGTGTAGTATGAAAAATCCGGGTCTGGCGTCATTTTCTCATCACCACTTTATGAGCCTCAAATTGGGGAACCTATTATTCAGAACCGGCAGTTTCCTTATGCTCCTGCTATACCTTTCCTTTTACGTCCGGTTTTAACCAGTTGGGATGTTTTAGGTGCAAATGCCTTAATTTCTGTATTTAGCTGAGCCCGGCAATAAGATCACCCGTACTTCTTTTAGATCGATACGTCATCGTTTAATCCCAATATGCAAGAGTAACATCACTATAAACACGACTGCATATAGTTATTGAGCTTTCGCGAACTTTTTTTCTTTCCCTCAAACTTTAAGGCCCTGATCTAACGTCTTCGCACTTTACTTACCTCAACCACGTCGTCGGCTGTCTAAATCATTCCGCCACAAACAGCGCCACTTGATAATAATAATTGGTTTTGGGAGAAAGGAAATGGCGCAGTATCTGTCTCATATATCGTTGGACACCTGAACCGCGCCGTTAGGGAAGGGATAAAGGAGGGAGTGAAAGAGGAAAGGAAGACAGAGGTGCCGCAGTGGAGGGCTCCGGAATAATTTCGACCACCTGGGGATCTTTAACGTGCACTGACATCGCACAGCTCCACTTCCCGATCGCGTTTTATTTTGTCTTCCGTTCCCCATTCTCCCGCTCCGGCGAGCATATCTAATAATAATCAGATGTTCCTCCCTAACCCTTTTGCCCCACCGATCCGCATTTCCTCTTCGCTTAAGCTGCACCAGCACGTTTCCACTCCGCTGCCGCCGTCAGCACCCGGAATGCAGCGACGCGAACTTTCTCTTTTTCCTACTACCGCAGCCGTCTTTCATCTGCACCCCCAATCTGTTCCCTACATTCCTGTCTTATTCTTCCTTATTCCCTTCATTCCTCCCTTCATTCACGATGCTTTCCTCTCACATGACTGCGCAGCACGCCGCGGGTGCCATGTGGAAAGGGTGACCTTAGGCACGCGTCTCCCATCAACGCTTCGGCGAATTCTTACGAGCTTTCCAGTGCGCTAACAAACAGAAAAAGGGAAAAAAATAATGTATATAAAAGAAAGCGGAAGCGTTACGCGGCTACAAGAGAAAAGCAAATCGAATGTACAGCGACGCGACGTTAGGCCTTGCCTCCAACTTAGCCTCATTTGCATCCCGTTGCAGCGCGGGTCGTCGTGCTCAGGTGTAGAGAGGAGAAGGAGAGTCGTCACTCTCCGGTCCCGCTTCCCTTCCTTCCCTTAATTCAGTTCCTGCTGCCTCCTCCTCCTCCTCCTCCTCCTCTTCCTTCCTCCCGTCAACTCAGTTCCTCCTCTTCCTCCTCCTCCTCTTTTGTGCGTAGCGCCTTCACTTTCTTTTTCCCTCTCTTCATTCCCTCTCTCCCTCTCTCCTCCAATTTACCCTTCCGCCTCTCTTGCCTCGTGTGTGCGCCTTGTCAGCATTAGCCGCTGCCGCAACTCCCCCGGGGCTCCCGCCGTGCGCAGCGTTTTGCGTGTGCGTTTGTGCGTGTGCGTTTCGCGCGTGCATTTGTGCGCGTGCGTTTGTTTGCAGCGTAGCTCCTGCGCCGTCTCGTGTCTCTCGTCGGTGCGTCCAACCACCCGAAACGGGAGTTCGCACTGCTGAGTTTCTTTACGGTGGCTCCGCTTTGCGGCAAGGCCTATACACGTACGTACATTGCGAACTACCGGCAGAACGGCGAATGGCTCCGACGGAGGGAAAGAGAACGGGGTAGAGAAAGGACTCGCTTCAGAAAGCGCGGTCGAAGCGCGAACTTCACGCTGTAGTTTCGTTTTCAAAGTTGCTGACGTGCGTGCTTCGAGTGAGTGCGACGGCGCTGAAACTTTGACTCCGCTTGCGACTGCGAGCCGTCGGGGCCTGTCTGCCTTTTTGTCCTCCCAATTATGTCGTACACGTCCGCAAAGAACATTATTTATTTATTTATTTATTTATTTATTTATTTATTTTTATTTTTATTTATTTATTTATTATTTATTTGTTTATTTATTTATTTATTTATTTATTTATTCCAGATACTCTCGTGGTCCACATGGCATTATACTTCATCTCAGGGGGCTCGCACTGTCCCACGCGGTACAGCTGACTTTAATTAGCCCATTCGGTGACGCCGAGTTGCGCCGAATGAGTTGTCAGCTGTCCGCGCCGAGACAAAGCTTGAGTTGTTGGGTTAGTCTGGCCAGCCTGGCGGAATTGCTAGAGTTCTTCAAGCAATTTTAGTTGCTGCCTCAGAGAACTTTTTCTGTGCTTTGGAATTACGCAGCCCTCCACTGCGGCACCTTTCTTCCTTTCTTCTTTCACTCCCTCCCTCATCCCTTCCCTTACGGCGCGGTTCAGGTGTCCAACGATATGTGAGACAGATACGGCGCCATTTCCTTTCCCCAAAAACCAATTATTTTTCCGGGCTTTCTGTTTCGTGGCATGGTTTTTATTCCTATGCAGGTCCGGCCGAAGTGATGAGAGTATGTAACACCGCGGACAGATTGAACAACATTAACAGGAAACTGAACAGAAATTTTTCTCGTATGGCTTCAGGAGGCCGAACTGTATCACCCTTTTCGCTTAATTTTTTTTCTCTCACAACTGTAAGGCTCTTTGATACTCTGCTTGCGCCCTATATTTATGAACCTACCGAGTTGTATTTTTATTGATGCGTTATTTAAAATAAGCCTAACGTTACTTTATTCTCACACATGTGAGATGCTTTGCTGCACCATCGCTGTCGTGGTCATGGATATCACCTTTCTCGATAATAATAATAATATTAATTGGTTTTTGGGGAAGGACATGGTGCAGTATCTGTCTCATATATAGTTGGACACCTGAACCGCGCCGTAAGGAAAGGGATAAAGGAGAGAGTGAAAGAAGAAAGGAAGAAAGAGGGTCTGTAGTGGAGATAATTTCGACCACCTGGGAATCTTTAACGGGCACTGACATCGCACAGTACAAGGGCGCCTTAGCGTTTTCCCTCCATAAAAACGCAGCAGCCGCGGTCGGGTTCGAACCCGGGAACTCCGGATCAGTAGCCGAACACGCTAACCACTTAGCCACCGCAAATTTGCTTTTTTTTACCTCAACGCAGCGGATTCTATCTTTGAAGTGCTAGTTTCTCTGTAAGCTTTCGTCAAGGCGTGAACAGGGATGGTCGCCAAGTACAACCTCGATTGAAAGAAACGCGAACAACCCGGCGCCAACACGCCCCGCTGTTGGAATTTATTTTCATCGCGCTTTTACCTGGGTGGTACGAAAAAGACGTTAGAGTCGTCCTAGAATGAATCATAGACGACTCTAGGGTCTTTTTGCTATCACCGCAGTATAAGCGCCGTGAAAAGAAATTGAAACAGCGGAGCATGTTGGCGCCGGGTTGTTCGCGTTTCTTTCCATCGAGGTGGTACAGCCAAGGAAAGAGCTCCACGTGCGAAAGTTTGGACAAATACGCCTTTCGCCAGCAGCGCAAAGACAATCGAATTTCTGTCGTTAGATGCCCGCTGCGATTGCAAGCGGGAGTATGTATGCTAGCGTTATTATTACGCTTGCCGGATGCCGGGAACAAAAGCAGTCACCCGCAGTTGTAAATGCGCCTTTAGATTCCCACGCGCGAAAGCACCGTCCGAAACGTTGTCGATAAAACGAATGGTCTGCACCGGCTGTCTCAGCCAGTTTTCATTAACTGCCTTTGTTTCCATTTCTGCTGCGCCATTAGCGCGGAGGAGAAACGTACCGATCTTCATATCGTTATGAGTTTTTTTCCCTCCTTAAAGACATGGTTTATGAATGAAAAGGGAAATAATATCAAGTACTCGTTAGTTCTCGCACAGTCTAGAGTGCCATATCTTCCGCTCTTTTTATTATGTTTCCTTCTTGTTTTCTCTTGCGTCTCTTCATGCATTGCGCTGTTTCCTGCCTTGCAGTGAATAAAAACAATATTCTTTGATAATCCCAAGATAACAGTGACAGTGTCTAGCGCATATATTTTTTTCTTTTTCTCGCTGGATTTTCATTTAAAACTTCTCGCGAAAGTTCCCCGCCTCAGTGAAAAGGCAGTTTACAGGCGCCCGCATGAAAGCGTCATAAGGATTCCGTCCCTGGGCCCTGAATGTCTCGAAACTGCGTTCAAAAAGAGACTCGCACATTGTTCCCGCCTGAAAACAAGTTCAAAGCGCTGTTTGTGTTAGACGTCTGCCTGGCAGCGCCATTTTTCGCTCGGTTTCCCGCGAGACGGCGCCGTTTGACGCTGTTTTGACGTTGTTTTTCTGTTGTTGTTTTTTGCCTGCATAGTTGCATTTGTGTTGGGGCCGGGTCTCCTTTGAAGCGTCTTTTGTCAGGCACGAAATGACTTCTAAGAGGACGTCGCGCGCTTTCATCGACTTTTAATGTGCCATGCCTTGCTTTCTTGTTTGTTATATAAGTATATATATAATCTATACATACATACATAGTCGTACATTCATCGCACTTACATACGTGCGTGCGTGCGTGCGTGCATGTGTGTGTGTATGAGTGCCTGCGTAGTGTGTGCGCGTTTGTGTGAAGGAAGCGAGCAGTCACAGAAACCAAGGATAATAAAGTACGTTTCTTTTTGCTTGATTTATGATGTTCTCAGTGAGAAATTAACCGTGTAATTATTTTACGCTGAACGATAATTTGTGGAAGGTTGCCAAAGAGAGCCACTTGGATGTATTATTCGCTGAGAAAACGAACAAGTGAGGCATAAAAGTAGAAGAAATGTACAGAGTGTCCCGCTAGTGCTTTGTAACAATTGGGTTTTTTGAGTTAGAAGAGAGCCTTCTTCGGCATAGTACTGGCAGTCGTGCAGTACGCCAGAATATAGCTAAGATGTGCTAACTAGCAGTCTGGTTAACTAATATTGAATAGTTAACTTTTTAACTATTGCTATTAGGCCTTTTAATTAATGAGAGGCATGTGGCCCACCTTAAGTAATATCCATATCAGTTGTTAGAATTTCGAAGAAATGGTCACTCCCGACGCTGCGGCCCAAGAATAACTCGCTACATCGCGCCAAAAAACATGCGCTTTCAAGAAGCTTGCAGGTGAAACAACCTCTCCAGTGCACGTAACCGGTAACCGCGTATTCGAAATTCTGAAAACCTGTATGGACATTAATTGTTAAGGATTGCACGCCTTTAAATAATTAAGGAGGCAAACAGTAATGGATAAAGAAGTTTATTCAGTATTAGTTAACCACCCTGCCAGTTAGCACGTCTTAGCTGCGTTCTGATGTACTGCACCACTGATAATGCTATGCCGCCGAAGAAAGCACTCTTCTAATTCGTATATACAGCAGTTGCGCCAGAGCTCTTGGTCACAAAATGCGATTGCAAAAGGACTCCATTCCGAACACCATTCTGTGAAAGGTACGCCCCGATCTTGTGTGCCCCTTTTATTTTTCCTCGAAACCTCAAGCTCTGGTATAGGACTGTTCTCATATTTAGCAGCATTGCGCATATTAACGTCACGCACTATTATATGGAGGGTGTTTCACCTAAGACTCTACACAATTTTTAGGAAAAGGCTTTTTGAGTTAGAAGAGCGCTTTTTTCGGCATAGCATTGTCAACGATGTAGTACATCAGAATATACCTAAGACGTCCCTAACCAGCAGGATGGTTAACTGATATTGAATAATTAACTTTTTACCTATTATTGTTAGGCTCTTTAATTTTTAAAAGGCGTGTGTAATGTAAGTAATGTCAAATTAAGTAATGTCTGTTTTTAGAGTTTCGAAAACGCGGTTACCGTCGGCGCTGTGGCCCAACAAATTTTGTCTGTTTCTACGAGTTAGCGTGCACTGGAGAGGTTGCTTTGCCTGCGAGCTTCTCGAAAGTGCATCTATTTTGTCGCGTAGTTGCTAAAATCTGTTGGTCCACAGCGCCAAGGGTAACCGCGTTTTCGAAATTCTATAAACTGATAAGGATGTTCCTTACGGTGGGCGACATGCCTCTCAATAATTAAGGAGCCTAACTGTAATAGTTAAAAACTTAACTATTTAATATTAGTTAACCAGCCTGCTAGTTGGCACGTCTTACATGTATTCTGATGTATAGCACCGATGAGAATGCTATGCCGAAAATAGTGCTCTTCTAAATCAAAGAGTCTATTTTTAAAAAATGTGTAAAATCATAGATGAAACACCCTGCATAATACCAGCTACTGTGCATTTACTCTTCATGAACTTTGCTTGGCGTTTCTTGCGTCGGCTTCTTTGTTCCCATTTTACTCGTTTATTGTAGACTACGCCCACTTAATGTGGATGGAAACATATTTACGGTCCTTAGCCTCGGGCAAAACTCCAGCCGTTCTCGCATCGTGAGAAAGCGTTGCAGTCCTAGGGCATGCTTTTCAGAGAGGCCGAAGATTATTATTTTGTGAAACGTTCTGCTAAGGCCTTACGCCTAGTTTAACAGTAGTAATCGGGAAATTGGTTATTTCATGTGCCTCAGCGGATGCCTATGCATCACGTACAACGTAAATATTTGGTGGAAGTGAAGTAAGAGCTCATGACGTATCAGCTGCACGACTTTGAGTGCTGCTAATTTTCGAGAGGCCTTCGACAGACTGTGAACCCTGCAAGGCCATTCTACTCTCGATGGTTAAGAACATCTGCTGAGACTTCGTCTCTAATGAAACTGTTCCGAAAGCTCCACAGGCATTAACGTTTATGGAGAAACGTGCGTTTAGAAATCACTGGATAACGTGAGTTCTTCAACGAAATGTTTTCCAGTCTTTTTTGTGTTTTTATACATCATTTTAGTAAAAGTTGTAAGCTTTCACTCTCGAGGCCATCATCACCACTGAACGGAAAGCAGTCCTTATGAGTGTCGTGCCCGTTCTGTGATTTGGACTGAAAGGTTGCGAAAAATTCTTTGTGCCAGGCTCTGGAGAATAACTGTTTGATTGCAGATTTATGTTCGCGAACCCCCCCCCCCCCCCTGGAAAAAAAATGATAGTTCAAGAATTGCATTTGAGCTTAGCATCAAGCACCCCAAAAAACTTCAAATTCAATACCCTCTGAATGTGCGCTGTGTGTGTTCTAAAAGAGCAGCAATATTCGCAAGGCTGAGTTCTCAGTAAACGCGTTTTGTTATTTTTCGTGATGTTTCTACGCATCAAGCTGTAGCTTACGCAACTTAGCATAAAGGCGATGCGGGCCCCTAAAACGTCCGGTCATGTCATTGGCGAGGAATCTTGGCTCATTGACAAGATCACCTCCCCAACTCCTCCGCCCCCCACCTCGACGAAGAGTGCGACAAAATTTAAAATAATAATTTAAAAAACACAGGAGCCTCACGCCAGGCGTCGGAAGCGCTCGCAAAAGGGGGGCCTTCACGGATACTGAGAAAAGTCAACCATGGGGGTTGGAGCTCCTGTCGTGTGTGTGTGTGTGTGTTGGGGGGGGGGGGGAGCTAGGTGTCGCAATTTGGCACTTCTTCACTCAAAAAGAACCCAGGGGTCCTACGTCATCCTTTACGAAACGCGACTTTAGTTTGCTCAGTTTTTTTACTCTGTTTCACGAAGCGCAGGCACGCCTGCGCTCTCGGCCATTGCTCACCTCCCTTGTTCTATCTGGTTGCGTCCGAGTTGCCGCCGGAGAGGCAGCGAAGGGGGGGGGGGGGGGTGTTAGATATGCTGCGTGAATAACGGTAGCGGAGATGGGAACGTGCGTTCCCTTCTCCATCAGTTCGTCGCTGCGGAGTCCTCGGGGGAGCGATTGCATTTTGGCGAGAGCGTAGGAGAGAAGCTGTGCACTGCAGCGCGTCCGCATGCTGTGTAGCAACCGCGGACCAACAACTGTCTGGACGTGTTCACATCTGGCGCAGAGCGGACGATGGCTGTTGAGGGAGACGCCGAGCCCTTGCCCGCTTTCGCGCCGGCCGGACAGAATTTATGACTTCCTCTCGCTGATTGCGTCGCGGCCGCCGTCGCCGCGGAGGCTTCTCTCTCTGAGAAGGGCATTGTCAGCGCCCGCGGCGTGTTCTCGAACCTCCCCACTAGGAGGCGCTGCGAATGCTGCAATTATCTCGACGCGGACACTGGCGCCAAGTGTGCCTAAGTGTGTGTGTGCGTGAAAGAGAGAGAGTGGGAGATAGAAAGAGAGAGATAGCGAAGAAAGAGGGGAACCAAGTAGTTTTCTGTCGGTTGACCAAACACGGCTTGCTCGGTTGTCTGTCTCGCTTGGTCATTGAAGGGCGCCTGGAGATGCTATCGCCGTCATCTTCGAACGCGTTGTTTTCTATTTCAGTTTTTTTTCTTCAAAATTTATGCTCTGTGGCGTTGCGAAATGCCTGCGCTTTGTGCCGGGGCCGGAGCCCGCCTTTCATTAACGCGCCGAGCGGAACTGCGCGTTGATTTTTGTGCAGTGGAAACGCTTGAAACATTCAATAAAAGCCTTCTTTGTAAACGCGTTCTTTCTTTCTGAAGGAGAAGCGTTTATTTGGAGACGCCTCGCATTGTGTATGTGCCCCTTTGTGCGCACATTCTGGTTGTGAACGTTTAGTTAAGAAACATATTCAGATTCAGACGTAGTTAGCAAGAGCGACACAACCGCGGCTTGAAGAACGGCTTGAAGCACTGTTATGAGACAGCCGTTTATTTTGGGGCAGTTTTCGACTGAATGGAGTGCAGCGAAGCTGTGCGATGAGTAAAAGGAATTTTGAAGAATATTCACAAGTGCGCACGAGTTAGTGTTATTCATTGCAACTTTACTACTAAAGAAGTCAGAGCCACCAGATATCTTATTTAATTTGCATTTCTTAACATAAGCTACCATTAATATTGCGCCTTTATAAAAAGCTCTACAGCATTCTGATGAATTTAAATAGAAACAAAAAAAAGCTAAAGCTGTTTGTCCTGCTCGTAGCATGCTACTCAATTGTGTTGGCTTCAAATTCAGGCTTAATGCGAGAGGTGTCCGACTAAGATGTCGGGCGAAAGAAACTGGCTATTTTTTCCGCCGCAATAAACATTTTTTTTTCTGGGGGGGGGGGGGGGGGGTACGAGTTCTCGCTTTCATTTCTTTTATTTTCATGGCGTATCGCTCATATAGTCGTAACTATGTTACTTTATTATGCGTGACGTTCACTATGCGTGACGTTCACTATGCGTGACGACAGCTCTGGAAATGACCGCGAGAAACATCAGCGACAGTGACAAGACCGCACGTAGCGGCCTGTCACGCGCACCTCATTTTGATTTTTTTTTTGTTGTTGTTAAACATCCACGCGACTAACGGTAAACAGAGGAACCTACTATCGGCTTCTTTCTGCCGGTTGGCTTCAAAAAATCCCTTTCTGAGGGAGCAGGTCTGAACTTGAACAGCGCCTTCCCCACCTTCATGTTGCCCCACAAACCCCCTTCACACTGTTCCTACCTTGCTCGTTTCGTTCACGACGCTGCTCGTGAACAGTCCGCTGTTGCTGCCATTTTACCCGGTCGCTTCTATTCCAGGCCGCTCTCGCAGGTATAAGGCGGTTATTTGTCAACTTTCGCGACGCCACGACAACCATGGGCGAGTTATGGTGACACGCGTGAAACCGCGTGCTTCCCTGGCTTCAGCTGTTCTCCCCCTCCCTCTCCCCTTCCTCCCAACCCCTCTCGCAACCGCCACCACCACAGACACGCATATACACTGGCAACCACCAACTCCCGTAAACGCAGTCTCTCAACTACGTACGTCACCGAGCCTTCTAAAATGCACGCTACACTACTCGTCACTCGTAATTCTTAACTCGCCAACTTGTGTTTTTCACATTACCTTTGTATTTTTATAACATCTATAGTTGAACCTCCTTATACCGAAGTTGAGTGGGCCCGGTAAATATTTCATTATAGCCGTAAGTTCGTTATATAGCCCGTGTTGACCGAGCTTCTAAGGAGAATCGTCGTTCCTTCGTTATATGTATAATTTCGTTATGAACTGTTTCGTTATAACGAGGTTTGACTGCGATTAAAGCCTCATCGCACGCGCAAACATTCGCATACACCACTTGGCGGCTCACAGCCCAGAACCCTTCGCAAGGAACCCCCACGTAGCCCTGTTTAGGTCCCCATCGTGTTGTTGTTGTCGTTCGTGTAGCTACGACGTCGCCTCTCCCTTTAGATGTTATTTCTTTTCATCCGTTACTTCCTACTACCGCGCGCAGAGGGCGCGCTGTTGTTTTTGGCTCGCCTCTAATGAACGTAAACAAGCATAGGCGCCGGCGTAGTCGCCGTCATCTTTTTCGCCGATACATTCTGTGCGTTAAAACTTTGGCACACCGCGAGCCACGTGCCTGGCCAACTTTTGTTTTTACTTTCTGGTCCTTTTTGCTGTTTTTTTTCCTGCTGCTAGAAAGAACGAAAGGAAGAAAGAGGCGACGGTTTCACGGAAAGAGGTAGCCGAAGACACCGTGGGAAAGATGGAGAGGAGCTAAGGGAGAGCGTTTGCGCCGAGCGTGAGAGAGGAGGAGGGTACGGCAGAGGGGGGGGGGGGGGGGGGGGTTCGGGAGACAGGCGATGGCCTATTTGCAGCGTCGCCGCGAACTCGACGCGCTCGGGAGCCACGCTGGGAATGACGCAGAATCCAAAAAGCCCGCGCGCTTGTGCGCTATTTTGGCTTCGGTCGCCCATTCGCTATAGCGCGCGCGAATTCCTAAACGACGGGTTGTGGTGAGGAGAGTGCGAGGTAGCTGTTGAAGAGGAGGAGGAGGAGGATGCGGATGCTTCGCTTGGTATCCGCGACGCGTTTGTGTCTTGTAATCGCGGAAAATGCCTCCATATAATGGGCGTCTAACGATAGTCGTTTCATTTTTGTTCAGAGCGCTTTTATACCCCCTCGTCGCCGTTATCTCTTGATTTTGTCGTGGAGAGGCTTCGCGGTTTGTTTGTTGCTCGGTTTTGTCGCTCGGGCTGGGTTGACGATGCGTCGGGCTGATGCCAGACGCCAGCTGGCGATGATTGATGATCCAAACTTATTGCGGGCCCCTCCAAAAGACTTCGTGACAACGGCGAAACGGTGAAAAGTGGTAATGTGGGTGAGGGTTCTTGCTGGTGCAGATGTTGGGTGCCCGCCGGCTTCGAAAGAACTCCAGTTTTTCAACACTGCGCCGCCAGGCCAAGCACGACACGTGTCTCGTCAGGAAGAAAATGCTGAACGAGGCGAGAGCCCGTTGCCATGACGTCAGCCGCATTCCGTAGACTTGAATTGGGCGGAGCTGTTTTTAGGCTTAGTCTTTACGTAACTGCTCCATTCGTGAGGGCGCCAAGAACGAACGGCTGGTCGTCACAGCGAAATGTTCTCTTGTTATCACCTAAGCACACCAGACATTTGTGTCGCGCGGTCCCTGACGCGGAGTATGTCTTAGCCACCACTGCTGTAAACCCCAAAAAAAACCACGCCAGAGAACTGCAGACAACTTGCTTTACATTGCCCAAGTCCACCGCCTCCGACGACTGTGTCCTGCTTAGCTTGCAAACTGAAACCTGCGTCTATAGGTTCTCGTGAACTTTCAGTCATTTTCTGTCGTCCCTTGTGCCAGCTCTCTTGGAGGAACAGAAAAATGCAAACAAACAAGAACATTCAAGTAGAAGATCATCCCGTCAGGCACCTGGTCCCTGGGCTTCGCAAGAGGGCATGCGTTCCGAAGTCATTCACTCTCTCTTTCTTTCTTTTCCGCTGCGACAAACACCGCCGCACACGTGACAGCCCCATACCCTTTCCATGTGCAGCCGACCAGTGATGTTTAAATAGACGAACGCGTTCATATAGGCTGTTCTGCGCTACCTCGCGGGACGCTGCTCCCACGTGACCGGAGTGACGTGCAGAGCAGAACTTCTCGGCTTTGTTTTTCGTGACTAACCTTCGACGGAATCAAGCGATGCCCGCGCCTTGTTTTTCAGAGCAACAGCTCTGTTGTGTAGTCTCTCTGGAATGACGCCGGCGTTGATGTCGTACGGTGTATCAGAAAACTGCCTTGTTGACGTGGCGTTTCCCAAGAGACAATACTATCCATTGTGACATATCTGAGCGTGAGTTCCAGCTTGGCTTGAAGAGCGGGGGTTTTCACCACGGAGGCCGATACACAGTTGTCACTATCAATTCTTCGCCACCAAGGAATGGCGAAATGCCCGGCAGTTTCATTCTATTCGCGACTTAACTGCACAACCACCCGGAGCCGCGACATCCGTAGCGTCAACAACTCCACCGGGCGAAGCACGCACCAGCTGGCCAAGAGTTGCGGCAGGGACCACAAAGCACACACCCCCCGGACTGGTAGTGGAATTCTCGACTCGCGATGACGTCACCGGCGTTGACGTCAGCGCCGCTGTCGCGAGCGCCATCTCCGCGGCGGCGCCGATGCGAGCCCCCGGACAGCCGGCGGCGGGTCGCGGCGGGGAAGAGCCCGTTATCATCCCCGGTTTAGGTTGGATAGGCGCGGCAGTATACGAGCGTCTCTTCTTGGCAAGCGAGACGAGCTCTTCGAGCCAGCAGAGCGACTACGGCGAGCCAAGGTTGACGAGGAAACAGGGCTGAGATTGACGCGCTGGGACGCCCCCCCCCCCCCCCCCCCCCCCCCCCCACCTATCCTTTCGAAAAACATCGCCCCCTCAGCAACGGCCACCGTTGTGCGTCTTTTCATTGCCGCTCGCGCGCTTTGTGCGCGTGCGTGGGAGGTGAAGGCACCGTCCCTCTTTTTATCTGTGGCCTTTTGTCTCGCGCGCATAACGCTAATGCTTACACTTCGTACACCCCCTTAAAAAGGTGGTCTATAGAGTGTATATAGATTTCTTATAGACTCTATTGCATTTCTGTAGATATTTCGTTTTGTCTGTTGATAGTCTATAGACTGTCTATAGACGAGCGCACTGCCCTCACAATAATAATATAATAATTCATTTTTTTTGTGGGGGGGGGGGGGGGAGATGCCGCAGTATCTGTCCCATATATCGTTGTACACCTGAACCGCGCCGTAAGGGAAGGGATAAAGAAGGGAGTGAAAGAAGAAAGAAAGAAATAAGTGCTGTAGTGGAGGGCTCCGGAATAATTTCGACCACGTGGGGATCTTTAACGTGCACTGACATCGCAGAGCGCACGGGCGCCTTAGCGTTTTGCCTCCATATAAACGCAGCCGCCGCAGTTGGGTTTGATCCCGGGAACTCCCCGCCTGTCACTGCCCTCATAAAGACGGTCTATAGAGTGCCTATACATTCCTTATAGGCTCTGTTGCTGTCTGTAGATATTTTCTTTTGGCTGTTCATGGTCTATAGACAAAAGTCTACTACATAGACTGTATATAGTGTTTCTTCAGGATTTGTATTGCCTATAGCCTAGTGTACATAATTTTATATAGAAAGTCTATAGACTTTATGAACAAAACTCTATGGGCAGTCTATAGACTGTCTTAAAAAATTTGTATGGCGCGGTGGCGTGGTTTGGGCGGAATTTGGGGCATATTTTCTGATACGCTTCCGGCGAAGGCGATTAGATGGTAAACAGTGGACAAGAAATTTTGGTTGTAAACTCGGTGTCTTGTTATTCGTTTTACCACCTAAAGCGGCGTTTCGCCCTCAACAAAGTGCTGACTCCCTTTTTTTTTTAATTCGTAGAGATTTTCGTGATCTTAGAGGGAGGTGTTTTCCTAAAGTTGTGTTAACACTTGGCTATCAAGAAATGAAGGGCTTTCCGCAGAGCTCCGGAGCAAAGTGGGGATAAAATAACACGGTGTTGCCAGTGCAGTGCTGAGGAAGCAGCTCTATCGAGACGTTTTCTCGAGCTTAATGTTAGCAATTACGTGCTCTTGTAAACTGATTCAATAAAAGCTGGATTGAGATATGAGAAAAAAAATTTCCTTAAGTTTTTTTTTTTGTTGTTGGCTGAAACGGGCATGATGGGACTTGCACGAAGCGTTGTTACCACAGACGTGGTGCGAAAAGTTCGCCGTGCCCCAATCCGCGTGCTTAATATTGTGTCCCTGTAATTCAGAACTAGCAGTACGCTAACATAAGCACAGTGTTATTCAAACGCAATTATTTACCTAAAACGTCCAGGGGAGGCTTCTTTCTTTATTTGAATTTCATATTTTTTCGGGGTATTTTACCTCATTCTCCGAGTTTTCATTCATGTGGTGCAATTCTTACTTATATGTAAAAAAAAAAGGAACTTCGCTTTCAAATCTTGCAAGCTTCCTTTTCCTCGCCACCAAAATGGTTAAGCATTAGTCTAAAGAGAAAATGACACATGCGGCGAGAAATGACGTTCGCTGTGGGCTATTTTCGCGTTGCAATGAGGCATGTGCAGATGCTAACCTCTGCAAGCAAAAAATGTATCCACCAAACGACTTCAACTCGAAGTACGAGGTTCACTAAAAAAAAAAATCGTGATGTGACCAGCAAAATTACGCCATTTTGAATGAACGCGAGAACTTTTCTTCTGCAGACGCCGAAAACTAAATGACTTCCTACCAAAGACAGGTTGTACCATGTACTTGAATCGGGGGGACAGGGCTCAGGACAGGGCACGTTGAGAGCAGCGTCTTCAAAGGCGATGGTGATCATCGTGATGTTGATGGCAATGACGACAATCAGCACTGGCGTGCGGGACGATAATGGCACTCACGGCAAAGAAAAAAACCTAAAAAAATAGGGGGGGGGGGGAGCGCAGACAGTAGGAAATGTAGTCAGTGCTGCCCAAGTTATTTTCTTAACCGTTTCGTTGCTTTCGGTGTATGTAGTGAAAAGATTTCGCTGAGAAGAGTTCCGCCCGTTGCACAGTTGGCAAGTCAAGGTTCGTAAGGTTAGCGTTTGAGCTGTGCAGAGTTGCAGGAGGTGGGACAGACTACGAGGGAAAATGGGGGGCTTGAATCGCTTCGGCTGAAATTTAGTGACTTTCCCTGTTTTCTGCTTACGTCTCCGGTGTAGCGTGAAGACGCTTGTAAGGCACACGCCAAGACGATTGCACACTACAGCTGTAATGACAATACACATTTACTCATTCGTCTGCGGGCTCGGGACGTTCTTACAGCGCCGACGAATGGAAAAGAAGCAGAGCGCCGAACTGTGCCGGAATTTGGAACTACAGATCACGAAGGAATCGTTCTATGATAACTCAAGGGACAGTGCATTGCTGTAGAAGCTAGATCAAGGTGGCTCAGTACGCGCTGCTACAAAAAGAAATGTATCCAAGAAGACAACTGTGCCGTGTGTAGAAACAATCTGTATAAACAATTAGACGTCTCACTCTCTAGTGTGGTGGTATCCATTCGGATGTCGATGCTGGTACAGTCACTCTTCCTGAGGCCCTAGGGTTTAGAGATAACAGTGGTCATGGGAATGAATGTACGATAGAAGGCAGCAGACAGCGATTGGAAGATTGCTGGTTCAAAAGCATAGAGGTCCCGCAATGTTAGAGGTGTAGGATTAAAAATGTATTTAAAGCAAGTGGCAAATATGAAGACCGATTTATAACACCAATAGATAAATATAAAGAAAAATAATTGAATTTAAAAAAAATCCGAGCGTGGTGGCGACTGCTACCAACCCGCTTCAAAGGCCGACGCTCTAATCTTTCATTCATCCATCCACGACGGCACGAAACTGAGGAACCAGCCAGTAACAGCTAGGGATCTGAAAGATACAGCACTCGTTATGAATTCAAAATGGAGGCTTAACTTGTGGTTGGCATGATATGAGTCCGCATACAACTCTGATCATCATCATCAGTCTGACAGCACCCACTGCAGGGCAAAGGCCTGTCCCATGACTCTACAATTAACCCTGTCCATTGCCATCTGCGCCCACCCTATGCATGCAAACTGCTTAACCTCATCCGCCCACCTAGCTTTCTGACGCCCGCTTCGATACGCTTGCCTTCTCTTGGAATCCACCCCGTCACACTTAAGGACCAGCGGTTATCTCGCCCTCGCATTACATGGCCTGCGCAAGCCCATTTCTTCCCCTTGATATCGACTAGGATGTCATTAACCCGCGTTTGTTCCATCACCCACTCTGCCCGCTTCCGGTCTCTTGACGTTACACCTATCATTTTTCTTTCCATGGCTCGCTGCGTTGTCCTTAACTTAAGCTGAACTCTTTTCGTTAGCCTCCACGTTTCTGCCCTGAGGTGAGTACTGGCAAGATGCAGCTGTTGTACACGCCTCTCATGCAAGGGGCTTTTTTTTCTCCCGGCAGTCGATTCCTCAGAGTGTCCAGGCTTCAAAATTCACCGGGCAGTGACATTAGCCGGAACTGAACAGAGCGTGCAGCAGCAAATGCGCGGGTGCAATTAGGCTCGCCTTGTTTTTTTTCGCCCTCATGCGTAAAACATATGGCAACGTCAATAAAAGGACAATCTCTTAAGTCAGCCCCATTTGTTTCAGCTCGTGTCACCTGGCACCAGGGCATGCGGAAGCACATAGCCAGGAATGTTTTTCGAGATGGGCCCCACAGCCACGCATGCTTCACGAACGGCATTTCAGGCGGACATGAGAGTACGGTCACCCTTATTATTCATTGCCTATACATAGCTATTTTACCAACTGGCTTCATTATAGCCCCCTCCCTCTCCCCTCACTCAAAATAAAACAGAATCGACAAATGGAGACAGAAACAACGTAGCTCATTACACAATAAAAAAAATGGCTGTGGTTTAGCTCTGGTTAAACCTGGAGTGACGCGATTGCTACAGCTGGCCGAGTGGAACTTGCTCAGTCGAATTGCGAAGTCAGTCTTTCGCCGCTCCGCTTCCCTGGGCGTTCCTTCTTCATCTTCGTCCCACTTGACACGGCGCATGCGCACAGCTGTGGCAGCTCGGTTTCGCCGACGCGCCGCACCGCGCCGTCGGCAGCAGCAGTCACTCCGCACCACGTGACCAACCACGTGAGAAGCCATGGGGCCGCGCCGCCGGCAGCTGCTCCGCACCACGTGACCAATCACGTGCCCCGCCACGCTGAAGGCTCTAAATTCTTCCGTAATGTAGCTATCGCTAAAATATCGGTCTTGGCTCGTGATCACTCAGTTGCTTTTAAGATTCACCTTTATCTTGCAGAGTGACGACACTTGCGCCATTTTGTTTCACAAGCTGAACTTTGCCGTCTTGCAACATTTTTCCTAGTACTCTTTATTGGGCTGTCTGCACAAAGAAATAGTTCAGTACAACTACCAGGCTGAGAAAAGTATTTTTTTCGGAAAGAAATTTCTTATCCTTCATGTTCGTACCAGGGCTCTAGGCAATTCTTGTGAAACAATATGGCGTCTTCCGACCTGTAGTGAATTATCAACACCTAATGGGCAAGGGCGATGGAGTATAGGTACCTTAGTTTTCATGCAAACGTTCCTCGCATTCAGAGTTTTAACAGAAAACCTTGCACCACACGACAGTTGCCTAGATGGGAAGACTTCCCCTCTAAATTGTAGCGGTGCCAACCGTACCAGTGTACGGTAGTACGTACCTGTGCACGTAATTGTACCAGTGTACCGGTGCCCCGCGTTACAGAAATAGTTTCAGATATTAGATCTCAATCCTGCATCAAGACGCCTTTCCAGTCAGCGCTTGACGGTGGCATGCCTTGGAATAGATAGCGCACGTTGTTTGAATACGCCCGGATACCGGCACAATCGTCAGGTATTTTAAGGCGAAAGCCTTTAATGGCTCATAATCGCGGCCATGACGCCTGTCCTTCCGATGTCAGGGTCTTCAACCACTTATGACTAAATAGTCATTAAGGCGAAACCCTTTAATGACTCATACTCGCGGCCATGACACCTGTCCATCCGATGTCACGCTCTTCAACCAGGTATGACTAAATAGTCATAGTCACTAGTTATAACCGAAGTCATTAGCCATAGTCATGGTCATTTGTTAGTCATATTCATTAGTCATAACCAAAGTAATTAATCGTAGTCACCGTCATTAGTCATAGTTATAGTGGTTAGTCATAGGCATAGTCAAACCAATTTTCATTTGATTTCCTTTCCCATACGGTTCGGTTCGGGTGTCCACCGAGATATGTGAGACAGGCGTCACTTCCTTTCCTTAAATTGTCCAACGGCCAAGGCGTCGCGCCGAACGGGCGGTGGCGTCCCGTGGACTCCTTGGCAACGCTGCAACACACACTGTCGCTTCCCAATCCAGACGCCTCCTGAACGCCGATCTGGAAGGATGCCGCCTAAACGTTCTTTGTACTCAGTCTTTAACCAACATCTTCACCACACATCAGCGACACAAGCAGCAACACCGCGCTAAAGGCTTTCGCCTCACCGCACTTTAGGCCAACAAAGTGCACCTCCCACCAGCACCCCCCCCCCCCCCCCCCCACACACACACACACTTCCTCTGAATTGTTGGTTGGGCGAGAAAAAATGTGTGAACCATCCTTCGCAGATTCCGGAAAAAGAAAATCCTGTTCAATTCGCTGCTTCTACAACGAGTTGGCATGGCGTTAGTTAACTCAGTCTTGCAGGCCTCTTTTTCATTTACTACATTTTCTGGATGTCGTGATAGTGTACGGAGCATTTTACTCCAGAGATCGTCTGACTAGCGTCGTATCCCCCCATGGAAGTCGCAGACGTGTCTTGGCCACAGGTATCAGCTGTTACGGCGGTCCTTCTTAGCGCATATGTTGTGCTGGCATCCGCTGGTGGTGGATTCAAGAAAGCACCGGGGAGCGTCGTCAACAGGGCAATGCTGTTCATATTCGTACTTCTCGGTACTTCGAGTGTGGAGCAATCTGCAGCTAGAAGCGCCTAGCGGACCCACCGGATCCATTACGTTGTATGTTGCACTTCCAAAACTCCGCTATCTGTGTACATCCGCAGCGAGGTGACTTGAAGGGTGACGATCAAGCGGCCAACCGACCGCATGGACATGTTCCAGGAACTGGAAGAGGCTTTGTACAAACATGACGTCACCCTCTGCATAACGAACGGATCTTTGACGCATGATGTCTATAGCGAAGCTGTCGGGTGACATCCGTGAAGGATCTCTGATGCATAAGCTCGGAGTCGCTTACAGACTTTAAGGATCAGGAAATCGTTTTACGAATAACTTCGGTGGGTGTTTGCATTGTGCCCTCAGCCACAACCACGTTTTTTACAATTTCAGAGGACAGCCGTGTGTCTAGTGCGGCGCACTTATCAAGGCGTGACAGAATTCAAGGAACTCTCTCTTTAACACGCAGTTGCCAGCTTTTCCTAACGCCCAGACGGCGAGGAATCGGTAAACCCCTCGCAAGGTTATTTCGTGCCATCGTCGAGGGAGGCTTGCTACACAAAGCGAATGTAGCGTGTACGAACCAGAAAGGATACGGCCACGTCTAGTGCGATGTGTGCGGCTTCTTCGTCCAGTACGCCGTGGTCTTGCTTCAACCAGTGTGGTTCTGATGAGCTAAATTCTCAATACGTTGTTTCTCTGGCCGCGAACATATATTATACGCTTTTAACGAATGATAAGTTCCTCTTTGCTCACCACCTCTCACCGGCAATATACGCAGCGGCCTTCGGAACGCCCTGAATCGTGCAAAGTATTTTTGATGAAGCTAGCGCACGCCCACTACTGGCACTGGAGCACCACGGTTGCTTTGTATGTGACGTCCTTTCCGGCAGTTGATCTAGGTGCAATCCCTTCTCTCTCAACAATATGCTGCGACTGAACAGTGTCCTCCTCGCGCATACCTTATAATAAGTGAAAGCTAATTTCATCCACGGAGCGCCAACACCTCCTGCATCTCAGAACAAGCGCTCTAACATAAAAGCATCTTCGAAATCATCCCCGCTGACCGCCGCCTTAGGAAGAAACACAGAATGGCAGACGAAAGGAATCTTCAAGGCATTCCCCAGTGGTTCCGAAAGCTTCAAAATATCATCGTACGGGGAACTCGACGAATTTACTCTCCACTTCTTGTATCATTCATATGAAATTTTATCTTAGCTTTCCTGATCTCTCGCTCCACCAATAAATTTCTCCTCTGTGTTCCTTTCAAGAAACAACCATTTGAATTCCTCCTTCAGAAAAGGTTTCCTCCAGCCTCCAATAGTAGACCTCTTAGTATGGGGATCATCGTCTCAAATTTGGAGAATGCAGCAGTCGCACAAACATACATTCCGTTTGTTTTATGTCAAAACATGCAATCACTAGAACCGCCTCCTTACCCTAAGACGGAATTTAAACAAAGGCAGGGACGCAGAGGAATTGAACATCCGCCGTTGACGAAAGAGGAAGTTAAAAAAGATTTAGAAGCAGTGCAAAAGGGCAAAGAAGATCAAGCAGCGTCAAGGATAAAGGAGAATCAAAACACTGCGGATTTGTGTAAGGGTGATGAGGTTATTGTAGTAATTAAAAGCTTGCTGCCCTTTGTATTGAAGTTCCCATGACCTCAAGCATTGCCGAATCATTGAAGAACGCTAACATTATCCTAACGCATAAGAAAAGGAACGCCAACCACGTGAAAAATTACAGACCGGTCAGCTTACTGTCCTTTGCCTGCAAAGCATTCAATGAGTCAATTGTTAATAGAATTGAGAAATACCGAGATGAGTTTTATTAGCTTATTCCACTTCAGAATAAATTTTACAGAATTGGCTAACGAATGTAAGGAGGAAAAAAATTGACTGTGGTTTAGCTCGGATTAAATCTCGAGTGAAGCGTGAGCTACATCTGGCCGAGTGGAACTCGTCCAGTGGAATTTCAAAGTCAGTCCTTTCGCCGCTCCGTTTCTCTAGGCGTTCCTCCTTCATATTTGTCCCACTTGACACGGCGCATGCGCACAGCTGTTGCAGCTCGGTTTCGTCGACGCGCCGCACCGCGCCGCCGGCAGCAGCAGCTGCTCCGCACCACGTGACCAACCACGTGCCAAGGAAGATAGGATGACGGATGCTTTTGAATTTAACAGAGTCGTACTCCTGTAAACGGCGCTTTCTTTGACACTTATGTGGTTTGGAGTTTTAGCTGTTGGAGCGAAAAACGACCGAAGGCTTCCAGCAGTCTCAGCCAATGGCGCTGATGTCATCCTGGTCTCTTTCGAGCACAAGTGGAGAGAAGCGCACGTGTCTTTCTCGAGGATGCTGAGTGGAACAAGAACTGCGTGATTTGTCCGGGATGAAGGCATAAGTGTGTATGTGCGTAAGTGCGCTTTGGAGAACAGAGACAGCGTGCTGGTGCTAGCCGATCCAGGGATGTACCTTCGAGTGATTCGAAACACTCTACACGGCTTCCAGGAGCAAGGCCTTTGCCTTCGGTGGGTGTTGTTCCTCAGACGGTCGCAAGAGCAGCTGGCCCATTCATTTTTTTCGCCGCCGCTCTCACCGTGTCAAGACGTAACTGTCGTGGCTGTGAGCATTGCAGCTGTTTCCAGCGTCGTCTCGTCACCGACACCTGTCAAGGCTGTCACGCCCGTATTGACCGCGATCCAGTCAAGCTTGGCTGTGGAGGCTATCAGAGACGCCAGAGTGAAGGGCTCCGAGAATTTCGACCACTTGGGGTTCTTTAACGTGCACTGACATCGCACAGCACACGGGCCTCTAAAATTTCGCCTCTATCGAAATTCGAACGCCGCGGCCGGGATCGAACCCACGTATTTCGGGCCAGCAGCCGAGCGCCATAACCACTCAGCCACCGCGGCGGCTTGTAGTCCTCTTTCGTCGCGGAGAAGTCTTCGCACTGTGCCACAAGCTGTGGGAGCCGGGCAATTTTAAACCTCTTTTTGCTGAAGGCGCCCACCTGGTGAATATTGTGCTAAAGGTTCAAGCTGAACAGGACAGAAACAGTCATCAGTTTTTAATTCTGTCTATCTGTTTTCTCGCCTTCGAATGCGCAGGCCACAATGCAACTACAGTATACACCGAAGAAAAGGCCATGACTGCTTAGGCGCCGATTAACATATGACCGGTACAAGCGCATCAATGCTTTGAATGCTCCCGACATTCTCGCCATCCCCAGCTTAACAAATTAGTGCCATAAACGTCCCGCGCTTTCTTACCTAAGAGCGCCTGCTTGAAACTGTTTATTGCTTAGGCCCACACTTTACAGTAGCGTGGCTTTTTGGGCTTGTTGGTACATAGTTCCAATACACTGTAGCGCAGCAAGCACACCTGTAAGCACACCTTCCATTCTCCTCTCAGATAAAGAGCTCGTTTTTCTAAGAAATTGATACTGTTCGTACGTGTGATTACTGTTTTCTGGTGTATAAATGTGATGCTTCAGGAGAATAAAATTTGTTGGAAGTTAGCGCTCGTGGTGTTCGTCTCTCGTCTCTTGTGTCCTCGTCTTTTGCTGCGCTACAGTGTATTGGAACACTTTACAGGCCGCTGCATTGACCATGCCAGCACGTTGGCTATGCTGCGGCTGCTACAGACAACCTGGCACCTCATTGCCATTGTCACCGATTGGTCGGCCCGCACTCTGACTGGACCGTATATTGGGCATACCGAATATTCGCCAGCCCGAACATTTGTCATCGCAAACATTGACGACGCCCAATTCATCCAGCCCACGATTTGCTCACGCTTTCACTTTGACCAGGCCACTAATTGGTTGTCCCCCACATTAGCTTCCTCGCACACTGACCATCCATCACATTGACCATGCCGACCATTGGTCATGTCGGCCATTGCCCACGCCGACTATTGGCCGCGCCGCACTTTGGCTAGTCCTCGCGTTGGCCGTCGCTCACACTGGCTAGGCACGCATTATGTGCTGCTCGGGCAACCAATCTACACATTGACCGGGCCCCTTTAGGGAGCCATAATGTTGCTCAGGCTTGTTTGACCAGGGCGTAGCTTGGCAAGTACTGCCACGCGTGGTGCGTTTTTGAGAGGTCTTGTACTCCGACGAGCCTAAGAACACTTTTGTACACCTTCAAGTGAAAACGTGATAAATAGAAGAGTTGTTTGCTACTATGCCTGGTCATATGCACCTTTACTACGCTTTCTACTCACGAATGAGTAACTCTTATGCACTTAAAACAAGATTAAGAACGGTGTTTTTAGTTGGACATCGCTACCGGCATTCTGAATAGCATTGGATCTACTGCATAATGTACTTTAAAGCACATGCCATCCCGGGCGGCTTCTGACAAAGGTCGAATCGATATTGTTTTTAGTTGCGGCTGTGTAAACTCGTATATATTCAGGTAATTGCAATATTGCCTTCGCTCAACATACCTAAAATACGTCAGTGACTTTCTTGGACTAAATAAAAGTTTATGAGATATTTCCAATATTCGCTAACAGCTTGTTTGTGTGTACGCGTTATGTAACCTCCATCCAGCGTGTGTTATTAAAATCAGTTGTTTAGACTTACAACTATCGCTCTGTGTGTTTGTACCTGTGTTGTTTGTTTATGCACGTAGTACTTTTGATTGCTATGGACATGCCTTACGTGTGTTTGTTGCGAGGGCCAGCGCTTTGAATAAAATTGCAGAGCCTGCGGTAAAGTATGCTTTGTGTGTATTTACTGGACATTCGATATAAGCCTGTACGTGATTGCTTTCGTGCCGGCCAAACGAGCCCAATGAATCATATGAGGGGCGACGGTCATTTTCTCTCTGAATAAACTTATATTTTTTTATTAACAATTGGGTCACCTGTGATTCAGCGTTTTGTTGAGAGCTCTTGCAGAAATAAGGTACTTTAGAGCACTTCCACCCAAGCAGAACAAAGTGCTTTTATAAAGGAAGTTGTGTACGCCACATCAACAGGCATCAGGTTGAGGCGATGGAGCCACGACAGTCATGGTTCTGGATAATGTGGAGACCGTAAGTGGGGCCTGTATTTTACAGAGGGCCGTGCTGACGGACTTTGTCCATTCTTGCACTTTGTCCCGGCCAAAAATTTTCCGCCGTGCGCATTTCAAAGTTCCACAAATTGGCCTTCCCGCTCACTGACCAGCCCGCACCTTACTTGGCCAACCTGCACCTTGGCCGCCCGGCAGGTTTCCTCATGGCCGCACAATCGACAGCTCACGCATTGGCCGGTCCCAGCATTGGTCAGGTCCGTATGACCACCTAGATTTTTTATCCGGCCTATTTGGCCAGCCCGCACATGACAAGGTTCACCATGCATGGTGGATTCGTGAAAGGCCCCATGTCCCGTCCGCCACGAGAACAAGTTTGCGCGCCCTATGGTGAAAGGCGAATTCGTGTGAGACACGTTTTTTAATGCACATACCTAGGTATGCGCGCCCATTAGTACACCTTCAACTCAAGCTCGCGTAACTCTTGTGATTTTAAGGCAAGATTGAGAAGGGTGTGTTTAGTTTCATCGCACTACGGCCATAGTTAGCGGGCTATGCAGCTTACTCTATTTTCAAGCGGATGTCAGCATGGGCAGATTCGGGCAATTGTCGATTCTTTATTGCTGTTTCAGGTTATGTTATGTGAACTGTTATGTGAACTGCGACATTGTTCTTGCTCATGACGTATATAAAATATGCCAGCGACTTTCTTCGCTTAACTTATGTTTCCAGTATTTGCCGCAGCGTTGCGTGTATGTGTTAAGTAGCCTCTATCGTACGCCTGTTATTCAAACTAATTGCTGAGCCCTTGAAACTGTCACCAAGTCACGTGATCGAACCGAATACTTTTTAATGATGCGGACGCCTCTTTTGTGTATTTCTTGCGGTGACCAGCACTGTGAATAAACTTTCAGGATCTACGAAAAAATGAGCCTGTGTCCCCTTTAGTCTGCAGTCCAAATGGACGGAACGCGATATGTTCTGTAGCAGCAGAACGAGGCCAGCGCATCATATCAGGGGTGACGCTCATTTGTTTTCTAATCAAGCTGATAGCACAGGGTAAACAAAGCGGTCACCTATGATTGATTATTTCGTTCGGCCTTCTTGAACATCTAAAGTATTGCAGAGCATTGTGACCTAGGCAGGCTGAACCTAGAATGGACATCCTCGTGCTGGCTTAGCCCTCACTTATTTTCCCTTCGCATCTGGTGGGTTGCTTGTGAATCTGATTTTGTAGTGCGCCGGAGGCAAGAGCGGTCACTACGATCAAGGTTACGTGGCATGTGTAAATCACAAGCCAGGTGACCTATTCAAGGCCACTGTATTGATGATCCGGGTTGCAACGCAAAGTTCGTTGCAAGCGATAGTTTACAACATCCTCACTAGTCTCAATACATCATTCGGTAAGGAAGACACAGGGATGAAACACTGTGGGCCGCTCTCGCAGCGTCATATGCGTGATCAGTGCCTGCGATGCCACAGTGGCCATGCAGCCACTGCAGCGCAACGCTATGATGCAAACCACAGACTTCGCTGTGTAGCGTGTCCGTAAGCTGTTGTGTGTGCACGATAATTTTCCCTGTTGCAGCGCAACTCGAGAATTTGTTCGATAGCGCAAGGTCAAGCCGGATATTTTGGAATAAATGGAAAATTGCTCTAAAGCAGCCAGTTCTCTAAAAGCAGCCGACTGCCATGGTTCGTCGTCGCCGAGACTTTAGGACTCGAGGTTGTTATCTAGAAGCCAATAAAGCCATTTAAATCCTTTGTATCGAAGAGTACACTAATTATTCGTCAATGCTGACGTCACTGCCAGTAAGGATGCTGCTTCGATCACTGTGTACACAGTATTTCACCCAATGCAAAAGACGCATCAGTTGTGTCCTTTTATATTAAAATGTGCTTTTTCGCTACCTATTGCGTCAGCGTGGAAAAAATAGAAGATGTAGTCACTGAGGGCTGAAATCCTTTTTTTTCGAAACAAATTTAAATAAAAAATGCAAGATACTGCCTTATGAATTAAAAACCCTGCGCTCTGTGAGCAACTTACCATAAAACAACACTAACCGAAAAATATTACATTGATGGACTGTTGAAGTCAAGAAGGGGATCAGCCGAATTCGCCTACTTTTTCGACTTAACAGTGCAACAATCATTTCGCAGAAGAGTGTTGTCTGCACAGATTCCTCCACAAGTGTTGTCTACTGATCGAAATTTCGCACTGTTTCTCCCGGACACCTTGAACCTTCTCGGAGCTTCTTGGTACTTCTGAGGTGAGGTGAAACATTCTCTTATAAACTAAGAAAATGATGGCAGCTGATAACGCCGAGCGTACTCTAAAAAAAGAGCACCCATATTTTCCAAGTTCACGGAGGCAATGACTTTAGAATGAGCGTGTACATTTTCTGTTCCTACATACTACACCGGCAAAAATCACCGCCCCGTGTACCTCGGCTGAAAGTTCCACAACCCGCGGTCGATGAAAAAACTGGCTCTCCGTTAATACAAAAGAACGAGCAGCTTCGGATAACCGGACACCAGCGTGATGAGCATCAGAACAAACAATCCGTTTTGTCCAAGTGTGGCTTTTTCGGGCTGGAGTAACTGCCCGTTAGAACCCCCTAGCAACGAGACTGCATCTGGCAACCCTGCTTATGCTTGCCCCGCACCTCGTTGCCTTCTGGAAGTTCCCCTCGCACAGGAGCCGCATAAATCATCGGCCTACACAGCGAGCTCGGGGCAAGTTATATCTCACGGGGTAACCACAATAGTGGGGCAATTTGCACCCACTAACGAAGTGCCCTTGTCACACTGCTGTTGATTAATCTCCGTCCATCTAACCTGCTTCCTCATCAGAGCATTATGGTTTGTTTTTCTCGTTCTCTTTTGGTTTTTATAGCTTTTTCTTCTCGCGTAGGTCCTTTGCAGCGTGCGCCCGTTAAAGCAGTCTCGACCATAGTGTCTGTGGCTCATCTTTTTTGTTTTTTTTTACCCAATCAACTCTTGAATGTTTGTTCGCGAAGATCACGTCTTTTGCGCCAAACGATTTTGCTATGGCGCCCCCATCACCAGTGACGTCTTCATCCGTCACGCGCATGATGATGACGCACGGTAACTCTTGTTTCATGTGACCCATTATTTGAACTAATGAGGTTTATTCACTCATTGTCACCATTACGCCCTATAAACATATATGACCGCAAGTTAACCTCCCCCCCCCCCTTTTTTTCGTCGTCTTTTCCGATAGCTTCGCATGCGTACGTGACGCCTCAGTCTGGTGCAACTACGTCTGTATTTCTATATCAAGATTTAGTGGCTTGAGCATCCGCCTCGTGTGCAAGAAGTGCGGGGTTCGATCCCCTGCGGCGAGAAGCATCTAATGGTTTTCCTGTGGGTTCTAGCTTTCCGCTGGCCTGATGCTTGGCTTTTCTAGAGTGGGAATCTGGGAAAAAAGTAAAATTGACCCCATCTTGTTGACCCATGGCGCTCTATGATGATAATAATAATTGGTTTTTTTGGAGGAAAGGAAATGGCGCAGTATCTGTCTCATATATCATTGGACACCTGAACTGCGCCGTAAGGGAAGGCGATAAATGAGGGAGTGAAAGAAAAAAGGAAGAAAGAGGTGCCGTAGTGGAGGGCTCCGGAATATGGCGAAACACTGCTTTTGAGCGATTAAAACTCATAATAATAATAAAATCATCATCATCTAAGTCAAGCACGCGTAGAATCACGCTTGTTGACGGATTGCTCGTCTTACACAGGCGCTATTTTCTCAGAGCGAGCCTTCTTCATTTAGTTGTCACCATCAGCTGAATTCATCTAGCGCACAACAAAAACCTCGCTGGGTTACCTACAGCCCTTCCTTTCTTTTTCCGCCATCCCAGCAAATGATCCGTTACTCTCTTAACTCTTTCCTTGGTTTCATTCGGTCACTCTCATTTCCATTGTTCCACCCTTAACAGACTACTAAATGATTATAAGTTCTTCGAATTCTGCCCTGCCCATGTGCAGCCATATCATATTCACTATAATGTTATCATCTCGCCATTGATGTCTAATGCAGGCTGCTTTCTTTCAGTCTTTTATTGGTAACCTAATACTCTCCTTCTCATCGCTCACTCTCTTTGTTCTAGGTCTGATTTATACTGAAGATTGTGGGGTTATTAATTGGGGTGATAAATAAGTTTTCCCCTCCCCCTTTAATCGCGGCCGACACTCTTCAAAGCCGCCCGAATCCCACCCTGTGATCGCGTGCGCCACCGAGCGCACACCGACCACGGCGGGCACTTGCTCTGAGGGAACAAAGGAACGACACACTGGCTAACACAAACAGGCGTCTATTGCTACAGCAACAATAACGCCAGCCAGCAACAAGATAAGCTAATGATTCGAGGTCGTCCGACTCACCAGCAAGGTTACGAGTGAATGTTCGCCCACGCTAGGTTCAGGGATACCCCGAGGCCGGACGGGACGAGATACGGGAGCGAGTCTCCCCGCCACTTCCTCGCCCCGCTTGCGAAGAGCGGTGCCATGAGCGACACGTCCGCTCGCGCCGACGATCCCAGCCGAAGGGAGTGATGCTGTAAGCTACGTCCCGCGCGCAAGCAGTCTGTGTGGCGCCCTCCCTTGTTATTTACGCTAACCAGGGAATGCGCCCCTACCTTGAGGCGACGCTATTGCTGCTGGGACTATCGCGGGAAAGCCTACAAACGAGACTGCAGGGCAGGTCCCCACAAAATACAAGTTTAACAAGGAACAGCAGTTCTAAACAACAGCAGATCATGGCCTGTAGCGAGTTGCAGTACTGCTCAGCAGATAACACAAGCAAACGAAGTAAATGCAGACTTCTAATCTGTTAAACAATTCAAGCATCAAAATTCTAGAGCTTGTATGTTCGTATTGTGATTGTTTTTATGTTTTGGCAACAGTAAGAGCTTTAGTAGCTTGCTATTAGTGAAAAAAGAAGCCGATTTAAACTTTGGTACAATTTTTCCATGGTAATAAAGCAATTAACGGTATATTCGACTGCCTGCATTTTAGGTTTAAATCTATCGCTTTTAATCGTAAAAAAGTCTAAAATTCAGGTCATGGTCAGGGATGCATCAAGGCTCAGCACAAGAGACTGTCTTATTCAGTTCCACGCATGTTATTGACATCATTCAAATACCATAGACACATCAGTGAAAGTACGTCTCTACGCAGACGACGCGCTCCAGTGTTTCCTTTCATATGGCTTCTACCTGTAATTTTTTAATTGGCTTTTGGGGAAAGGAAATGACGCAATATCTGTCTCACATTTCGGCGGACACCTGAACCGCGCCGCAATGGAAGGGATATAGGGGGGAGTTAGAGAAGAAAGGAAGAAAGAGGTGCCGTAGTGGAGGTCCCCGGAATAAATTTGGCCAACCTGGGGATCTTTAACGTGCCCTGACATCGCACAGACACACGGGCGCCTTAGCGTTCTCGCCTCCATCGAAACACAGCCGCCGTGGTCGGGTTTGAACCCGGGTACACCGGATCAGTAGCCGAGCGCGCTAACCACTGAGCCACCGCGGCGGGTTCATTCTATATTTATTTCGACGGCTTGAAATTTAAAATTGTTTTTTTTTTTGGGGGGGGGGGACAGGAAATGGCGCAGTATCGTCTCACTTATCTCGGTGGACAGCAAAACCACGCCTTAAGGAAAGGGATAAAGGAGGGAGTGAAAGGAGAAATAGGGAAAAAAGAGGTGCCGTAGTGAAGGGCTGCGGAATAATTTCGACCACCTGGGGATCTTTAACGTACACTGACAACGCACAGCGCACGGGCACCGTAGCGTTTCGTCGTCCATCGGAACGCGGCAGCCCATCTCAGATTCATGACCTTGCTGGAAAAATGTTTTCTTAAATATTCTGAGTAGTCAAAGTTCGCAAAACTCTGACGTCTCCAATCTTTTTGGGGCGCAAATATTATTGTTAGTAATACTATTAATCGCTTAAAGGCACGCATCAGCCCTTGATCTCATTATACCGTGGGATTGAAATGGCGGCACCCGCTTGGGGGCTCGTCCTATTTGCAGGGTGCATTCCTTGAACTTTCTTCGTTCAAAAAAGTGGACCCAGTGTAGTTCTACCACCGAATATCTCTCGCTATGGGTTGCAATGGAGCAGCCGCCCTTTCCACCTCTTTCCTTATCCCCCACCCCAACCCCTTTCAAGAGCCGCTCAGGGCATGCAGCGCATAGGGCTGCTCCTTCAGCGTCCGATTTGTACTTCAGTAACTCGCCGCGCGGTCGCAGCATATCAATTCCTTGTTGTGCAGACTTACCATAGCATTCGCTGGAGTCTAGCACGCACCCGAATGCGCGCGCAAATATTGATCGCAAATGACGTTTTTTTATTAACCGATTTTATCATGCTTGCCGTGCCTCACACTACAGCGCCGTGGTTTCCTTGCAGTTATCGCATATGCAAAGTGACTGTGATCACAATGCCTCCTCTCTGCCTACAATACTCCGATTAAGTTTCTGTCTCTATAGCAACAGACAGTGTTGCCAAAACAAACCTCGCCTCAGTCTTGTCGATGTCCTTTATCTCACTTTGTCCTTATGCTATTCACTGTAAACAATATTCCGAGCACTCAAGATGATCTTGGCACTGTGCGAATACTCATTGCTTCGTACTGCAGCGGTGGCCAAGTGGTTGAGCATCCACCTCGCATGTGGGAGGTGCGGGGTCCGATCCCAGTGCCGCCGAGTACCCACCGGTGGTACAATGGGTACAAGCTTTCCCCAGCGTGATGTTCTGCCTTGCTATCGAGGACGGGCGCATGGGAGCCGCGTACGGACACTGCAGTTGCCGCTTAGTGATTACCCGCCGTGGTGGCTCAGTGGTTAGGGTGCTCGGCTACTGATCCGGAGTTCCCGGGTTCGAACCCGACCGCGGCGGCTGCGTTTTTGTGGAGGCAAAACGCTTAGGCGCCCGTGTGCTGTGCGGTGTCAGTGCACGTTAAAGATCCCCATGTGGTCGAAATTATTCCGGAGCCCTCCACTACGTCACCTCGCTCTTCATTTCTTCGTTCACTCCCTCCTTTATTCCTTCCCTTACGGCGCGGTTCAGGTGTCCAATGATAATGAGACAGATACTGCGCTATTTCCTTTCCGCAAACAAACAATTATTATTATTATTATTATTATTATTATTATTATTATTATTATTATTATTATTATTATTATTATTTTATTATTATTATTATTATTATTATTTGTGATTCAAATGCTGCGCGCAGCAAATGTGTCAGTTGCAGTTCACACCTTCCCGACTGCGAGTGACGACTTCGTGACAATACGTCGCCACTGAGTTGACGTAGCGTTGCTTATATCCACCATGCCACCGCCACTTGATGAATGCCTTCGAAGCATTTTACGCCAGAGAAAGCACAACTCACGTCGTATCGCAGATCCAAGTCGCGCGCCAATCATGGCCGCTCGTGTTAGCCGTTGCGGTCGTGCTTATCTGTGCATCTCTCGTTCTGGCAGCCACCCGTGAGGAGCTGGAGATAATTTCGGGCAACGTTGTTGATAAGGTCACGATACTCATAGCCGCATTTCTTGCCACGTCGGTGGACGAGCCTCTCAGGCTGCGAAGTCGAGCTGTTGTCCCTCTAATCGTTCACGCTTTTTAGTTCCTACCCATAATTCCGCTTTCCTTGTACATCATAAGCGAGGTGACATCGATGGTTACGGTCAAGCACCCTACCGACCGCATAGACACGTTACTGGAGCTCGAAGATCGCCTTGGACAAACACGAAGTCGCCCCTTGCGTAACAAACGATCTCTGATGTACCGTCTTGTGGTAGAGCATCCGCCTCGCATTCAAGAGGTGCTGGGTTCGATCTCCGGTGCCGCCGTGTACCCACCGGTTTTTTAATGGGTACAAGCTTTCCCCCGGCCTGGTGCTTGGCTTTTCTGGGGTGAACTGCTTGGGAAAAGGGCCTTCGACCAAACCGTTGCCGTTCTTGAGGCGAAGCCGGGGAACAGTATGCGTGAATGGTCACTGATAAAAAAGATTTGAGCTGCCTAGAGACGCCACGGCCCCGGGAAACTCGTCAAGAAGAGCTTCGCGGAATGTCTGGTGCGCGCTCTGAGGAACGACCACGTTTGTTACTCTTTTCAGATAGATCTGTGCACGGCGCGCAGCATGTGTTCACCCTTAAAAAGATTTTTTTAGACAGTCTGTAGACTGTCCATAGAGTTTTGTATACGAAGTATACAGAGTCAATACATAAGCAATATAGGCAATACATAGTCTATAGAAAGTCTATTGACAATCTATAGGTATATAGCCATGCACTTTCAGTAGGTTTTTGTCTATGGACTATGAATAGAAAAGAAGGTAATAACTATAGGAAGGCAATACAGTCCTATAAGAAATGTACAAGAGTCTATAGACCACTTTTTACTTTTCAAGGGCAGGCGTCACAGAGTTCAAGGGACATTTCAATATGCGGCTTGCAGGGTTTCCTACACATAGGCAGCTACCGACACGCCAGCTGCTCATGAGATTCTTTCGCGCCATAACGGAGTGCGATTTGCTGCGTCTAGTTGGACGTGATGGCAGGGATGGGAAGAAAAAGGGTAACGTCGATTACGAACTGTGGAGCTTCCTTCGTGCAATACGCTGAGCTGCTTGTCACAAGCAGTGTCGTGTTGATGTGCGAGATGCTTGTGTATAGGTTTATAGGTGTAACTATAGCAACTACGCAGCGTTCACGCCGAACATTTCGTCGTTAGTGCACTAAAGGTCAATCGAGAAGTGCTGAAGCTTTGCACCTTGCTGCAGAAATTGAACCTTACTGCAAAAATTGAACCTTAGTCTCTTGTCCACGCCATGTATAGTCTTTTTTTAAAGAAAGAAGTTTATTGGTCCCAAAATGTATACAAAAGATCGTAAGTGCACAGACCAGGGTCCCATAGTCAAAGACTGTACCGGGACCCTGGATAGATCAATAATACAAGGTACAAGGAACAGAGCGTAGTGGGTTTGCTTTTTGCCCATCCTACGTAGATTGTTATGAATCGCCAGCGTTGGACATCTCTTAGGCGTGAAGGGAATTATTGTCTTCATCCCTGCAATAATTAAAACTTCAATGTACGCCACAACGACCCCACTACATTTCTTGTGCCCCTGGCACAGGAGCAGTTTCAATGCGAATGAGAACTGCCGTCTGGCGATCCCCATTGAGCCCGATGGCCATTAACACAATGGCCATCGAATTCAGTGGAGATCGGTGAGTGCCAAACGGTTGTTTTCAATGACCACTGAGCTCGATGGACATCGACTGAATGGAGGTTCGCGAATGGCCACTGAAATCTCAAGGGCCATTGAGAGTTGTTTCGCACTCACCATACGTCGAAACAGCAAGGCGTAAAAACTCTAAATGAATATAAACATTTTTTTGATTTCATGACCAAAATTTTAAGCTGTGTTAGGCAGTTCATGACCAAAGTTTTATCCGGTTCTCACGTGTAAACAAACCGACGCTGTGTTTGTTGTGTAGCGACGTGGTTGTTCCGCTTCGGTTCTCGCGTTTTCAACTCTTCGCGAACTTCGGAACAATCGAGAACAAAAAGCGCCCAACAAATGCTGCAACGATAGCAGCTATGACCACGGCAAAGACGGTCGCGGTCACCGGCAGCTTCGTCAGCGAAAAGCTAGTACTTCTGATTTGGAGTGCGCATCGCTGCCCACCGTCGCCCCGCCACCGATGTCTCTTGATTTTACCGAACTGTGAAGTATTTGAACAGCTTTTCCAAACAGTTTCAATTAAAAATAACACTTCTCAACATTCGGCTCGTTTTACTCTGCTTCACTTCATATTTGTTTAGTCAGTGTTGCTACCCCTTGCGCCATCTGTCGGATGAAATGCTCGCTACTGACTGAGCGATCATTGGAATTCGCCAGGTTGCAGCGATGCATCTTGATGAACCTCGAAATTTTAGATGGCCATTGACGTATTGGGCACTGTCCGTGTGACAGGGGTACTCGATGACAACCCCATAGTTTTTTTTACTTCTGGCGAAAGTAAAACGAGTACGGACAATACAGAAGGAAACATTTAGCATGTACTCCTGCACAAAATTTAATGTAGCTTCTAGATCGCTGCTGAACATATTTAATGGCATCATGCGTCTTGAAAGACATATTAGCGAAGAGTACGTGGTATGAGAATGCACATTCTTACTCGCATTGATATCTTCACTGATACACAAACACTATTTATTCTTGCCCACTATTCCTATCTTTAGTCGTGGCTATGCTGTAGAGTTGGTAATTTTGTGCGGAAACAGAGCAAGGCTGCGAGCAGGGCGTACTGTGCCGAAACTTTCCGCGGGAGCACAAAGAGCTTCCACTTTTCGCGAAGCGTTTCGTTGTTGAGGCAACTTCAGAGAGCGCATACTACTGGGTGCATCTCGAAGCTTGGTTCTAAGCAGTGTGCATGTGACTGTGAACCCAATGAACCTGGTCTAGATGGGGTCAAGCTCAGCATCATTTAGGAGGCAGCAAAAGAGGGCAGGATCAGCTGTTGTGGCTTTCTGGCATCACGCTGCATGCTGCTATCAAACAGTGTTGAGTATATTCGAGAAGAAATATCACTGTTTTGATTAATACAAGACTCAACGCTCCCAGACAACGAGGCAGCAGCGTGATAAGCGCCAGAATAAACGAGCCTGTTCTGCAAGGTATTTAATTCGGTGAATCTCGAAACAGGAACAAGTTCACGCGCTTTAAAATGTGCTAGCATGTCAGGACGCTCGCTTTGCATAACATCGCGTTTTTTGTGTGATTATCGTGCTGCTAACCTTTTCAGCATTCCCGCTTTATTGATGCTGCATAAATAAGCGACCCGGCAGGTCAGGTCGGTGCGAAATAATGTCGGACAGATAACCGGAAGATTGGGGCAATTTGCCACCAGTAATGACCTAGCGTGTCACGCCCGCCACTGTTATCAATCTCCTGGAGTTTAGCCTTGTTTCTGATCAGTGCGTTATCTTTCTCACTTATTCACTCGCTGAGTCACTAATTCACCCTTTCTGACCGGCAACTCTAACTTCTCTCGCTTATCGATTTGGCGCCACTTCCCTCAACTCCTTGCTGGCTTGGCTTAGTGACCGCTCGATATCCCGTTAGAGGTGCTACGAGTTTGAGGTGTACGCTTTTGTTATTTTTTTGCTTATTTCGGTGCCTTCTCTTGGCGTGCTTGCGCTATCACTTGACACGCAAAGCCGATGTAATTACCAAAGTCTGCCGCGTGCGCCCGTTGAATCTCGCGGGAAATTTGTTTTTTTCCCTCCCCCAAACTTTTTGCATCCAGTTTTGTTCGTCTGGTCTGTGCGGTTAGTGGGGCAGCTTGCCGTAATGCTTATTATTATTTCATGCTTGTGTCAGGGGTTTTCTATTGTTTTTATCCCTGGTAACCACTATTTTTTTCTTTTTCTCACATTAATTATTCAAACACTCCCTGGACAACCTTTACATGCAATTTCTTTATCTCTACCCTCTCAACCTCTCTCTCTCTCTCTTTTTCTATCCCAGCGCGGTTCACGTACAGTATTGGTCAAAAGTCTTCAGGCCACAGCTTTCAGCTGCGGCGAAATGGATCTCCCTAGAATGCTCCGTGTAGCGTATCATTCAAAACACTGGTCAAGCAGGAAGCTTCTCAACCACAAGCAGAAACATTCTGCTGGCATTTCAAGGTAATTCGATCTTTAGTAGTGCCGTAATGGCTCTGTTATGCGTCTGAAGTGAAAAGCATTTGGCCTTAATACTTTCGACCAAGACTGTAATAATAATAATTGGTTTTTGGGGGAAAGGAAATGGCGCAGTATCTGTCTCATATATCGTTGGACACCTGAACCGCGCCGTAAGGGAAGGGATAAGGGAGGGAGTGAAAGAAGAAAGGAATAAGGAGGTGCCGTAGTAGAGGGCTCCGGAATAATTTCGACCACCTGGGGATCTTTAACGTGCACTGACATCGCACAGCACACGATCGCCCTAGCGTTTTTCCTCCATAAAAACGCAGCCGCCGCGGTCGGGTTCGAACCCGGGAACTCCGGATCAGTAGTCGAGCGCCCTAACCACTGAGCCACCGCGGCGGGTAACCAAGACTGTACGTGGGCAAATTGAGAGAGACTACCCCTTTCCTTTCTCTTAATGCGATGGCAATAAAAAACCTAATTGGAAAAAGAATGTGTCGTCAGCCGTAAAATTCGCCCATTGGCTGGAGGGAAAGGATGTCACAAGACCCGACAATACCCATTGGCTAGAGTAAAGTGGCGCCTCCGAGCGGTAAGGGACGTCACTTCCGGCTGTGACGTCACTGGACCGGAAGTAACCTCACTTTCGGTAAATGCGTAAGTAGCTTCTAAAGCTGTGACACTGCCAACACAGAAGGTAATTATGTATCCCTGTAAGTTTTGTTTTTAACCCGTTCTTCCTTCTGGTTGGAAAAGTGGCAGTTACACCACGCAAAAAAAACAAAATGAACTTTATTCTCAAGCATCTTGCGTGGCAGAGGTGTCGAGGTAAGAGAGACACCTAAAGTCCGGAGCCGTCCGCGTTGAAGATACAAGTTAATGATTATATAAGTCTAGCTATGTTAAAAGTGCTTGGCCGTGGGTTTCATTCCGCTGAGAGACGGTGCGAATGTGACATTATAGGCTGCTAAACAGACGTTAATCGAAAGATCAGTCGCCCTGTCAGGATGCTCGTAATGAAAGTTCTTGTCTTATAGTGACACCGCGCTTTCGTAACTTCTTTCTTTACTCTTTCTGCGACCAAACCTGAGGGCAGCTTGGGCTCTGTTTTACAAAACAAAAAAAAAAGATTCTTGTTGCAATCCTTTCGAAATGGGCATTACCATACGACACCTTATTTCGCGCATTAACATGTGTCAGCTATCCTGAAAGCTGGTATCTAAGGAATAAGCGAGGTTTTCGTGTCAAAAGAAAAGAAATTGGCACCTTGGAGGATTCTTGCCTGTTACACGTCTTAAAACGTCATGATACAACGAAGTGAGTTTCAAAGCCATGAAATCGAAAGAAGAAAAAGAAGAAAAAAAGTTGTTAACGACCGAAGAGAAGAAAGGGGGGGGGGGGGGGGGGGTAATAGGGCGTCATGAATTTTAAGGCGCACCTGAGCTTCGTTTTTTTTTCTCTCTTTCACTCGTTTCCACCGTTTATCCCAATTGACAAGGTATAATTATAATGGAGGGGGGGTGGCGAGAGACCTGCCGATCACACTTACTCTGATAACGTAAACAAGGAGGCGCAAAAGAAAACAAAAAAGCAAACGCGTCCGTCAATTACTGTCATCGTGAAATAAGAAACTTGGTGACACGATTGTTAAATCTCATGTCTCGTTCCTGCAATGGCTGATGCCTCACTTGTGTTTTTTTTGTGTGTCTTCTGCTGATTTTTTTTTATGACGCACCCTTTCTGTTCCTTTGCTGGAAGGAAAGGATTTACTGCCGACGTCCACAACCGACGGGTTAGAATGACACTGAGAGAAAATCAAGTGACAGTGTGATTTCTCTAACTCCGATTTCGATTCGAAATGTCACATCACGTACGCATTCAGATCGCGAATCAGATCGATAACGCGAGTAGAAGGGGCGTCTATAAGAAGACAAGATATTTGCGCAAAGTTATTGGGGAAAGATAATCAATTAATGTACGTAGCACGGTCCGCAGCTAAGAAACGAGCCTCCAGAGAGCCGTGCCGCACCACACGCCAGGCCACAACAACGAAAACAAAGAACTAAATAAAAATATAAAAAAGATTATGTGGGGCAACAACTGTCCGCTTCCATAAGCAGCATCACTGACTGCTGCTTTAATCATCGCCCCTTAATATTTTTTCGTCAAGTATAAATAAATAGGTAAAAAACAAACTAGCTTAAGTGTCTTTCATGCCTATTTTTGTTTTCATTATCATCATTCTGCAAAGGTTTCAGGCATTGGAAGTGTCGAAATAATTAAATCAATAAATGGCTTGAAACATTCTTGCCCTTACGCCCGTCCTGCTGAAAGAAGTGCAGAAAACGGAAATTACCAGCACTCCTTATCGAAGCCAGATCGATGGCCATTCTCCGAAGACTTTTTCGCTGATGTGGAAGAAGCCCAGTCTAGCTCCCGAGGGTTTGGCAGTTGGGGTTACTTTTAAGTGTCCTTCCGCCTTCCACATCACTCTCCTGGGGAAAGTTTTCATTTTATTTCTCTTTACCTGTCCAATCGCCTGAAGTCTCCTACGTGTATTGGTCACTCTTTTGGTACAAATCTGTGCAGTGTGCTAACAGCTCCAACAGACGTTAGCTCCGTTCGTAACTCCAAAGATTTTCGGCAGTCCGGATGGGTAATTGTGCCTGCCCTGCGATCTTATAGCTATCTGGCCGTTTCTTATTAATCAGCACTCATACATCGACCAATCACGAAAAGTTTTTAAAAGAAACAACTTCGATAAATTTGGTGAGGAGTTAAAATGAAGCAAAGGTTTGCAGGTTTCGTAGAACTGCACGGTTTTCAAGGGGCCCGGAGCAGAGAAAGCTATACTCTTCTAAGGTGCCCGGTCTCGCGCGGGCAGTTATTCGGTCATCAATCTTCTTTAACTTGACTCGTCTTTTTACTTACTTTTTATTTATACCTGGGGGGGGGGGGATTCGAGTCTCGACCACTCGACGGAGCTTGTCTCGCCTAACAAGGCTCTGTTCCGGATAGAATAACAGAAAAGAAACAATTTCTGCCCTCCTTTGAGGATTGCAACAAGTATACGAACTTGATCACCGAGGCGTCTCTTTCGAGTCATTAGCATGTAATTAGCATAGCGTAATTACTACCCCGCCTTTGTCTAAATAGCCATGTCGTTTACGCCTCGCTTGCGTTTTGTTTCCTTTAATTTTCGTCTTTCCCCGTTAGTAAGTGTGTACCGGACGTAGAAGGGGGTTTTACTGAGCTCGCTTTTTGTGCGCTCTTCTGCGACTCATAAGAAAGGCATGCCTCTCGTATTAACTAAGCACTCAAACTGAATCAGACGCAACTTACCTTATAAAAGCCAAATCCACTGTCGGGCTAGTTAGTTAAGCGGAAGTGATGCTTGTTAAGCAGTGTGGGGGGATTGAACAGTCGAGTAAGTTCTGCTCATCCTACACACCACCTGAAGCTGTTGAGTCTGCAGTGCAGTTCCGCCCATGTTCCGGACCGCCGCACAAAATTCCATCACGAAAAAAAGTAGGCCATTGCTAAAACTGCTCTTGCCACCCAAAAGAAGAAGCTAATCTCAAGAAAAAACAATTTTCACACCTGGGTTGTTAAATCAAGTCAAACATTAAAAAGCTGCTTTCGTTTACTTTTATGACCGACTAGCGGAATAATACAGTACGCCGCGGACCGTGGCCCAGTTTTAACAACTGCTGTTTTTTTTTTTAAGTTGTATCCTACTATAGATAGGTTTAGCGCAGCGCGTACCACGCCCCACCCCTGCGCATGAGCATATCGCCCTGAGAGCGCCAGATGGCGCCACGTTTACGTCAGCAGCGCGCCCGCCCGCCACGTCCGGACCAATCAGCGCGTGCACAGTGCCGAGACACGGAACACGGTAACGGCGCGCGCTATGCTAAATGTGTCTATTGTCGCTTTCCGTTGAGCAGACGACTTGTTTCCTTGCCACGGCTTTTTCGTCTGCGCGGTACTGGGAGCGAAAGTGGCGGCTTCGTCTGCTTTCCTACTTGACACCGATATGGCTGGGCGTGGTAGACCTGTCAAGACGCCAATCCCGGTTCCTCTCTAGAGACGTCCGGCGGAGCCTATATTTATCCCTAAGCGATGTTCGTCACTGCTGCGGACTCTACAGGCCGGCTCCAGGTCGGAGCTCTTTTGTCCTGCTTTCGTCGGGTTCGTTAAGCTGCAAGTGTGAATGCTGTTTAGTTTTATTGTGTTCTGAGGAGAGTATGAAATGAGCATAAAAGGTCAGCCTGTAGCAGCGTGTGACTTTAAGCAATCAACTACAATTATTATAATTTTTGGGGGGGAAGGGGGGGGGGCAGGGGGTGGTTTAAAGTCCCAAAGCGACTCAGGCTATGAGGGACGCCGTAGGTAAGGGCTGCGGAAATTTAGACCACCTGGGGTTTTTTAACGTGCACTGACAACGCACAGCACACGGGCTTCTGGAATTTCGCCTCCATCTAAATTCGACCACCGCGGCCGGGATCGAACCCACGTCTTTCGGGTCAGCAGCCCAGCGCCATAACCACTGAGACACCGCGGCGGCTATAAAATATGTGAAGGTGCACTTTCAAGGACCCCGTGCGAAACATTTGTTACCTAATTGCGCCCTGTGTTTTGTTCATTGCTTTCTCGTTGATTGTAGATATTAGGCTACCGCGCTCGAGGTTGTCATGATTAGCCCAATTGCTCAGCGCCTTTAATTGTGAGAAACTTTAGGAACAATTTGGTTTCCATTTCTGGTCTACTGTCCTGTTTTTCGACACGAATAGTAGGCAGTTTTATTTTCACGTACGCAAACGCGAGAAGTCTACGTGGCATACGCGCATGTCGTTTCAAACCCTTTAGTTGCACGTACGCGACAGACGCCGATGGATGGATGGATGGATGGATGGATGGATGGATGGATGGATGGATGGATGGATGGATGGATGGATGGATGGATGGATGGATGGATGGATGGATGGATGGATGGATGGATGGATGGATGGATGGATGGATGGATGGATGGATGGATGGATGGATGGATGGATGGATGGATGGATGGATGGATGGATGGATGGATGGATGGATGGATGGATGGATGGATGGATGGATGGATGGATGGATGGATGGATGGATGGATGGATGGATGGATTGACGGACGGACGGACGGACGGACGGACGGACGGACGGACGGACGGACGGACGGACGGACGGACGGACGGATGGATGGATGGATGGATGGATGGATGGATGGATGGATGGATGGATGGACGGACGGACGGACAGACGGATGGATGGAGGAATGGGTGGATGGATGGATGGATGGATGGATGGATGGATGGATGGATGGATGGATGGATGGATGGATGGATGGATGGATGGATGGATGGATGGATGGATGGATGGATGGATGGATGATGGATGGACGGACGGACGGACGGATGGACGGACGGAGCCTTTAAATCGGGCGGTGGTTCAAGCCATCTAGCCATGATTTGTGAAACTTTACTCTTGTCTTTATTTTAGCCACCAATCAGATAGCCTTCGCTTGGTTACTTCTACCCTCTTAAAATCTACTTTCCCTACACTGCCCTTAACCACAAAGGCTTTGGATAAATGAGCCCCGCTGCTTTCCACTGTAGGGTGAAGCCCTTTAGAGAAAAGTATCAAGTGTTCAGCCGTTTCTTCCTCCTCTCCGCACGCAACGTACAACGTGTCTATCTCGTGGTGGGTGGATGGATGGATGGATGGATGGATGGATGGATGGATGGATGGATGGATGGATGGATGGATGGATGGATGGATGGATGGATGGATGGATGGATGGATGGATGGATGGATGGATGGATGGACGGACGGACGGACGGACGGACGGACGGACGGACGAATGGATGGACGGACGGACCCTTAAAATCGGGCGGTGGTTCATGCCATCTAGCCATGATTTGTGAAACTTTACCCTTGTCTTGATTTTAGCCACCAATCAGATGACCTTCGCTTGGTTACTTCTACCCTCTTAAAATCTACTTTCCCTACACTGCCCTTAACCACAAAGGCTTTGGATAAATGAGCCCCGCTGCTTTCCACTGTAGGGTGAAGCCCTTTAGAGAAAAAGTATCAAGTGTTCAGCCGTTTCTTCCTCCTCTCCGCACGCAACGTACAACGTGTCTATCTCGTGGTACCTGACTCTATATGTCTTAGTCCGCAAAGCTCCCGTCCTGGCCTCAAACAACAAAGAGCTTCCGCTACAATTATCATAGATATTTGCTTTGGCAATTTCCAGCTTAAAGATCCTGTATGTTCCCAGTGCCGATTTCGTCAGCATCCCTGTTTTCCACGGGGCTCTCTTTGTTTCTTTAACCTTTTTCTTAACCAATAATTGCTGATTTGCCCCTCTTTTGCTGTCCAGATATTTGCTTGTCAATTTTTCTACTTCCCTTTCTCTATTTCGTGTCAACGTTCCTTGTGTACAGATATCTGAAAACTTTCCTAGCCCACTGCTTTCCCCCCATTTTCCTAAACCGCTCTTCAAATGCTGTCTTACTGCTAGCTTCTCTGCTCTCGAACGACGCTCATCCCATATCACCGTGTACCCCCTAATTTGGTGTATTGCCATGTGCTCCCAAAGCTAGCCTGCCTACGCCGCGTTGTTCTTCCTAGCGCCATCTACTGACAGATGCAGCCACTGGTGTAGCCACTCTAAGACGAGACGAGTCAAAACCAAGCCATTCGAACGGCGCCGGAGCGCTGCTTCGTTAGGCTTAACAGCTGGGAAATCTCCTTTGCAGCTGAAAACCAAAAGCTATTTGTAGCTTGAAACTTTATGCGAGGGTATGAATGAGCAAATTGAAGGCGCATACAGCACGATATCGCAGTCGAGGGATTAGCGGCGAAGCTGTTAGCGCTCTGAAGCGGGAGGGCAGGGCGCCGCCATGTTGTCAACGCTACGTACGCAAGCAACGCTAAGACCGCAACGTAAGAATCCGAATCTCACGCACGTCCGTGAGACTCACGCAGACCCTTTGCGTTCTGCGCACGCGCACTGAAACCACGTAAGTGCTCTACGTACATGAAGCTTCTACGTACGTGAAACTAAAGCTGTTAGTGAAAAAAACCAGCGAAAAAAAAAACATGGACCAAAAGACGAGTAAAAACACGGCGCTGATATGCATCTATTCCAACTAGCCCAATTTTCCGTCCTAAAAGTTATTCGACCTTTGAAGATGATGTAGACCTTAACGGCCAATGATATGACGTCCCAGGGCCGTGATACCGCAGCGGCATCATTTGGTGCAGTGAACAGCACGAAATCATTGCATGCGCCATCAAATCGCCCCGTTAGCTTGTAGACACATTTTGTTGAACCACCGGGTCATGGCGTCGTGCTGTAATCTGGTACGCCGGGTGCTACCAGTCGCATTTTGCTCGCACAGCTAAAAGATGATGCAGCCATTGTGTTCTCCTCTTTCCACTTTTCCCTCTTGTCTCCGAGGCTTCACACGAAGGACACCAACACCGAATACATTTTTCCGCTAATGAGGGTTCTAATGCTACCGCATTCAAAAATTGCACGAGGTCTCGTCGTGGAGAGTAGGCGTAACCGTAAAGTGCATTTCAGGGAAGGCGCGGCACATATTTAGGCGGCTCATAGATGGCGGCACCCGTACTCGGGTATGAGCCATGCCCTTTGGCTGCTTTGCGGGTCTCCGCTTTCGCCCAATTTTTTTTTTCGAGGCTAACAGCGCGCTTGGGTCTCCTTGACTCTTTTCGCAGATTGCTGACCCGCCGCAGTCACCCGCTTTTTCGTTTGGACTTCTCTGCCGGCGTCTTTCACATCTTTTCGGGATTTTCGAGCCGTCGTGTTCTGTCGCTTCTCGGTTTCATCCTGGGCGGCGCTCTCAGCGTCCCTCTCTGCCTTCACTCCTTGGCGCGCGTAACACTCCTCCGCTCTTCTTTGGCCTTAGCGACGCGTTCGGCCGCCTTGGCTGCTTTCTCACCTTCGTGTGGTGCTACGTATGCAAGTAGCACAGGCGCCAAAGGTGTAGCTTCCTATCCTTTGACTCATCCGGCTGTATTGCACGACCACTACTGCAATACTTTTGCTTTCGAGCATTTGAAAGTGCAGAATGAACAGATGAAGGATGGCGCCAGTGACGATTTGATCCCTAACAAGTGCTATAGCAATTAGAACTTATAGAGCGAGGCTCTACGGCAATGGCCGAGTGGTCTGGGTAGTTCAGGAAAGTAAGCTGCTCAATTTGTTGCGGCACTGGCTTCCAATCACACCCGGAGTTCTGGGGTGGGAGTTCTGGATGCCGTTCGGACGGGTAATTGCGAAAAGTTTCGGATAGTTTCGGTTTCAGCTCTGACTTTAGTTTTGGCCTCGGTTTCGCCACGGTTTCCAACAGTGAATCAACCTCTTGTGTTTTCGCAGTCACTGCCTTTCATCTCTGAACTCCAAGACAACGCAAGCTACGCTCTCAGCAGAAAGGTGTAAAATGGAAGTAAGTTGTCCTCTAGCGCTTTCTCTTTTATAAAACTGAGTGCGCTAGTGGTCAGCTTACTCCCACATGGGCGTATTCGTGCCTGTTCAGAGTGTACTTTAAGAATATACCTCTTTCGTGACTCGCCACCGCGACTCGTTTTTCACTGGCGGAGAAAAGTGTTTGTGCGCATATAATCTATCTCCTCCGTGGTTACCAAACCATTGCGTATACATCGCAACTCGCAATGCGTGCTGCCCACGGCCCGCTCCGGGGTCTCAATCACGCGCCAACCGCCGGCCACTAGCGATGACAAATCTGCCGACGTGGTAGCGCGCGCGT
The DNA here is from genome assembly GCA_030143305.2 of Amblyomma americanum. Classification (NCBI taxonomy): domain Eukaryota; kingdom Metazoa; phylum Arthropoda; class Arachnida; order Ixodida; family Ixodidae; genus Amblyomma; species Amblyomma americanum. The sequence goes on from JARKHS020025304.1 coordinate 83,510, forward strand.
GCTAAAAAGACTCTTAGTGCGTCCGCATCTGACGTCTCTCTTTTCTATTTTCCTTCTCTTATTTTTTGTTAACGCCATTTTTCAACATTTTATAACATTTTATAACATTTTTCAACATCTGGTATACGAAGCGCTGGGCGCCTTTCGGGAGCGGCCGCGCTCAAGCCAAGACACTGCGCCCCGCACCTTGCCGGGCCGCCTAGCATGCGTTTATAAATACCATGCAAGCGGCACGCACCGTCGTTTCCGCATATCTTCCTTCTTTCTCTCTTCTTTGCCTCCGCCTCGCATTTATTCTCAACATTTCCAGCGATCTGGCATACGGCGCTTTGCTTTCAACGATCTTTCACTTGAGCGGTGACGTAACGGGTCCCCCGCGAGCTGTCTGCTGGCTTCGCTTTTAGCTGGCTGCTCCCGTAGTTGCTGTGGCGGTTGCTGCGGTTGCTGATGCCGTCCTTGTCACGGCTGGTGTTGCTTTATAGTTGGTGTTGTGGTTGAGGATGTTACTGCTGCTGTTTCTGCTGGTCTCCTAGTTGCTGTCGCCGTTGCTACGGCAGCTACTAATGCTGCTATTGTTGCTCGTGTGAGGACTGCTTTAGCTTTTGAAGTTCCTCATGCAGTTGCTGTCGCTAGTGTTTCTGATCTTGTAATTGCTGCTGGTGCTCTAGCTGTTAAACTTGCTCCTGCAGTCGCTGCCGCTATTGCTATTGTTTGCAATTTTGCGATTGTTGTTGTTATTAATGCGAAAGCATTTCTAGGCTATGTCGACGGAGTCGTGTCACCAAAGCGTGCCGGCAACGATTGTGGCGTTCTGCAAAGAGTTAACATCAAACGAATGGTCGTGATCAATAGAGTACGATGTGAGGATGACGCACAAAGAATTTGATGTCAATACGATGACCAGTTGATTATTTAGAGCCAGTAATGTCAAAAGCGTCGAAATAGCGCGGACGTCTATATAGTAAGTGGACGGGAAAACAGCCGTGGACGGTAAAATAGTGGAAAATAGGCAAATAAGTGAAAATAAAGTTTGAAATGGATTGAAATGTGCTTGATCGGTGATAATTAATCGAACAAAATGTCTCATTGACAGATTAAAAAGTTAATTAAGAGCAAACGTCAGTGGACTCAAAGAGGTGCAAAGAGATGCGACGAGTGTAGCGGAGGCGGAAATGCTTTCGCGTTCCTCCAAAGCGGGTAGCCGCAGTGATCTCTTTTCTTTTCTTTTTTTGAACAGTTGAGCTCGCTGTTGCTGCTAGTGTTGCTGTCGCTGTTGCTGCTCCGATTCGGAACAGGGTGCTACACTGCGAAGTGAGTTTGAAAGGGCTGGGGGTGGGGGGGAGAAGAGGGAGAGGAAGAAAAAAAGGTGCATGTAAAGAACCTGCACCTCCATGTTTCTGACCAACTGCCAGCGTCGCGCGAGTTGACAGAGTTGCTGGCGCTATCGCGACAGTGCCCAGCTCTACGAGCAGCAGCTCGCTCCTCGTCGCTAGCGCAGCCGCCACTGACGCCGCTAGCGTCATTCGACGACACGGCGGGGCCGAAATAAGCTCACCCCTTTCCCCGCCCTCCAGTCCTCCTTGGGTCATTTTCTTGTTATTTTTACATCAGTAGCCGCATGATGCACTTGCTCTTGAGTGAAGGGTGTCAAAACGATGTCAAACACTCACGAAAAGACAAGCATAGCTCTGCGTCGTGGTCTTTCTCGGTCTTTTCGTGAGCGCGTCTTTCTACGCTATTTTTTAATTCATAAAATAAGTTATTCACCATCTAGCCCATCTACATGTTTTGCTAATTGAGCTCATGTGTGCCGAAACTTCGGAAATCTGAAAAAAAAATCTAATATTTGTCGATGTGAAATGTTCACTTCACAATTAATTGATGATCATTCTTTTATTGGTGGAAATATTTTCTCAGCACCGACTCTTGATCCTTCCTACATTATGGGATACTATCCAAATTCTCCGCCTGTTACGTGCTGTAAAGCTTCAAACATTTGCAATCGATTTTCAAATCACATTTCTCATCATGCGCGGTGGCTTGAAACTCACAATGCGCAACAAAAAAATCGTTTTTCTTGCAGAATGACTAGAAAGTCCTTGGGGTCGAATTTCAAAAACGACGTCCAGAGAAGACTGGCCGACCTTTCTGAACGGCGCACAATGCACAAAACTGAACACACACAACACAACTCTTGCACAGCAAAAATATCGACCCTCTTAAACCGGCGCTAGCGGGCGCAAGCCTTTCATAATAATACTAATTGGTTTTGGGGGAAAGGAAATGGCGCAGTATCTGTCGCATACATCGGCGGACACCTGAACCGCGCCGTACGGGAAGAGATAAAGGAGGGAGAGAAAGAAGAAAGGAAGAAAGAGGTGTCGCAGTGGAGGGCTCCGGAATAATTTCGACCACCTGGGGATCTTTAACGTGCACTGACATCGCACAGCACACGGGCGCCTTAGCATTTTTCCTCCATAAAAACACAGCCTCCGCGGTCGCGTTCGAACCCGGGAACTTTCAGAATGAACTTTTTTAAACAAGTCTTTCACAATAAACCTTTTGGAATTGCTGCGCAAAAAGGCGGTGTGCTACATATAGGTCGCTTGGCATAAGAAGGTTAGAATAACTCCAACGCGTGGCTTTAACGGCACAGAAAAGGCGGAAGATTGCAATCTTGACAAACACAAAACAAAGTGAAGAAGGGTTGATGGGGAACCTCGGTCTGCTGGCGAACTTTTCGACAAGAAAATTTGTTGTGGCGGTAGTGTTATAGTATGTGGGATTTAACGCTTCGAACCGGCGTCTTGACTCAGTGACAGACGCGGCTGGAGCGCTCCTAATTAATTTAGATAACTTGATATTCCCTCCCGTTCACTTATATCGCGCCACACACTGGTGTTTTTGCATTCCGCCTTGCATCGAAACGCGGCCGCCGTGGCCGGAATTCGATCCGGAAATTTCGTATTAGCAGAAGAATTCCGCGGCCATAGATGCGCCGTGGCGAGTAGCTCTCGCTCATGAATTTCCGCTTCATACTAAATGGTATGAATTTTTGCGTCTGGCTTCGTGCTCGATTTTTTTTCAGCAGACTTTAAAACGCCTCTCTACATCTCTCTTTTTATCTTGTTGTTTGTCTCGCGTTGTTACTCTCTCTCTCTCTCTTTGTGCGTGTTGTCGTAACACGAATAGCAAGACGTTAGCGTGCCTTCAACCAATGGTTACTCCTTAATTTGGGTCGATGGCACATTTATCCTCAGCTTTCCTCTCGAGGAGTTATGCTGAAAAAGACATTTTCAGTTTCAGTGCGAATATAGAAACAAAAATGTTCTGTCTGCAAACTGAGCGTTCCAATTAATACTGCTATCATCTGTAAGCTACTTGTTTCCGAGCCAAGGCACAATCGTAGTGCCTTGTCCTACTGCAACCGACAAACTTCATCGCCGCCTTAATCGTATGTCGTTGGGCCCTGTGGATGCCCTCATACTTTCACCTTTCCCGGAAGAACCCCCCACCCCCCAACCCGAGCCCCAACGCCGCTGCAGAGCTACCTCCCGCATCTTCGACGTCACTGCGATCCAAGATAATCCGTTCGACGGCTGACTGACGTGGCGACCGGCCCGCATCTAATGAGGGGGATTCCGAGCATGCCAGGGCCGCGGCTCGGGGGGGGGGGGGGCTGTTACTGGGGAAGGAAGGTCCTCACCGCGCTCAGGTGGTGGCGAGAGCAGTCGTCGCGCTCCGTTTCCACAGGCCTCTGGATGGCGTCCGTGGTGACCTAGAGGCACTCAACTTCCGGAAGTCATGGCCCTCTTTCGAAGGCTTAAATAATGCGACTTATCGTTACTTCGCTTTGTGACCTCATGTGGTTTTCTGTGCACTGCGACGTGTGCGTTTTCACTGCGGACGTCGTCGATAATTTTTTTAGTTTTGCTCACTTATTAATTCCCGCTTGGCGTTCAACTGATTTTTGTAGTGTTCGCCGCATTCTTTCTGCAAGCTGCAAAGCAAATGAGCAGCTGCACAAGTAACAGCCTTAGTTTTTTAACACAAGCTGCAAAGAAAGCTAAGCAGCTGCATAAGCAGCTCGGTGTTAGGCTCAGTATGGCGTACAGCTGTAGGCTGTACTGAGCCTAACGCAAGTTAAAACGTTATGCAGAGAGGTGTTCTCCAGAGTGTGGTCTGTGAAGTCACGTGATCCTTGTGATTGTGATTCTTGTTTGCCTTAGATGGGAGACGTCTTTGTGTGGGAAGCGGAGTTCGGTCAATGGAAGACGTATAAATGTACCTCGCATTCATTTGCTCCCCAAAGGGGGTTGGAACTACAGGGAACGTTCAATAAAATATATACATTTCCTCACTGATTGTCTTTCCAGGAATACGAAGTACAACAATAACTACGGTTGATCTGAAAAAGCTTCTCGATGGGAAAAGCGCGGGTCGCCCCAGACTTCCTTCTACTTTCCCCAATTCCTGCCACCTTTGTGCAGGTTAAAGCGTAACGTCTAAGCGGTTATGAGCGTTCTAAGCTCCATCTGGTAATTGGAAAGACTCCTAGCGACTGTCTCCTATTCCTCTGAAAAAAATATAATAATAATTGGTTTTTGGGGAAAGGAAATGGCGCAGTATCTGTCTCGCAACTCGGTGGACACCTGAACCGCTCCGTAAGGGAAGGGATACAGGCGGGAGAGATAGAAGAAAGGAAGAAAGAGATGCCGTAGTGGAGGGCTCCGGAATCATTGCGACCACCTGGGGACCTTTAACGTGCGCGGATATCGCACAGCACACGGGCGCCTTTTGCGTTTCACCCCCATCGAGACGCGGCCGCCGCGGTCGGGTTCGAACCCGGGGACTCCGGATCAGTAGCCGAGCGCCCTAACCACTGAGCCACCGCGGCGGGTCACCTCTTCATCTCCTAAAGCTTCTCGAGGCGTAGGCGCGCTCCTCTCCTGCGCAGATCTAACGCGAAAATCTCCCGCGAGAATCCAAACACGACGGCCGTATAGGACCAGAGGGAGTCGATTTCGAGCTCACGATCTCAGTTGTAATCCATTTATATTTCGTTTCAAAACTGCATCTGCTGCCAATCTCGCACAGTATCCACGTATACCTTATTGCTTTCTCCAACCAAGGCAGAGCACTGAATATCGGTGCACAAGATCGCGTGGAAGTATATCAAGAGTTCTCGGAACCTGGAAGGGCTTTTTCCTGGTTTCGTTTTTACCACGTGTTGTTCGAATCGAAGGAACACGAAGAGAGCTGTTTTTATTATACTTGTACACGTAAAAAAAAACGAGTTACGGGGCACCCATACCTCGAATCGAAGCAGGGTGCCTCTGCATATGGCAAAATCCTCGCTGCATTTTTTTTTCTTCACGTTTTCCTATAGGGTGCCTTCTGCGTACTATCACTTTAGTTACCGCTTCGTGTTCACGTATGGTCTTTTCGATCTTTTATTCATAGCTTTTTTTCTTTCTATACCGCGCGGATATTGGTGTACGTTTTGTTACATCTCAGATGCGGCTGAGTCAGCGAATGCAATACGCGTTATTGCGTAAAGAAGATAGTGGAATACGAACGGAGATGCGTCTGTTGCACATGCGCGCGCCACTACTCGGCGCATCCACCCTTTCTCATCCGTGTTGCCTGCTGCATATGTTTTCGTACTTCCTTATTTTGTCATATTGGTAACGCGAGGCGCACCTGTTGTGAGAAAGGAAAATATCGCGGGAAGAAAACACATCTCAGTTGTTCGCAACCTGTGCGTATTGCGTAACTACGAATACAGGTGGCCAGCATGTCGTTATTACAGCTCGTCGTAATCATCATCATCATCAAGTTGAAGCTCAGCTTGACTGCGTGCTGCACCCGGATGTAAGGTTTCTTTCCCTTGAGAGTTAGTCACGCTGATGATGATGATGAGGGGGTGTGTGTGTGTGTGTGTGTGTGGTGTGTGTGAGGAGGAGGAGGCGTGTGCGTGCGTGTGTGTGTGTGTGTGTGTGTGTGTGTGTGTGTGTGTGTGTGTGTGTGTGTGTGTGTGTGTGTGTGTGTGTGTGTGTGTGTGTGTGTGTGTGTGTGTGTGTGTGTGTGTGTGTGTGTGTGTGTGCGTGCGTGCGTGCGTGCGTGCGTGCGTGCGTGCGTGCGTGCGAGCTTCCATTGAAACCAATTCTGTTATTCTATTGGACAATCGGTTACCTGTTCTCCACACGTTACCTGCTCCTCCTATTGCTCCTATTGTTCGATTTGTCCTATTTTTTTTCAGCTAGAATATATACGTAATTTCTTTCAATTCATGCTGCTGCTTTACAGCCCGTCACCGGTGCGCCTATTACTTCTTTTTACACATTTATCCGCGCTCAGCTCTTTTACACATTTATCCGCGCTCAGCTCAACTCAGCTAAACGTTATCCCCTTGACGACTTACGGAATGCGCCCTAGTACCGAGCCTTTCATTTGGGACACAATGCCAGTAAGTCAAATGTATTTAGCAGAATCTCCCAAGGTGGAGTAGCTTCAATTGAGGAAGTAATTACTCATTAGAATCCAGCCGAGCTGATCCGTACGGCTATTATTAAAAGCTATATAGCTTTGGTAGATACCTAGCAGTTTAAGACGAAGTCGTCCTTGTCCGGGCATCGAGCATGGTACCATCGCCAGTCTAGGGTAGTTGTTTAACCAATTAAGCTAACCAGGATGGCTAGCACTTGCCAGTCCTAGGCTGAATTCATTAACAACCCGAAACGGGTCCCGGGTTCGAGCCCCGGACCGGGGCTAGTTTTCCTTAAACTGCGAAGTTTCGGAGAAAGCTGTACAGCTGTTGACGTAAGGCTGCTCTCAGGTGGATGCAGACGTGTAATTACTCCCTTAACTGAACCAGGGAATTAGAGGGAATCAAATTAAGGTTCTCTAATTCCCTGGTTCAGTTAAGAACCAGGGAATTAGAGAACCTTAGTTTGATTGCGCAAGAATGACTAATGTTTACTACCGCTTACTTCTCTATTGCATTGTTTCTTTTAATTGGGTTCTTTTTGTGCTCTTATTCTCGCGCATGACCGCCGCAGAAGTTTTATAAAACAGCTGTCCCCTACAAGTCTTCTTTTCTTACACAACAGCACTAATTCGAATACCGCCGTTGAAGTGCAGTTCGATGCTCCGTCACCGGCTTGGCGGTCTCGTCTTTCAAACTCGAAATTTTAGACTTTAGCGCGGCAAGCAGTATTCCGCTCCCCTTAAGTTTCTACTTCTTTTCATCATTCTGCCGTCGAGTGGACGGCATAATGCGTTCGTTCCTTCAAAAAGGAAGCGGAACGTTTATACGACGCTATGCAGGATAAAAAGAAAAGTTGAGCCCTACCTAGCTCGCGGAGTCTTCCAGATATTGCTTCCACGGAGGATTACCTTCTCTTCTCCGCTTTTAACAAAAAAAAAATTAAAGTTCAGTACTCTGGATGTTTTCCTTTTCTTTTTCTATTCCGCTCTCTTTCCTTTCTTCGTCTTAGTCCTAGCGTTCCTCGCGTCTTCGTTCATTCCTTGTTGACGATGGTTCTCTCTTTTTTTTCTATCCTTCGTTGTCTTTTTTTCGTTATTTATGTATTTTCTTTCTTTCTGGTTCCTTCTTTCGTCGGTTGACGGCGGTGTTTCTTTGTTCCGTTCTTTCTTTCTCTTGTCTTCGTTCCTTCGTTGTTGGTGGTAGTTCTTTCTTTCCGTCTTTCTTTTCTATCTTCCTTTCCGCCTCTTGGGGGCATTTTCAAAGTTAGGCGCGCCTTCTCTTACGAGCGGAGGCTGATGGGCTCTCGCTTGACGCCCCGCTCGCCTGGCTCGTCAATGAGCCGGAGGCGCTCTTCGTTGTCGATGGAAATTGCGCACTTTAGGGCGGCTTCGCCGCACAGCTACTATGCAAAGCGGAAAAGCTCGCCTTCTTACCTAGTGAGGTCTCTCCACTTTCACGCACTCACTTGCTCGTGGCCGTTCTCGTCGATGGAGGGACTGGAAGTTTTGCTTTCGTTATACCGGGGACTCTCTTTTATCGCGGACACATTATAAGAGGCGACAGGTGTGAAGTTGAGTCGACGTGGGTCCAGCGCCGCCCCCGGGAACATCGTTATACGGCCCCTCGAGGCTATTGTCAGACTTCTGCGTAATGAAGGGTGGAGAAAGTGGTAAAAGGGTGGCGAGTCCCTTGATGAAGTTCGAAGTGAATGATATCACTGGCGGAGCCTCCGCGTGTTCAAGCATGCGTACTTTTTTTTATCACCGCGATAACTCTGTAGGGGAATTCCTCCTGTATTAATCTTGCGGACACGTTAATCGCGGCGCCGTCAGTAATAGAAACAGGCGTTAACAGGAAAACTGAAGATAGAAATTATTTACCAAGTGCTTACGCTCTCTATAACGCGCTAAACTCAGCGAAAGCTATCTATATGCTGCTGCTGCCAGTATCTTGCTAATGGCTGAGACCTACAGTTGTGTGACTTGCCTGACACTGGTCACACAGAGGTGGTGCCGGTCACGCGATGGTCACGTGACTGGATATGAAAGGTCTACGGTGTGAGTTCACCGGGGAGGGTTCTGAATAATGGCTTTCACTGTAATGAATAAACCCTCTACGAGGCTTGAATAAGAACCCATGCCCCATTCATCCGCGGTTTCCTGCAGGTAACAGAAACTTAATCACGATTACATGCGTGGTATGAGCGCTAGCTTGGTGCAATTGAATGTCGAGAAAACCAACGCTTGGAGACTAGATAACAGGCCAACAGTATGTTCTAGAGAGGTTGCCAACGCCTTATTTCAAACCTTCCTCCCCCCACCCCTCCGTGCAGTTCCCTAAGCATCATCAGCATCATCATCATCGTGACTACACCCACTACAGGGCAAAGGCCTCTCCCATGTCTCTCCAATTAACCCTGTTTTTTGGCAGCTGCGCCCACCCTATGCCTGCAAACTTCTTAATCTCATCCGCACACCTAGCCTTCTGCCGCCCCCTGCTACGCTTGCCTTCTCTTGGAATCACTCCGTTACTCCTTAAGGACTAGCGGTTATCTTGCCTTCGCATTACCTGCCTGCCCAAGCCCATTTCTTCTCCTTAATTTTGACTAGGATGTCAATAACACGCGTTTGTTCCCTCACCCACTCTGCCCGCTTCCGGTCTCTTAACGTTACACCTATCATTTTTCTTTCCATGGCTCGCTGCGTTGTCCTTAACTTAAGCTGAACCCTTTTCATTAGCCGCCACGTTTCTGCTCCGTAGGTGAGTACCGGCAAGATACACCTGTTAATAATAATAATAATTGGTTCTGGGGGAAAGGAAATGGCGCAGTATCTGTCTCGTATATCGACGGACACCTGAACCACGCCGTAAGGGAAGGTAAGGTAAGGTAAGATACAGCTGTTGTACACTTTTCTCTTGAGGGATATTGGTAAAATGTCATGCATGATCTGAGAGAACCTGCCATATGCATTCCACCCCATGCCTAGGTCGTACTCGTAGTTGCATGGTGCCAGCCGCTTAGTAGGGCGGGACGTTTGGTGTCGAACCCAGCGGCTCCTTGCTGAGTCACTGCTCGTTGAGGGTCGTGACTTTTGTGGGCGCTTCTTCGCCAAGAGTGCCGGCGGGGTTGTTTTATGGCTTTCATTCCAGCTTCTTCGCCCCTTTTTTGCGTTTTCTCTTTCCCTTCGAAGTCTAGCTGTGGCTTTGCGTACCGTTCCTTTTACATGTCTTGTCTTTACAACGCGGGCGCTGCCCGGAGAAAGCACGCGGGCCGCCGACTTTCGTGTTCGCCGGGGACTCTCTCTGGCAATAAAAACTACTGCGTCTTTCCCGGGAACCTTCGCGCTAAGACTTAGGGCTCTAAAAGATGCTCGCTCTAGCTACGGACAGGAATTGAACAGCGAAGTGCGCAGCCCGGGCTGTCCGACAGCGTTGTGGTACTCGTCGCCGCGAACGCAGTACCTGCGCATAAATGAGGAGTACATGTGCCTAATTGTATGAAGAATGTGAGAACTTCCAGTTTCGTCTCTCATGTTAGGTCCATTCGAGAGCTTTGATATGCAGAGGGTGGAGTATCCGGGGTATTCGAGTTTCTGTATTTCATGCACAATAGTGTTGCATATGTCACGTCTAACAGCTGACAATCCCATCAGTATAGCGTATGCATTTCCCCTCGTGTTTTCTTTCCTTTTTCTGCATATAAATTTGCATACACTACGCGCATGTCTGGACTTCGTCTCTGTAGGGTGATAAAACTTTGGACTGACAGAGAGAGAAGGAAATAACAAAAAAACAATGAGGTTAAACAGAAGGATGGAAGACAAAGGAGAGAGACATGATGGACGGGGTACACATGGAAGAAACGACATCGTCCAAATTTGGAAATGTTACAATAACTCGCAGTTGGATGTCGTTTCCGAAATGAAAATATTGAGATTACGTCGATACTCTCGTTTTTCTGAGGGAAAATCTTGCGGCGGAGTGCTAGCGTGAAAAATGCGCGTTTCCACGCTCCATGCACAAGCAAATTTGGACGTGAGGAGGAGGAAAGCAAAGGATGAATAGGTTTGCATTTTCGTTCCTGTGAAGCCGTTGTTCACGGTAGTAATACACCTTAAATCCTGGTATTTAGCCCGCAGGTTATACATGTAAAAAGCCGAACTTTTTCGTATTTGGAGACTTTCTATAGGCGCGGGCTACGTGACACTTTCTTCTTCAACAGCGCTCAAGATAGCACGAAATGCACAACGCGATGTATGGAATATCAGCGTGAAATGAAACGCCGATTGAAACACGAACTGCAAAAGTCGAAGATAATACACTAGGGAGGCACAATACTAGAGCGGTTGATTTTCGCATCAATGGCGTAAAGACCGCTCTTTGAAAGTGTTAATAAGCCACGCCTGTATTTGCTGTCCAGCCGCTAATAATTTTGATTGTTTGTGCACGTGTTGTCTGTTTTTTTGTTCGCGCTTCATTCGACGCTGATTGTACGTGGTGAGGTCTATGTACCCGATGCGGACTTTGCAAAAAGAAAACAGTACAGCCAAAATTGAGACCTGCGGACTGTCTACCGGAAATTACTTTCCCTCAAAGCGTCAGTTATTTTAAAAAAACAAATATCGCCGATAATACCGCGTCCATAATTCAGAAGACTTGCGCCAGCATTATGTCGATCAGTTTCTTATTACATTAATTTTTAATCCTGTTATTAACCGAGCACACTGGTGGTATTGCATTCTTTTGAAACCGCTTTTGAATTAAACTTCACGAAAGCCTTTGCTTAATCATTAAGGCGTTGTGCATTTTACAGCAGATACTCCAGGAAATATGGACTTCCAAAGAAAGGGCTTGCGTTTCATCGGAATATTGTGATTTCGCGAAGACTCGCAAACTCGAAGCCTTTTCTGACGGAGTCCCGACTAAAGGGGAACCGAAGGGTGCTCGACAATAGAAGATGAGACCATGTCATCACTGTCTGCGAGCGGTAAATTGCGAATTTGTTTCGTATTTCGCGAACTGCACGGAAGCAAATTCTTCCCCTCGGGTCATAACGTGATTGGAATGAGACGTTCCCTGTTCTTCCCTCTTTTCCTGCCTAAAAAGGGGGCTGTAGCTTCCTTTCCTCAGCCCCATTATTCTCTCGAAGAAAAGGTCTTGCTTTCCTCTATAAGTTCGCCAGCGCTGCTTCTTCACATCACCCCCCCCCCCCCACCCTCGGCACCATTATTCTCAGGAAAGTACTTTTTTCTTTTGTCTCATCGTGCCTTCTTTACGTCGTCTCGTCAAAAATGAGGCCTTTAAGAACGGATAATTTCATTTTTTCTGTGGAGCCAACATGCATGGATTTCGATTCCTACGATTCTGTGTTAAACATTGTGGTTATCGCAGCTGCGGAACTTCAATATCCGCGTACCTTAGTGATTTTTTTTTTTCACTTCTTGCTGCATGTAGGCGCTTTCTGTTAGTGCCTAATTAAGGAAGTCTATCAAAATCAAAATTAATCAATCCATAAATCATTAAATATCTTAGTAACTACATTTATAATACAGTAAGTGTAAAGTCATAGGAAGGTGTTGTCTTAGTGGAAGCCCGATCCATAGATCATTAAATATTTCAGTTATTCCATTTTTAATACAGTAAGAGTGAAGCTATAGGAAGGAGTTCTCACAGTAAGGTAGAAACGTTCTACGGCATGCGCTAGATATTCTTGCACGGCCTGTTCTGTTCTTTATCAGATGATCCGAAAACAGTGGTGCGATAAGGAAACAGGAGCTTGATCGCAGACACAGGAACCGTTTCTCCACTACCACACCGAAGACGGCTCTATTGATGCGTCATCTGGGCGGGCTGCGCCGTCAGATGATGTCCGCAATTACGCTGTAGCAACATCGGAAGCAAGAACACATCTTAGCAGAATGCCTCGTTCGCTCCGACCACAGGAGGAGTGGCGTTCGCTGATCGCCACCCGCTCGTCAAAACAAAGCCTCATCGGCACGCCACTCTCTCCCCTCGCTGTTTCAGCGAGAATCACCATAAAGGCTCCTTCTAGCAATCGAGATGAGGGAGAGAGAGTAAGTGAGGGCGTGTACTATGGAAGACCCAGAAGGATGCTCAGAGAAGGGAGGAGGGGAAACAGAGGGGCTTCTGCAGCCGGCACACTCGGCATCTGTCGACCGGGATCTTGGCTCACGAGCGACACGCACTGTAGACGTGGAGAGAGTCCTTGGTGGGCGGTGGTGGGAGGTGGAGGAGAGGAGAGTCCGGGCTTCTCAGTTCCAGGTCCCTCGGCTCGGCAGCGGGGCTTCCCGGCGGAACCGCCGCCTACCCGTTTTTTTTTTCCTCCTTTATTCTCTCTATCTTCTTTCTTCTAGAGTTTGGGCTGGAGGCTGGCACTCGCCCCTGTTATTTTTTTTTCTCTTTTCTTCCTCTCGCTCGTTCCGCGTAGCTTTTTTCTTTCTCTTTGTCGGCTGCCCTTTCTCAAATCCTCTCCGAGTAGAGAGGTGGAGAGTGGACGTATGTTTGAGCGCGCGTGTGTGCGGTTGGGGGAGGAGGGTGGAGTAGAGGGGGGGACGCTGCTGAGCAAGCTCCACGGGGCACCGTCCCGGCTCGGTTCCAAGGCGCGGCGCGGGTCGCCGTTCCCCCGGCCTCTCCTTCCGCACTCTAGAAGCCGCCTTCTACCCTCCACTACCAACCCCCTCTCCCTCTCACTCTCTCCCGCGCGCCCAAGAGAGCGCAGAAGCCAGGCCAGCAGCAGCAGCAGCAAGCCCCAGGAGCTAGAGAAAGTTGGGGGGCCGCTTCGCTCCATCCCTGTCGCGGGCCGTGGAGCCCGCTCCCCCCGCTCCCCCCCCCCCCCCCCTCCACGCGACGAGCCCTCGTAGGAGCAGCGAGTCGCACACGCGCCTTCTCTTCTGTGTCTGTGTGTTGCCGTTGCTGCCTGCGGGAGGAGAGCCCGACGACGCTGCCTTGTTTTGATCGCGACGTTCGTCTTCGTGCTACCCGTCGACTCGGGGGAGGGTGCGCGCTCGTGGGCGCTTTGGAAACCTGGCTGTCTTTGTTCGCGATAATGCGCCGTAGTTCGTTCGCTGTTGACGCGAACGCTTCCTGCTACTCCCACCGCAGCTCCTGCTGGAGAAGTTTCGCCATCGCCGCCACCACAGAGCCCTGGGCGTGCGGCTTCCAGGACAACCTCGTGTCCTGGTTTGACTCGGGCGTTAACTGGAACTTGACGACGAAGTGTCTACAGCGTTGACTCTCAGTGACTCGACAGGGACTTCCTGCCTTGTGGTTAAAAGACTGAGTCCGTCATTCATTTGTTTGTTTTCGTGATCACCGGTGGACCCTGCTCCTGGAGGATTATCGTAGCTGCCCTGACGGGGTTGTCCAAGCCGACCTCGTGTCTTAACTGGTCTAGACTGCACTCAGAACCTGCTACTACGTCGGTGACAACGCGGTGTCTATGGTGCTGACATTCAAAGCGACACGGTGACTGCAGGAAACACCAAGCCCCCAGGCTGCGCTGAACGTCGTGGTCGAAGTTCGCGTGGTCGTCGGCGCCGCGAAGATTGAATCCTCTCTGGCGATGAACATCAACCGCCCTATGTGCTGCGCTTCCGACTGGTGTACAGCTATTTCGCAACAAAGGCGTTTTTCAAACACTTCAAACACTACTCTTGGATACTGCTTCACGCCAGCCCGATATTCTGTCACTAATTTCTCACGTGCTTGACGACTCGTCGTGGCCCTGCTTGAAGCGCGGTGGAGTTGCCATGTAGTCTGGTCGTGGTCAGCTTACGATTTTGTGTGCCATCCAGTGGACGCTTATGTGCAGTGTTCGCCGAATCCGGTAATACTGTCGTCAGCATCGGTACCTGCCGTCACCGCGTGGCGTAGTTGCCTATCTGTGCCACATACTTAACTTGGCAGCGTCACAGCTCCTCAAATGGTCATTGGTCCCGATGCGAAGGCGTCGTTACGGACGGCAAGAGCCCGGTGACAGTTTGCGCAAAACGTTACCCGTGATACCCACACTCTCAGCGTAGTAGCAGGCTCCTTCACAGTGCCTTGCTTTGTTGCTTTGATGGTGCTTTGTTGTAGTGACTGTCTCACATCGGATAGCGAACATTCGATCTGCAACGCCTGACATTTGGAGAGACAGGATACGTGGCCGCGTTTGCGCAACGCTGGACAAAGATCTGCGTTTTGGCTTGACGGCGCTGTCCTATTGTTACTCACACAGTCACTGCTTCGGCTGCCAAGAGATTTGAATCTCGAAGACGTCGGAAGAAAGTTGACGTCATCTGACCGCCGCTCGGATACACTGCTGTGGGTGCTTGTGGGAGCTGTGCCTCTTGTGGTTGTTGATCTCGACGTCGGCTGACCTGCGCTCCCCTCGGCTTGGATACACTTCCGTGGGAGCTGGTCGGTTTGTGGTGCCTCACGTGTTTGATCGCACGTCGGTGGAGTAGTGCGCGGTGCGCTGCCAACAGTGTTTGTGATACTTGCTCTTGTGCTGTGACGCGCGCATGCGCAAACGTGGTGACTCGAAGAGGCCCGCGTAAAAATCGTGTTCCGCTGCATCACTGGCTCGGATTTAAAGCCCATCTTTCGCTTTAGCCATACTTCATCAGCAACTCCTTAAGTACGTCTTCGCAATCGCTTTGCTCCGTGTAGGCTGCCGAGTTTCAGTTAACGTCTTTTTCGTGCGACGAGTCTACGATGTTTTTCACAGGAAGGCGGTTAACTTAACATAGGCGGCCATTTTGCGTTTGGCACAAGCTGTCCTACATATACATAATACACACTTTCGCTAGGCTTAGACTTTTCTAAGTTAGCTGTTTTGTCATCTTGCAACTCGGCTGCATTCAAACGTTCCGCTTCGGCTAATACGGTAGAATATACAGTTCCCTAAGTTTCCCGACTTCTGGTCATGATGACTCATCCCCTTTTGTCCCAGCAGCTAACTCTTAGTGTACTAGAACCGCGAACATTGTTAAACCTCGCGTATTGTTAGTTCATAGCCCACACCAGTCGGCGTTACTCTCGCAGTCAGCTCTTCCCGTCGTTCTCGCGACCCAAGACCGCTCTTAGTGCCACCTCCTTGTGTTCGCGTCCCCGCCGTTGGCGTTGTCATCAGAACGCGATACTCTGGGGCCGCCAAGCGCGACCGCGCATCCCGTGGCGCCCATGGCAGACGGAGCTCCCAAGAAAGTCCTGGCAACAGCGACCGCGCTGGGACATCCGCGACGTTGCTCGGATGTGGTGCTGGGCGCCGCCGCCGTGGGACCCTCCGTGTGGTGGTGGGATCTGCGCGGTTCCCTCTCCTCGGTGCCGGTCGTGTGCGCCGTGTGCTTTGTCTTGGCCAGCGCGGCCAGTTTCGTGCTCGCCTGGTCCACTGCTCTCGGTGTCGTGTTCACGGCGGCGTCGGTGTTAGGCCTAGCTCTGGCCACCACCAAGCCCCAGGCATCGGCGACGCAGCAGCCGTCGTCTTCTGCGGCGACGTCGACCGCCACCGTGGCGGCGGGCACCGAAGATGATGATGGCGACTCCGTGAGGTCTTCGCCGCGAACGGTGACGATAACGGCGCCGCCAGAGGAGGACTCGAAGCCGTCGTCCAAGTCGCCTTCGCCCGTCCGAGAGGAACCGAAGAGCCGGGGCTCTGGTCCCGGTTCACGTAGCGCGACGATCGGCGCCCTCGGGCTGTCCCATCAGCACATCATCCACCTTCGTCGCCTGTACCAGCGGCACCACGGCCCCGGCTTCCGGTAATGGCCTGTCCTTTTCGTGGCGGGTGTTGAAGACGTTTCCATGCCGTGCATTCGCGGCGGGAGACTTGCTCCGGCAAAAATGGCATCGCTGTCAGCGCCCTTGTACACCTTGGATGAAATCTGATCATTGACCAATTACATGATACTTAAGTTGACCTGAGAGCTGGGATATCTAAAAAAAATTGGGGAGGGGTTTGAGCAACAGATACTCTTCTGATGCCCGGATTGTAAACTCTGTCACCGATTTGGTTCCAACGCTGAGGATATGTATGACAATTTGGGTTCCAAAACACGATTGCAAATATCTCTCTCTGCGGTTTCAGCTTTTTGCTGTGTGCTTGCAAATCCCATTGTGGAGAAAATGAAGAAATATCAAAATAACGGAGACAAAATTGAAGCCTCCCCCTCTTCGTTCAGGTATCTGCGTACTTGTGTTGATTGCACTATTACGAGGGCTCTTAAGTCCTTAGAAGTGATTTAACTCCTGTTGTATGCTCGTGAGTCCGCCTTCTTTTTTGACCGGGACCGTTAATTATGCCCGCGTAGACTGCCACCTTTTTCAGAGCTCCTATAGAGGAACTTAACGGTGGGATTTTGAACATACTCGCTTGATAGTATTATATATTCTAAATGTGTTTCAAAAAGGTCTTTTTACGGCACTGAACCCGCTTCATAGCGGCCGCACCTGCGATTCCGTTGATTAATATTTTGGACAAATATTTCACTGCCGGTGTCTCTAGAGGAAATATTCGCTGCCGCTATACTTCGCTCTCGCACAGAAAGGAAATATTTGCGTGGTTTTTTTTTTACTTATCGTAAAAAAATATGATTTGTTAGGCGTCTTAGTCTGCTGACAAACTGCTGTGAATGTTTCACCGGCTCCGTTAAGAATTTATCAAGAAGGCAGTTTACAAACTGTGTACGGAATAATCGGCAACAGTCCAGGTTTTCTCACGGCGTATAAGCAGTTTTTCGTTAATTGTTGTCTGCAGTACTCACGCTCTTACATATTTGTTAGACCCCGCGTACTTTAGAAAATTATAATGCAAATTTTTCAGTCAAGGGCTTTTTTTTAAGTACATTGCTTCTGCAGCCTAAGCGCTATTGGAAGTCAGATAGTACTGACTGTAATCCCAGGCAGTGAGGTTTTCAAGAACTGCGCAACAGTAGTGGCACTTTAAGCAGCTTTAAAGTATGGTTGCTCTGTCTAAATCAGAATCCTGCTGCCAGCACCTCTCTAGTTTCCAGCGTTTACCTTCAGATTATTTGTAATTTTCATTTTAATAAGCATTCCACCGTGCATGTATTGAACTATATATACCTCACAAGACGTTGTTACGTGCCTCTGAAGCCACGAAGGCCTTTAGCAGAGGCTGCTGAGAAAACTCGTAGAGGAAATTAATGTTGCATATATGCCTGCAAAAAAATTGTGCCTTCATTCCTGAGAATACCTAGACTCGAGAAATGAATTTGGATTAACGCTGACAAACTGAAGTATTGGTCGGGTCTTGCCAGGGTATGGCGGTCAGGAAGCAACACCAGCGTTCCTCACATTTTTTTTTTTTTGCCTTCCGGCCACCCGTATTGCACCTCGTTTGCCATAAGAATAAGTATAGTGGGATAGCCAATGCCTGCAGAAACCAAGAAGCATAGGCAATTTTTTTTATTTTGTGGTGTTGATCAGTGAAGAATATTCGTGAATATTTTATCGCTTAGGTAATTGATCAGAAAAGCAAAAGAAAAAACAACCCCATGTCACCGGTGGGAACCGAACACATGACCTCCGAATTACGTGTCCGGTGCTCTACCAACTGATCTATAGTGACGGCTTTCAAAAAAATATATATTAATTTTTTTTTTTGGGGGGGAGAAGAAAATGACGCAGTAATTGTCTCACATCTCAGTGGACACTCGAACAGTGCCGTAAGAAAGGAAGGAAGGAAGGCCTCAGATGTTGCTGGCACATACCTACTACGGGGGAGTGGCCAAGACACAGGCGGTTAATTGCTGGATACAGGAAAGTTTTTACGGGAAAAGGAGTGGTAATAGTATGTAGTCTGAGAGATTGGAAGAGGGAAGGAAAGGGGTCCAGTTAACTTGGAGATCAAAGACGGGACAATTGCTTAATGTGCATAATAGTATACAATGCCCGTAATGTTTCAATGTCGTACTGACTGAGAGCAATGGAAGAAGGTGGGAGTGAAAGAAGAAATGTTTTGCTTTTCGGGGCTGTTTAAGTTTACGTGTGGCCTAACCTTGAGAGTGTTCACCAGCGTCACACTCGTCCATAAGCAGTGGACGTAGTACGTCCCGTTTTACCGCTGATAATTCAGGACGTGCTGGTATTACAGTACGTCCTGTATTACCGCTGGTAATACAGGACGCACACACAGCAGTCCATACCGGAGTAACATACTTGCGCGGAGAGCGGCAAATGGTTCCGATGCGACAAATTATTGAAGTTTACGTCCGCGATGATTACTCGCGAAGTTTGCCTTGCATTAAGCTTTCGTCAACAGCTCTGCCGTAGATGCACGCTTTCGTGTATTGGGTTAAACTCTGGTCATGCCGATCACGATAATTACAGAACATTCTGACAGCTTTCACGTAGATACCACCATCGTATTCAGGCCACCGTATACATTATCCTGGAGGTGCTCTTCCTTTAGTCGTAGAACCAGCCCTTACAAAAACTTCTTGAGACAGTCTATAGACTGTCCATAGACTTATGTCTATAAAATCTGTAGACGCTCTGTATACTAACCCTCATCGTATAGATGGATTTTCATTCGTCAAACTTCGGAATTCGTTTCTTTATGAGTTTAAAATAGCTCCATCTTTGTTGTCATTTAAACGCCAGCTTAGTATATTTCTTTCCAACTGCTAGGCTAATTGTTTTTTTTATTCTTTCGTGTTTCCTTATCGGTGATATCTCTGGTTTGTGTTTCAATATGTACTTTTATCTAATATGTCATACTGTTTACCTGATATCCTTTAACTCATTACTGTTCGCGGTTGCTATTGCTAAAAATTGTCATTAGTTTTTATATTTTATTATAAGAGGTTCCATTACAGCATATTGCTCTGGGACCTCTTTCTGTACCATCAAATACTGCATGCATTTCTCATGTACTTTAAGAAAAAAACTACACTTCAAACTCTAGAGAACAGTTTACATATGGCAATACAAATCTTATAGACAGTCTATAGACAATCTATAGATTTATTACCGTACACTTTTAGTATACTTTTTTTCGATAGACAGTCTATAGACTACAGTCCACTTTTATAAGGGAGGTAGGAGAGCTAATAACTTCTTTCGCTTGATAAATCGAAAGCACTCAAGGCAGACCATTTCTTTTTTGTGGCACAGTCGGGCGTCGTCAAGACGCGTCGAAGTCTGCGCGATAAATTACGGCCAGCTGCATCACGATGCGTTCCTTTCGAGGTTGACTCAGTGCAAGTGAGGAGCTAGCCAGTGATGAAAGTGGCGCCGGGGGCGAGCCTTCCTTTTGTGCTTGGACGCCGAAGCATCCCGCATCATCTGTATTATGGGAAAGGAGTATGCAACCACCCCTGGCGCATATCAATGCACCGCGACGGGAAAGAGGGGATTATATGGCGATGCGAGGCATGGAAATGAGCCTCCGTACTGACGCGGCGGCGTATCTGATCTGAGCGAGAAGCACGCCTCAGAATTGACGACTCAAGCAAGCCTGTGTAGTATGTACGGATATATATATATATATATATATATATATATATATATATATATATATATATATATATATATATATATATATATATATATATATCCATGCCGCCAGTGGGATCCGATCCCGATACCTCCGAATATATCCGTCCTATATATAACTGAGCTGCGGCGACAGCTGTCTAATTTTTGGCTTTCTTAGAACACGCAGTAATGCGACGACATTGCTTTTAGGTGTCGCTGACTCTACGGTCCATGAATGTCATGGATATATATATTATATATATATATATATATATATATATATAATATATATATATATATATATATATATTATATATATATATATATATATATATATATATATATATATATCCATGACATTCATGGACCGTAGAGTCAGCGACACCTAAAACTAAAAGCAATGTCGTCGCATTACTGCGTGTGGTAAGAAAGCCGAAAATTAGACAGCTGTCGCCGTAGCTCAGTTGGTAGAGCACCGGACGCGAAATTCGGAGGTATCGGGTTCGGATCCCACTGGCGGCATGGTTGTTTCTCTTCTCCTTTCTAATTAATTGTAATTATAACGACATATTAATCAGTATTAATCACCCATCGATCAGCACCAGTAATTAAAAATGTTACTAGAAACATTCCCCTGTGCACCTTGGTTTCGGTTGCTGGTATGTTTAGCGTAGAAACTAGAATGTGTCTGGTATTTTTTAAATTTCTGGTGCTGATCAGTGGATGATTAGTACTGACTGATCTGTATTTTTATATAGGCACGCACGCATACATCTATATGTGTGTCTATGTGTACGCGGGCAGCCTGCTCTGTGGCAATACAGATGTTCCTGGATGAATAAAAGCCTCGGACAAAACCAACGCTAGTGTCAAAGTGGCGCCCTTTAGGGGATGTCTTCATCAGCGCATCGCTTAATCTATCCACGAAATTCATGTAAGGCAGAGTCAACGACACCTAAGTGTCGCCGCTTTTATTACTTAGACGAGTGGGGGAGGGGATTACGGCGCTTCATTTTTGTTCGAAATCCTCCTTATTGACTAAATTGCAACCCAAGCTAATGGATAGCTCGGGGAGTTGGTGCTCATACTGTGTGCTTCTGCTCTGCGACCTTATTCTTCATGCTCCCTTACAAAAATTTATTTGGACAGTGTATAGATTGTCCATATACTTCTGTCTATAACGTCTGTAGCGCGTCTGAAGAGAGTCTATAGACTTTATAGACAAACTTCTGTCTGTAATGTCTATATAATCTCTATAGACAAACCTCAGAGAACACTCTATAGGCATTACAAATCCTATATAGTCTATGGACTGGATTTATGGCCACGCACTTTAATTAGACTTCTGTCTATAAAGTCTATAGCGAGTCTGAAGAGAGTCTGTAGACTTTATAGACGAACTTCTGTCTATAATGTCTATAGAATCTCTATAGACAAACCTCAGAGAACACTCTCTAGGCAATACAAATCCTATAAACAGTCTATAAACAATCTATGGATTTATGGCTATACACTTTTATTAGACTTTTGTCTATGACAGTCTATAGGGACAGCGCCCGTGTCGTCTTTTCTTTCCTAGCTCCCTTGTCCGTTTCGCGCTGGTCCTCAATGTGAAGAAATATCTATAGGAAGGCAATAGATTCTATAAGAAGTGTATCGACTGTCTGTAGACCATTTTTAAAGGCTGCTTTGCTGAATAATTCAAGCGTGCATGCTCATTCTATTCAATGTTCGTTCTCCATGTGTTTTATGTGGGAGATCTGTCGGGTTGCTTTTTTTTTCACTGCTGGGAGGTGCGTTTCCTTTGCGTTTCCGTAACATTGTGAGCGCCTCGCATGCTATGTCAACAAACGCGTATGAAGAGTTCTTGCGCTAACTTTTAATGGTCGCATTAATTTTGAAAATGCGCTCCCCTGACATGCCGCAGCTTCTCGAGCATATTTCGCCGCAGTTGCTACAACAGCCTCCTGTGCGCGGTTAGCGTCGTGCTGTAAATAAAAACACCTGTGTAGCAAGTAAAACAAATGCTATAAACTCCTCTCTTCTATTGTTACTTTCTTGTGTATAGCCGAAGGTCACGGAATAGAAAATTGGGCTAGTTGGAAGCTGTTCATGATGAAACAAAATGGAGACAGAGAAAGAGGGGCCCTCGTCCTGTTGTCTTCTTTCTGTGTCCCCGTTTTGTTTGCGCCCTCAAGTTTCATCATGAAGGTCACGGAGTTTGTTCCGACGGCTTGAGCACGATCGTTTATGGCAGTCGGCAGCAAACCAAACTAACATTCATCTACGGCAACCTGACTGTTGTGAAGCCACGCGTCTGCGCCAACACAATGAGGAAAAACGCGTTTCAAGGCCACGCAATTAATAACTTTTTTTATTAAATTCGCCTGTACAAGATAAGTATATGTATTTATACATATTTTTCAGAGTAAAGTAGCGGTTAGAGTGAAACATCGGTCGGAAGTTGGAGCATTCCACCATCGTAGTCATGTAACCATATCGAAAAACACAACAGAATTTTTTGTTGTTGTCACAACAGATGTCGCTGCAGTAGTTTCGGGCCAGACAACGGAAGCTCCTCTAGTAACAACAGGGTTTTCTGTAGTATTGAGCAGCCTCCTGTCGTAACGACAGAGCCAGTTCTGTCGCGACAGCAGACAAATTCACAATACTACAGAAAAATCTGTCGTAACGACAGAACGACAAAGATTTCTGTTGTATCTTGGGACCAGCGCTGTCGTATTCTTCAACTGGGAAGGCACTTCAAAAATTCGGATAATCCGCTGTCCCACGTACAGCGCTCCAAATTAAGCTGTGCCTAGGCGTCGCAGCTGCACATATTCATCGCGTTTATTTAGTTACATCCCCTGCATAACCAACCACTCGTGTAAACGCGCATGAAATATGAAGACTTCCGCCGAACTCGCTTAACCCTTACTTCATTCGGTGCACGTTCGGCGCAGCGGGGCGTTTATATGCTGACAGGCGCTCGTGGTACCTCACCTAAACAGCTCATAACTTAACCGATGCACGTCGCCGCGCTGATCGACGCTGGTTTCTGTCGAGCCCCCCCCCCCCCCCCCCCCCCCCCCCCTGCGCTGCTGAAGAGGTGGGTGTGGAGGGGGGAGGGAGGGGGTCGTGTTTACTACCCTGTGCCGTCAAATGCCACGCACCGACAGCGGCCAGAAGGGGAATTACAAAAAAACAAGGTGCGAAAATAGAGCGCGCGCGAGAGAGAGAGACAGCGGGTTTGATCGCTCTAGCGATGTTTTCTCAAGCGCGCACTTGCGGCTAATATTTTTAACGCGGCCAGGGGGGAACGGCCACGCTACAGCGAACTGTTGGCGCAAACAACGGTACTCCGTTGTACGCGACTGTGAGCACCCGCTGACGCTGCACTAACAAACAGCACTCCTATATCACGTGGTAGTTCACGTGGGGGGAACAAAAAAGTAAGATCACTTCAAACGCGGCAAATGAGAAGGCTTGAGGTTTCGTTGCACGAAAATTGAGGCCTGCAATTCACTCCTCAATTTTCGTTTTGACCTTTACCCACCGCGGTGGCTCAGTGGTTAGGGCGCTCGGCTACTGATCCGGAGTTTCCGGGTTCCAACCCGACCGCGGCGGCTGCGTTTTTATGGAGGAAAAACGCTAAGGCGCCCGTGCGCTGTGCGATGTCAGTGCACGTTAAAGATCCTCAGGTGGTCGAAATTATTCCGCAGCCCCCCACTACGGCACTTCTTTCTTCCTTTCTTCTTTCACTCTCTCCTTTATCCCTTCCCTTACGGCGCGGTTCAGGTGTCCAACGATATACGTGACAGATACTGAGCCATTTCCTTTCCCCAAAAACCAATTTAAAGAAAGTTCACTCCCTAGGCTGTGCTGACACGGCGCTGTACAGTTTGAGAATGTGGGATCTCTAAACCGGAACTACGTATCCTTATGAAAATGGCCTATAGACTCTGTAGACTTCTTCCAGACTCCATTGCCTTCCTATTGATATTTACCTTTGTGTACGGTTTATGAGGGCTTAACGTCCCAAAGCGACTCAGGCTATGAAGGACGCCGTAGTGAAGGGCTCCGGGAATTTCGATCACCTGGGGTTCTTTAACGTGCACTGACATCGCACAGTACATGGGTGTCTTGAATTTCGCCTCCATCGAAGTTCGACCGCCGCGTCCGGGATTGAGCCCGCGTCTTTCGGGTCAGCAGTCGATCGCCATATCCACTGAGCCACCGCGGCGGCTAATTTACTTTTTTCTATTCATGGACAGTCTATAGGTTTCTTATAGATTCTATTGCCCTCCTATTGATATTTCTTTTTATCACTTCATAGTCCAAACACTGCCTGTCTATAGACAAAAGTATACTCAGTGTGCGGCCATAAATCTATAGTTTGTCTATAGACTGTGAATAGAATTTGTATTGCCTATAGAATGTTTTTGAGATTCGTCTATAGACATTGTAAGCACAACTCTGTGGACAGTCTGTAGACTGTCTGAAGAAATTTTTGTAAGGCTACTGCTATATGGTTTCAGATATAATAATGCTAAAATGATTTTAAAAGGCTTGATATTAACACTGCGGTTTAGGGACGCCATTTTAATAAGCTACACGTCTGACGCTTCGTTAATATTCTCTTTGGAGTTCGTTATAGCGTTTTCGTCGCAATTATTTAACGTGTTCTTTCATACCACCTTTGGTGGCTCCCTAATGTACACTGTGATCTCAGTGCACCGGTGTTTTACATCTTGCCTCCATCGAAATGCAACCGGGACAGCAGGAATCGAAGCCGCAAACTCATATTCTGTTGATGAAAATCAGTCATTGAAGCTCCTTGACACATTACAGTTCAATGGAGTGCACCACTACATGCTATATAATAGTACAGAGCATGGTATTCTGTAGTATATAATGCAATATATTTGTATAGCATATAAGTATCGGCTATTAATGATTGCACTACCACACACGCGATGTTTTTTGGCCCGGCTTGACCGCACGGTATGATTTACAGCTGCAGCGACTACGTTGCTGTGAGAACAGGTGGCATTCCTTGAACTAAACCATATAGATTTGTTGTCCTCAGCGAATAACGGAAACACTTTATCACGCCTTATTCCTGCCTACGGGAACGGCCGCTCTATTGATGTCAAGGCGCGGGCTTTATTTTCACCCAAAGAGACACCGTCGTCTATGCGTGTCCATGATATAACGGTGTTCGCTTGTTGCTAGCAGGGATAAAGTGTTCTACGTTAGATGACAGCGACAGCGGAAGTGCGGCTGCATCAGTCTTCTATTGTGCTGCATGTCACACAGGAAGTGAATCATAATATGCTTGTCTTGCACTTGTGTTAACGCTTCCCACTAGATATTCGTACTCTGCAAGAAAATTTCGCAATTTTTTGTGGGAAAAATATAGCGTGGGTTTGTAAATTAAGCTACCTGTGTGCGTTAGAGAATCCTTGTAGAGTTCCAGTGAGTGAGCGAGCGAGCGAGTGAGTGAGTGAGTGAGTGAGTGAGTGAGTGAGTGAGTGAGTGAGTGAGTGAGTGAGTGAGTGAGTGAGTGAGTGAGTGAGTGAGTGAGTGAGTGAGTGAGTGAGTGAGTGAGTGAGTGAGTGAGTGAGTGAGTGAGTGAGTGAGTGAGTGAGTGAGTGAGTGAGTGAGTGAGTGAGTGAGTGAGTGAGTGAGTGAGTGAGTGAGTGAGTGAGTGAGTGAGTGAGTGAGTGAGTGAGTGAGTGAGTGAGTGAGTGAGTGAGTGAGTGAGTGAGTGAGTGAGTGAGTGAGTGAGTGAGTGAGTGAGTGAGTGAGTGAGTGAGTGAGTGAGTGAGTGAGTGAGTGAGTGAGTGAGTGAGTGAGTGAGTGAGTGAGTGAGTGAGTGAGTGAACCACACGGGTCCGCGAACGACGGGTACTGCAAGACGCCAACGCCATTGCACTATTTATTATAAGGGCTGTAATACATAGAGCACTACTTAGCCACTTTGAAAACACAAAGAATCAAAGAATAACACACGCCTAAACGTTCATGAGCTTGTTATTCACTGCTTGACTATACACAGCGCCGAAGCAAACAGGCTATTCCTGTAGTTTTTTGGACAGCGGTAAGAACTGAAAAAATAAACATCAAATGTGACTATAATAAAGTTTTGCAGTAACACCTACAATAAATAAATACGTATTAAATGAGGAGGCACGGAGTTTTGAACAAGTGAAAGCATAAAATAACCGTGAACGGTTCAAGGCATCAGACGCTAAAAGATTACAAGCTCAGATGTAAGCTATGGGAGTGGAGTTGTTTTGTCTACCCGTCTCAGGTAAACAGGCTGTAAAATAACCTTGGCGCACAAGGCTCATCTGAGCTGCCTATACACAGCAGAAGCTCCGTTGAGCTAGCGTTCATTTGCTCTTTTTACCAAACGCGCCCAGCAGGCTTTCTCAGACCACACCCAGGTTAACCAACCGTTCTCTCATCACGCAGATAGGTTTTCTGACCATCATACCAGGGTACCCATCCACACTCGGTCAAAGCTCTTAGATGATGATTACGGATTTTTATGACGCAAGGGCATCTATGGCCAAACAGTGCCATGGCACAAGGTATTTTCGACTTCTCAAGGTGGGGTCAAAGGTCCGTTTCCCAAGCATTTCACCCTAAATAAGTCGAGCACCAGACGAGGGCAAAGCTTTTGCCCTTTCTAACACCGGTGGGTACCCGGCGGTACTAGGGATCGAACCCCGCACTTCCCGCATGCGAGGCGGATGGTCAACCATTTGGCCACCGCTGCGGTGCCAGAGTAGTAGTAGTGGTTTGTTTAAAATAATAATAAGGAAGATATTTTTGCTAGCCCCGGCATCTGTCATCTTTGCGGGAAGCATCTGACCTGAGTCAGCGGAAATAAAGGGATAGCAGGCAGACTGGGAATATGAAGTAAAAGAGGCGAGGGACAGGCAGAAAGGATAGGGGGAGAGAAGTACAATATACAAGTATTATATTTACGCTATAACGTAAGTGGATCATTTATTAAGACAAAACCATCGTGTCATCTTATGATGGTCATCATTCGTGACCATCATAGCAGGGTACCCGCGCACACTCGATCAAAACTCTCAGAATTGGCGCCATTGCTCGTTTAGCATGACGTCATTTTCCTCCAATGTCTGAATGCCGCACGCGTGCACCCTCTTCTAGATTCCTTCCTCACAGAGCACGTTTGCCTGTGATCCCTCACATCCTCACAGAGCACGTCTGCCTGCTCTCAGTGGTTAGCGCGCTTGGCCACTGAGCCCGAGGACACGTACTCAATCCCGCCCGGGGCGGCTGCATTATAGCCGAAGCAGAACGCAAACGGCGCCTGTTGGCTGTGCGATGTCAGTGCACGTTAAAGACCCGCTAGTGGTCTTACCGATGGCCGGTGGTAGTCTTACCGCAGGTGGCTTATGCCGACACGAAAGCCCAGAGTCGCCCAAAGAGATGGCAGAAGAAAAGAAGAAAGAGGTGCCGTAATGGAGGGCTCCAGAATCATTTCGACCACCTGGGGATCTTTAACACGCACTCACATCGCACAGCATATGGGCGTCTTTTGCGTTTTGCAGTTGTGAACCCAGCTTGATATATACTTATGAAGGGAGCCAACAGTCACCGAAACTAAGGTGCATAGGGGAATGTTTAATTTTTTTTAATGTGTAGTGGGATAATAATACTTCGATTAATCTATCGCTTAAAGAAAATTACTTATAAAGCAGCAGAAAAAACAACCATGCCACCGGTGAGATATTCAGAGGTTGTGGGTTCAGATCCCAACGGCGGCATGGTTGTTTTTTTGTGCTGCTTTATAAGTAATTTTCTTTAAGCGATAGATTAGTCGAAGTATTATTATATCCCACTACACATTAAATAAAAAAATTTAACATTCCCCTAAGCGCCTTGGTTTCGTTGACTGTTGGCTCCCTTCATAAGTTTGTCAAACGAACCCCTCATTTCCTTTACCTTGTCTGCTATATATATATATATATATAGTGTGTGTGTGTGTGTGTGTGTGTGTGTGTGTGTGTGTGTGTGTGTGTGTGTGTGTGTGTGTGTGTGTGTGTGTGTGTGTGTGTGTGTGTGTGTGTGTGTGTGTGTGTGTGTGTGTGTGTATGTATGTATGTATGTATGTGTGTATGTATGTGTGTGTGTGGGGGGGGGGGGGGCGGGGTGTGTGTGGGTGTGTGGTTTATGGGGGTATAACGTCCCAAAGCGACTCAGGCTATGAGGGACGCCGTAGTGAAGGGCTCTGGAAATTTCGACCACCTGGGGTTCTTTTACGTGCACTGACATCGCACAGCACACGGGCCTCTAGAACTTCGCCTCCATCGAAATTCGACCGCCGCGGCCGGGATCGAACTTTATATATATATATATATATATATATATATATATATATATATATATATATATATATATATATATATATATATATATATATATATATATATATATATATATATATATATATATATATATATATATTGTAGACTGAGGCATATAAAAAGGATAAGAAAAAAGCCTCTCCCACACCATTAATGTACCGCGCGTATAATTGTAAAATAGAGAGTAGTGGCCAATTTGGATTTTGCCACCTGAAGGTGGAAGGAAATCAATGTAGGCAGAGCTACTACAGCGACTCACAGCCGCCGGAGGAGCCGGCCCGGGGAGAATGTGAAGCCGGAATGAAGCGTGAACAGTGCCTCTGAGCAAAACAAAATATTTTACTTCTGTAGTTTAAGCTTTACTGTAGAACTAGCCTGATTCTTGTTTCTGAGTGAGTGGCCTACCGAAGTGCACATTTATAAACTGGTTGTAAAGGAAGATCTCACTCCAAACTATGGAAAACATGGCATCTGTATGTTCGCGTTTCATACCAGCCTGACTCTACGTATCCCTTGCTTTACGGCGCGGTTCAAGTGTCCAACGATGTATATGAGACAGATACGGCGCCATTTCCTTTCCCCAAAATATATTTATTATTATTATTATTATTATTATTATTATTATTATTATTATTATTATTATTATTATTATTATTATTATTGTTATTATTATTATTATTATTAACAACTGCTAGAGCACAGCTGCTGTACTTCGTTTGCTGCCGTTTTTAGCGGGTGAGGCACGTTACCTTACTGTAATATACTTCCTTTAGCACGATGGTTTAGTACGCGTAACACCGAGCGCTCACGCCTAACTGTGCCCTAAACTCTAACATTGAGTGAACCTTGATTGTGATCGATTGCCAGTCCAGGAAATCTGATGCACAGACTCCGAAATAAGCAAGGCTGCGTTAAAATTCCACGAACGTAAAGTACTGGAGGCGACTCATCGTACTCTTTTTTTTTTCCGCTCCACGAATGATGGATTTGATACTAATGAGAGGTCGCAGGCTTTATCTCAGACATTATTTCTGGGAAGTAGTAATCCTTCACAGCGGGACGAAACGCGATACTACGTGTCACCTTCTGAAACATTTGTATAAATTATGAAGGGCTAAACACAGAAATCATTTAAAAGGCGAAAACAGAAATGAAACGATGACAGCGGCATGCTGTTTCATCACGTCACGCATGACATCACGAGTCAGTTTTTCCAAGGGGCATATTTGGGGCTATTTTTTTTTACTCGACTCCAATTCTCCTGAAGCGCATTTATAAGGGGACACTACAGTCTCTCAAATAATCTAATTAAAGCGATGCCAGCTGAGGGACGTGCTTCGTTTCTTTCGATAACTTCTCTCCGTTTTTAAAATATTGCTTCGTCTTCAGTTTTATCTCCTATTCCCATCTTGCCAAGTTGCCTCTGTTGGATGAACTCCTGTGTCCTAACGTCTCGTTGCTAGAAAAGCTTCTCACCGTGTCGGTCGCAGCATGAGTCGTAAAACGATGTCTTCTTCGTGTTCTTTTTGCACCCATGCCTTATTTCCTTGAACAGCTTTCCAAACTGACGTTTTTTCATACTCTACGGTGCTGTCAACAGTCGCAGCTACTGAATAGCTTAAGCCAGTTCGTTTTTATTTTGTTCCTTTTGTGCGTTCGCTGCTTCTACGGTTGCCTCGTTTTTTCAACAAGTGTCCATTTGCATGAAGTCAGTATTCGTTGGCAAAAAAAAAAGTGACATTAAGTCGGGCCCTTTTTTTCTCTATGGTTGTTGTGTTGCCTTAATAGCGCTTTTATTACATTTCATAACTTGTCTAATCGCTTAACGAAAGCTCTCGCCCCCTCCCATTCATTGGTGATTAAAACTTTGCTACTAATTTGCCACAACGTCAACCTTTACCGACCGTAATGAGGGAAAATAATGACGCTGTTACTATTAGTCTTTCCATGAGATAATAGATATAATAGAGAGAAGTTGTTTTACAACATCAAAACAGGCGTTAAAAATCCAAGAAACCTCTAATTTAAGAGTTTAGTTTAGTTTATCGCTGTTTAAAGACCACCGACTGGTACCTCATTATAACATTGTGCACTCCTTGGAAATCTAACGAACCATCTCGGGCATGACTCTGCCGTCTTTTTCGTGGGGACTTCTTACGTTAATTTCTTTCGCTTTCCATGCTTGTTTTTATCTAACACGACAAGTATCTGCCGAAATACTTGCCTTCAAGCTTCCACAGCCATAAAAAACACGCATTTGTTTTTTTCTTTTGCCTCCTGATTGTTGTATTTTCTTTCCGCGAAACGGAGAATTGTGTTTGTATTACGTCAACCCGATTGCTCCGTCCGCTGTTGTTTATTTTTCCTTCACTCTAGGCAGCCTAGCCTCGCTCTTCATGACAGCATGCTCTTCGCGAAGCGAGGGCGGGTACGAGGGAACGACGACAGCCAAGAAACACGGAGCGCCGAATTTTTTCTCTTATTTCATCCATCCGCGCGGTCTTACTGCCGGCTTTCTTCTCCGGGTCCCGGCACATTTGGTCACGTCATGCCATATAGCCCTCCGAGTCGTGCGACATAAAGAATCCGCGTTTCGATTCCCTCAGCACAAACCGGAGAACGGGAACGACAAGTTCCGCTACTACCGAGTCTTTATTTTTTTTTTTTTTGCTGGCGTGTTACTTTTCTGCCCCAAATGTCTTTCACCTCAGCTTTCTTTTCATCTTTATTTCTCTTTGTCACCCATTCACCACGAAACTATCTTTACGTTATGGCCTAACCTGTCCTGGGTTGTAACTTCGAAGCACTTCTTTATGCCGTTCTTTTTCCCTCTGTTTTCTTCCGGATATGTTTAGTTTTTCCTGACGCTCTTGAATTTTCACAAACCTTTTATTCTGGTATACTTTCTCGGCAATCATTGTGTGAGTGACATTGGGCCGAACATCGGCGCAGGAGGCTAAAGTATGTAAGAACCCGCTGCGGTGGCTCAGTGGTTACGGCGCTCGGCTGCTGAAGACGCGGGTTCGATCCCGGCCGCGGGGGTTGAATTTCGATGGAGGCGAAATTCTAGAGGCCCGTGTGCTGTGCGATCCTAGTGCACGTTAAAGAACCCAAGGTGGTCGAAATTTCCGGAGCCCTTCACTACGGCGTCCCTCTTAGCCCTAGTCGCTTTGGGGCGTTAAACCACCATACACCATGCACCTAAAGTATGTAAGAGCGAAAACTTCTGGTGTATAGTTTCTTTATAAAGCTTTCTTTATGCAGTCCATAGATTGACTATAAACGCTCTTTAGATAGTATACAGGGTGTTTCAGGGAAGGCTTTAAGTAATTCACAAAATTAGGATTTTTGAGGTAAAAATATGGCTTTTTCAGCATACTATTACCAGTGTAGGCGGACACCAGGAAACCGTTGAATTGTCGTAACTAATAAGCTGGTTAACTAATTTTTAGTGTGAAAGTTTTAATTAACTTTTAGGGCAAACCGTTCGTTTATTTATTTATTTATTTTTTATTTATTTATTTATTTATTTATTTATTTACTATCAGGGCCATTGAGGCGTTACAGATAGGAGTGGTACGTGATTAATCAAAATCAAATACAAAAGGAGAGATATTAATATAAATGATGAAGAAGCGCAGATTTGAATGCTTCTGGTTCTGGGATGCAGGTGATGCAGGCGGGCAGGTGGTTCCAGTCTGAGCTGGTCTTGGGTAGGAAAGAATGAAAGTACTGGTTATTTCTGCAGCTTGGAACTCTCACAATTATCTTGCCTTTGTAATGCATGCCATGCCGAAGCCCATTTGTTCCCCTTGAATTCGACCAGCGTGTCATTAATCCGCTTTTGTTCCCTGATTCATTTAAACACCTTTGTAGCAACAGCAGGGGAAGATCTTTTGTAGTTCCCTCGTCCCACCCGTCTACTGCCATGTACTTGACAGAATGAACAGCCACCTGTACCAAGTAATCTGTGTAGAAGCGCTTCGTATTCTGCTTGTGTTCATTAAACATTGTCTTGCGGTGTTCTCCCCTTGAAAGCTGCTGTTCGCCATTGCAAGCTCGAACTGGCAATATGACTTGCACTACGGACGTGCGAGGCGCAGTATTTTGTGATGACAGTTTTATCCGTTCCCTATTTTGCCCTTCTGTGGTTGCTGGTTGACGCCTGTGACGTCAGGGTGGACCACTATCAACGGACGTCATTAGCCCGCTCACTGGGAGAGCCGACCAATAAGCAGAAGAAGCAGCAGAATGAACTGGCAAAGTAATCGCTACAAAACAGCGGGCTTTTGATGAGAAGTCGTGCCTTGTAGTCGAAATTCGTCAAGTAGTATTATGGCTTGCGTCACCGCGTAAGTCTTCGAACAATGAGGCTTGTTTGAGAATAGTCGCTCGACCGTGTAATCAGAGGGATCGAACCAGGTGGGAGAGAACCTGACGCGTGCCTTTGTTGTCTAAAACGCCTTCGGCATTTAACGAAGCTGAGATATTTGTAGCGCGATAAGGCGGATACGTAACTCTACTAGGAAGGAGAAAGCAAGAATATTTTTACTTTAGAAGAGCTTAGTGGCGCGTATAGTGTGAACCTGGAAACATTCGTGCAACTCAGCGTGTCACCTGCAACAGAAAGGAAACAAAATTGGGTATTTTTTACGAACTAAGAGGGACTTAATGTTCGCTTGTCTTAATAACGTCTCTTTTGTAGCTTGTGTGCTAGCCAAGTTATGAACTACGGCCTTCCTTTATGGGACGCAGTCCAGACTACGTCATTTTCTTCCTCTGATGTCTGTCTGTATGGTTAAAAAAAGCGAGAACTAAAAACAGAACAAAAACGTCGAAGGAGCAGTCAGCTTCTTGAGCCAACGCTGGCAGCTAGTTCCTCGTCTGCTGTAAAAGGACTACA
Source organism: Amblyomma americanum (assembly GCA_030143305.2). Classification (NCBI taxonomy): domain Eukaryota; kingdom Metazoa; phylum Arthropoda; class Arachnida; order Ixodida; family Ixodidae; genus Amblyomma; species Amblyomma americanum. Next base: position 116,817 of record JARKHS020025304.1, read on the forward strand.
TAAATCAGACGCAGGAAATCCGGAGAAAAAAACACTTCTGTCAAACGCAAATCAAATGCAAACATGCCTCAATGACGTTTTCGTGTCGCTACGTTTTCAAATGGAAAATGTTTTTCGTGCTGGAAGAATCGCAGTTGGCAGCAGATTTTTACGATATGCCTTGTGCTTTACCTAAGACTGTACACAACTCTTAACAAAAGGATTTTTGCTTATGAAAACGCTTTTTTCGACATAACATTGTCAGCGCTGCATTACATCATAATAAAGCTAAGGTGTGCTGACCTGCAGGGTAATTAAAAGAAATTGAATAGTTTACATTTTAAATATTACTGTCTGGCGCCTTAATCATTGAGAGGCGTGCAGCCTGTCGTAAGTATTATCGGTATCAGTTTTTAGTATTTCAAAAATGCGGTTGCCCTCATCGGTGTGGCCCAACAAATTGTGGCTACATCGCGCCAAAATACATGCTCCTTCGAGAAGCTTCCAAGGAAGCCAACCTCTCCAGTGCATACAACTCGTTGAAAGGACCAAAATTTCTTGGGCTGCAGCGCCGAGGGAAACCACGTTTTCGAAATTCTATAAACTGATATATGGATATTACTTACGGCGGGCTGCACGTCTCACAATAATTAAGGAGCCTAACCGCAATAGTTAAAAAGCTCACTATTCAATATTAGTTAACCAACCTGGTAGTTAGCACGTCTTAGCTGTAATATAACGTTCTACACGGCTGACACTGTTATGCCAAAAAAAAATCCCTCTTCTAACTCAAAAAGGCTATTTTTTTAAAATTCTGTAAAATCTTAGGTTAAACGCCCTGTAAAGGAGATCGTAGCTCCATACTTCCCAACTTCAACATATGTATCCCTTCTGGTGAGCTTGTTTTGCCGCAAGAATTTCACTCCTTGTAGAAAAAATCGGTCAGCCTCCTCTACTGCCCTTTCTTCTGAAGCGATATTTGTCGCCTCAGGGAATTAAGGGGGTATCTAATGATTGTTGGGTGGAAAGGATGGCTGCATGAATGGAAAAAGTTTGGCCGATACAATGAAGTCGAGGAGTGTGCGATTATGAGGTGCCTGAGTCCAAGCGGTGTATGACGAAGGATTGTTCGGAGAGAGACCCGCTGCCGTCAGGTACCGGATTCTCGTCGGCTTCAGCGCCACGCCAGCCCACAACATATGGTTGATATCAGCCTTAGTACTCCGGGATGTGCAGAGTGGACAGCCGAGACGGCCGTCCAGGGTTTACAATTAAAAGTTACCTTTTGTTACGCCTTGGCCCGTGAAGGAGGAGGCTAGGGTAGAGTGTTCCGCCTTAAATGACTCTGGCCACCGGAGACTTTTTGACGCGCGCAGAAGATTGAGCCTGTAGGCCTTCATTCCGTTCGAATGCGGCGAAGCGCCGCCACCGCCCGGGCCAGCTATCGAACCCGCCACCTCGTTTCGCGAGCGAATCCCATTCCCCCCACGCCGGGTTAGCATGTTACCAGATCTTCAACAATTCAAGACTGCCATCGAATTTTTTTTTGTCATACTCTCCGCCCACCCCTCATGTAATACAGCGTAACTGGCGCCTTTGAGGATCTAATAAATAAAAATAAAATCAATAACGCAATACGGTGGACAAATAAAAGCTGGCCTGTACTAATAACATACGCCGTTCTAGTCACAGCGAGACCGCTCTCTCCGAAAATGCTGCGTGTACAACCTGGAAACGATAAAAAGGTAGCAGCGGCCGATTTCGTAAGTACTCGTAAAGTATGTGCGCCGATGCCAATCTTTCACGGATCTGGGAGGCCATGTTAACCGTCATTTACTACAAAACTGTGGCAATCCGTCCTTTTTTCTAATGACGTCACGAGTTTGAGCGTGCTGGCCGGAATGTTTTTAAATTGAATTTCCTTGGTGATGAATGCGCCTTTTTGCTGTCTGAAAAAGACGGCTGCATACCCAGAATGAGTCACAGAATCAGTTTCCATTGAGGAAAATAATTGGGTTCATAATTTTATTGCATGTTTTTTCTTCTTTCAAACGATGCGTTAGGCATTGGCATATATGCATAACACTGTGGTATTCGCCTACGGCCGCTAAGTAATTCAGAATTGTATTTCTTCTCTCATGCTGTTTCGGTTTCAGCTTCACCAACCGAACGATGGCTCAGTCGTGTAGTTGAACATTAGGTCATGTGAGACACGCAAAAACTGTGTCATTACAGCTGATACCTAGTTTGAAATCACTACCGCACTTCAGCCAGCCTGCTTCAAGAGCTAGAATTATTGCAAACGACACATCGGCGTTTTTTGTGCCTGACATGATATAAAGTTCGCATGAAACCCATCATTCAGTTGATGAAACTGAAACCAAAACAGCGCCAAGAATAAATTATAAATTGTTTAGCGATCGTAGGCAAATACTGATGAGTGCTCGATGTATAGCAGAGTCTAACGGATCGTGTGAAGGAAGAAAACACGAAACCTAAAATTTGGTGTCTACAGTCCTTTAAGAAACAGCAGTCGTCCCCGGACAAGGATACCGTTCGGCCGAAACGCTAGCGACCATTCATATACAGTCGCAAGAACCTCAACTGTCGACAAAAGTGTATCCTTGGAGCGCTAACAACCGTTTTCCTGTTTCCCACACGCCGAACGACGTCAACTCCTCGAAGCGTTTGTGCCGAATTTAGCTCGGTCGTAGGACTGACGGGTTGTTCATTTTCTTGCTTTTTTTTGCGGTCTTGTTTCTTTATTTTCCTCTTTCGCATTCTGGAATAGCTCGAACGATTTAACTACTCGTTCCAATATCGAATATTGTTCTTCGCTCTTAATATCCTGAAGAAATCAACCGCTCTTTAAAAAAACGTTGCATATCGAGTTGGAGCTTGGCCGTTTCACTGCGTGCCTTTACTAAACTTGATAATCTATTCGAAGCGGGTAATATGAGTCTGTTCTGTGACGCAGCCTTGTTTTAAACTTTGTTACGGTCTTGTTGGCTCGTTTTTGTTGACAAATGTCTTGACAAGACGTAGACGTCGCTTTCACCTGCGTTTTAGTGTTTCTTTCTATTGTCCTTTCTGTCATGGCAATAATTTTCTATTACTTTGTCCGTCTACAGTTATTACGGTTAGAGTTATGGTTATGGCTACGGCTATCGTTAACGTATGTATGGCAGTGGTTATGACAAGTTTATGCTGTGGTCGTTTACTGCCCGCGTATTGAGAGACTCTATATTGTTTTGCCGCAGTTCTTAGTGTCTTGTAAGGAACTTGTATGCAGCGCATGTTAGGGCTTGAGTGAAATACTAACATGACTGTTCTTGTTTCCTTCTCCTCTGTGCAGGTGAGTTCATTTCGCCTTCTGAGTGAACCAGGTTCACGCTCGGGAACAGCCATGCTGTTGCGGTGTTCAAAACGTAAGTGTGCCAGTGTTCGACGCACCACGATGTGGATATCGTTTACGATATCGATGACGCGTGTGCACAAACTGAAGCTCGTGTGGCCGGATGGCCAACTTACGGGTTATGGACGCTATTTAAGTGAAACCACCGAATGCTGTGGCTGTGAAGTGCTTCCAGAGCTGCCTTGTATCCACGCCCACCTTTGTGAAGACTGGGATAAAACATTGTCTCTTCGCGTCTGGTTTGAAAAGCCTTTCGTTCCCGACAAATCCCAGCAAACTTCCAACGAGAGTTGTCGCACACTTGCTTTAAAAAGAAAAATAAAGGCTCTTAAACAGATGAAATGCGGCATCTTAAACATACTGTTGGGTTAGTCTCAGCTTCGGTAGCCAGTTCCGGCTTAAGCATGGCTTTATCTATCTTCATTGGAGCATTTGGCTTTTGGGGCTATTAAGCGACTGCGATCCTTCGACAGTGAAAGGTCTGTGCCATTCCATCAGCAGCAGCAGTGCAGGGTATCGGAATGCTACTTGAGTGCCACCTATCGCTCGCTGGTCGCGTAGACTATTTTCGTAGAGTGTACGTTTGCTTGCACAGCTAGCCGGCCACAGCCGGTAGAGTTCGCTCAAGCTGCTGATTCCAGTCGTATGAAGATGTACAGTCGTGATCAATATTAAATGGAACACACCTTTTGCATAAAATAGCGAATTTTCTGGTTATCTCTTCATTAAATTTGAGGATGAGTTTTGGACACTATGCGCCAAGAGGAAAACTAGTTTAAAAAAAAACGAAGAAACTGCGATTGTCGCGCATAACTGTAGCGTAATCAATTAATGAATGCTGAAACAATGTTTCCTCCCGTATTGCTCACGACTGCTCAAGACGCAAGAGCCCCATCGAACGCTGTAATTCTCCACTGTTTGTGTGAGCAAACATAGACTCTGGCGTCGCCTTTTAGAAAACTAGGTTATTAACCTAGCAGAGTGCCGACGAAGTAGTGTTTTAGAGTGCGCTCCGTACTCCAGCTGCGCTTGCGCGGAGGGCACCTCACACGGAAGGTTCGCTGTCACACTAGTGACAGTCGTTGCGCCCTTAAACCGCTAGCGCTGATTACAAGCCTAGCAATCAATCATTGGTCGTGTGCTGATATCTTTTAGATCGAACGCTGTGTTCCTCAGACCTGGCGCCATATTTACATAGAGCAACGTTAGGGCAGTGATTTGCGTACTGAATTACGGCCGCACCAGTTGAGCTTGGCTTATTTGGCTGCGTCGAAGCTCTCGCCACTTCATCAGAGGCGGCACCTAAAGAGGACCCACTTCTTTCGTCACGTCTTAAGTCGGAGTTGTCCCAGCGCCCGCGACGTGCTTTGACTGCCCATCGTCTGTCACCGAACAGTCGAGTCCCGTCACGTCGCATTCAGGGCTCCTTCTCGAGACTAGAAAAACCGACAGACCCTTGTGGACCTTCCCTGCGACAGAGAGCGTCGGCACATTTTAACGACTTGTCTCTCCGTGACAGGTCAGAAAAGCACTAATAACAAAACAATAGCTACCTCAAAGCCAGCAGCATGTTCTGTACGTCTTGTGACCGGAATCCATTCACGAACGAACATTACCGCGGATCCGGTAGCGAAACTAGCGCAGAAGAAAATGACGATGGGAAACTTCGTGATTATTGTAGAGTTGGACGGCAAACATGACGAGAATATTTAGTTGTCTTGTAGGCGATAGCCGCGACGACAAGATAAGTTTCGGCCGCGAAAGTGCCAGAAGTGACCCGCAAAAGGAAAATCAAGCAACTCTGTAAAGAATTCTGTCTCTGAGATATAGTTTTTCAAGGTACAGAATTTCTCATCTTACAACAGACGATAGAGGTTGAAATTGGCATTGTTGGTTTTTATGCCTGGTCTTCCGTCTTTAGGACGCTGACAGCTTGGATTCCGGCAAAGAAAGACCATGCTTAAGCGAACCATCGATTGTGCTTAGCGCGAAAAAAAAAAAAACTGCTGTTCTGGATAATGTATTGCTGAAAAAAAAAAGGGTCCGTCTGGATAAGCGTACGGGAAGACTATTGTGTTTTCACTGGATAAGCGAGATCTTAATTTCACGTTGCGTTCTTAGCTGTTTTTATTCTTCTGCAGCTGAGGCATCTCCACAATAACGATAGCGTTTCTAGGGATAAACTTCCGGTCACTATACTTTGAGCATCTTTGCCTCCTGTTTCTGTGTTGGTCTCCAAGTCCAGTCTATGTTTCTTTAATAGCGCAAGAGATGAAAGGGGAGGTTGTCTTCTCCTAACTTCGGAAAAATGCTTCTTCCCTAAAAAGCAAATGAATGACGGCTGGATCCTTTCAGAGCACATGTCCTACGTGTAGCGTGAACAGGGCAGTCATCTTGCGTAAGCGCTTTGCGGTGTGACACGCACACCCTACAGCTCTTTCTTACTGGCCGGCATTTGAACGAGAGAGTATATAATCCTGGAACATTACACCGACGGTCTTTATCACAGATAAAGCGCAGTGTATTGTCGGTGAAAAATTCCGGCATCATATATTTTATCATGGCATTACTTGGAAGTGATACCTCTCGAATTGAGCTAGATAGGTGACCTACTTATTCTATTTGAAGAAACTTAATTGTCTCAGTGAGAACGGTGTCCTTTGGCCACTTTAGTTATATTTTAGATGAATGTCAATAATCTTGTCTACCTTTATACTTTCGCCGCATATCTCAGTATTCTGATATGTTGTATAGGCTTTAACGTCTCAAAGCTTCCCATAGGCTAAACATTTATTAGCCATAAATCATATCAGCATGGCGTTGTGCTTAGCGCATTCCAAACCTTAGTTGCCATTTCATCACTTACACATAACAATAAACCTACAACTATGCCGCCGCAGTGGCTCAGTGGTTATGGCGCTCGGCTGCTGACCGCGAAAGACGCGGGTTCGATCCCGGCCGTGGCGGCCGTATTACGATGGAGGCGAAATGCAGGAGGCCCGTGTAAACTGCGCGATGTCAGCGCACGTTAAATAAACCCAGGTGGTCGAAATTTCCGGAACCCTCCACTACGGCATCCCTCATAGCCTCAGTCGCTTTGGTACGTTAAACCCCATAAAACCAAAACGAACTTCTCTGCCTCCTAGTTAATATTCTTGTTTTGACGTTCGCCACAGTCACGAGGCCTGTGGTGATAGCCTCGCAGGCAGCCAACGCAAAACACGGCGCCAAACACTTCCTTTCCCTGACTTGTAGGACTCGACTACGGCTCCCTCTGTTTTTTTTTTTTTGTTTGCATCGGGCTTTGTGTGTTCCTATCGGCGCGACACTTTGGCAGGGGAAGACCTCGTACGCCGCAGGAGACGCCAGGCGCGGAAGATTGAGTGCTCTCTCCCCCTTTCCTTCCTCAAAGACGCGAGTGCCTCGTTAGGGGCACCCTCTGACATAACGATGGCGCTCCGCGGTCTCATCCCGAGCTCCCTTGGGCTGTCACGTAAACAGAATGCGACCTTGCGTTCTGCGCTGCATGCACACACCCGGTTCTTTTTCCTAGCAGCGTTAGCACATACTTTCGTGAGAAACATGAGAGGGAACAATTACTTCATTTTTATGTATAAAAATCACAGTTTTTTCTGTGTTTTGTAATTATTTTTACTGTCGGCGTATGATACCAAGAAGTCGCTCTCGAATTCAGTGCCAAAATGAAAAGAAAATTCGCACTTTTATGCAGAAACTTTGTTCCCCCTCATATTGCTCACGACTGTAGTGTCGTGTTATTCAACGGGAACGCCAAGGGCCCAAGGGGCAAAGCTAAGCGCCATGGGCACGGACATAGGATCAATGTTTTGGTACGTCCGAGTTGGTTCATGCTTTTGGATGTTTTAAATGTTCCTGTTAGTCCTGCGTTTTTCAGGCTGTTTCTTAAAGACATCTAAGGAAGTACAAGACTTTTTCTCTACTCTTTCTCTTTTGTCCGGTTCTCAAGGTTGAGGATGAAGTTGTTGCAAGTTACTGGTGGCGTTAGCCTTGCGGATTCAGCCGGCAATTGCTCCACCGTAGCGGCACTTAAGTACTAAACTAGGTCCACAGATAAGGCACATACCTGACACCCGACTGATCTACATAGCTCTAAGCACAATCACCTATAACAGTCGATAATTGACTAGAGTCCAAATTCGAGTCCTGAAGGAACTTTTAAAAAAGGCATGAAGCCTTCTTTCTGCACGACTATGTTCCGCACGAGTTGACATTGTCCTGAAGGAAACTGTGAGGGATTCCTGTATTCTTGAGGGAAGCGAACAACACTCACCTCTCTGCGTTGTACACCGGACAGCACCTAAGCTAATGCTCTATATCATCGCACACACCACATGTGGAACACATCGGGGACGATGCCAGACCCGTCTTATACATCCACGCAGGGGTACGAGCAGAGTCCGCGTGAATGCGATGCATCAGTGTGGCCTGGGATCTTTTTACTCCCTTGGTTACACATGACTTGTTGGGTGAACTCGACAGGGTACTGAAATGGCTGAGCACCGTTTCTCAGAAGGGTCTCTTGGAACCTTGAGGGACCTTTTTTTGCTGAATTACCTGACAGAGCTTTATGGGTGAGACTGTCCGCCACCTCGCTGCTTGCCTATGACACCTGTGTGCGAGCGCAAGCATTGGAATCCTTCTGTTGTCGCTTCTGGGAAAGAACTTTTGTGTCGCTGGATGAGGCGGTTTCTTGAAAATTCATAGCCTTGGGATACTGAGGACAAATATAAGATGGCCTGTATGAGCAGGGTACCGCGTTGTGATCAAAGACAGACCATTCTCATCAAAAACGGAGGAGCTTTTATAGGATAGAAAAGCCCAAAAAACGAAATACAGCTGTCGCTACCACGGGCCGATTTCGCAAGTAGAATGAGTGCTTCGGCGCAGATTATTTTATTGTGGATCTTGGAGGCTACGATACACTGCCAGTCACTACAAAATGGTGGCAACTTGTTTTTTTTTTCGGTGATGACGTCGCGAGTTTATATCGAACGGCGGAAAAAATTTTAATTAAATTTTTCTCAGTTCTAAATGCGATTTTTATTCGGCCGGAGAAACGTCAACATAGCCAGAAAGATGCGGCTCTTAAATATCCAGTACTCTCACTATCTTGTCCCGCATTCTTTAATATAGCAGCTGTCACTCTTATTTTCTTGCGCTTTTTGTGGTGGTTGTTGTTGTTGCATCACCGATTTTTCCTACTGTGCAGGTGTGTGTTGTTTAATCTTCGCATGACAGGACATAACGACATAGGATGAATGCGTGAACACCGCACGGCATACAATGACACATATAGCACGAGATGGCAGCAGTGCGAGAATCTCCGATCCCACAGCCCAGCGATTCCAAGATGGCGCCGCCCAATGAACATTCGTTGGCATGGAGGAAGGAAAGACAAGATGAGAGGCGCTTACGTCACATTTTTTGAAGCCTGTTCCCCCCAGCTCCCTTCCTACTTGGCCGCCGTCTCAGCGCGCTTGCGCATGTGCAGTAGGCACTGCAGCAGTCGACACCGCTGCACTCTGCGTTACTATTGGCTGCGCCGTTGGCCAAAGACTCCCACTAGCCCTTGCGAAAGCGCGCGACTTCCTGCACACTTTTTGGCGTGCAGCTCGGATGGCGAGGGTTTTTCCTGATTTTTCCTTCTTCCATGTTCGTTGGCAACATTCGAGGCGCGTCTTGCCTCCAGAGGAGAGACGTTCCACTGTACTCGAACGCTAATTGGGCGACGCCGTCACTGGCGCACGTAACAGCAGTGACATAGCGAGACAGGCAGGATAATTGACGCCACACACATCGCAGGACCGGACATGAGCGCCCTCCTCCGAAACAAAATAAATAGAAACAAAAGATGGGGAAAACAACGCCATAAGAGGGGCGTCAGCTAAGGAAGACGTAATCCCTTACGAGGATTGTGCTTGGGGATTGCTGGGCGCTCGAGAGAGGTAATACGGCAGCTGCTGTCTCGCAGCTACGTGACGTTCCAACGCCTTTCTGATGTCGATCGACGAGCTCTAATATGGTACAAGTTCAGGAGATGCCGTGAGCGTGCCTTTACTTAGATTTATGTCGTATACGCTTTTAATTAGGCTCTTCCGTCTTGATTAAGACGACTGCTATTTCGTTATACTGGCCGATGCTTTGGTATGTCGACGCAGATCGCAATTGGACAGCTTCAGCGTGAGCTCATTGGCTCTAGCGTTGTGCTAGTGAGCAGTGAGGTCGTAGGTTGGATTCACATCCATATACTGCCGTATTTTGCTGCAGTATTAGTGTGCAGCTAATTGAGGTAAACTTCCGTGGGCAGTGATCGCCCTGCACGTTAAGGAACTGCGGCCGAACTCAAATAATCCGGAGCCCTCCAGTGCGGTGCGTCTCAAACCTAAGGTGCTGGTTCAGTTGGTAGGCAGTTTAGCGCGTCTCACCCTTGGCAGTATTCCCTTCCTTTACACAATTATTGCTTCGAGAACACAATACCTTGCTGTTCATGCTTGCTGTTCATGCTTGTGTTGCTTATATATATATATATATATATATATATATATATATATATATATATATATATATATATATATATATATATATATATATATATATAATATATATAATTCAACTCTTATTGCTTGAGAGCGCCGCCATTACTTAAGAGTGCCGAGCCTGCACGACAGGCAGTGACCTCGCCGAAGCCTTTTCGCCTTTTACTTTCTCTTATCACTCCCTTTTCTCCCTCACCCTTATAACCCCTCATCTGTTTCCCCCAGTGAAGGGTAGCAAACTGGTTTCATCTACCGGGTAACCTCCCCGCCTTTCCTCCTCCTTTTCTTCCTCATCCTCCCTCCGAACATTGCAAAGTCATGCCTGCACGGTTCGAGGCAGCATCACTTGTAAGCAGCACCGCAAGAAAGGGATGTACCCATTTCAACCCGCATTTTCACTGTAAGAATGTTTCGCTTCCTCCATTCGTCCACAGACCCATCGCTACTTTCCGCCTTTAAGGTATATCAATATACATTGAGTGTACTTTACAATCGTGAGCAGTATTAGAGGGAACAGCATTGTAGCACTATACTGCGGATTTTCTGGTTATTTTTCCTCCAAATTTGAGAACGACTTTCAACATTATACGCCGAAAGGAAAACTAGCTATAAAACATAAAAAAACTCTGCTTGTTACAAATATTTACGGTGTAATCATTAAATTAAGAGTACTCAAACCTTGTTCTCTCTCGTAGTGCTGGCGACTCTATGCAGTCTAAGCGGAAAAGTGTAAATGGGGAGTAAGCTGTAGGGGAGTAAGCTGTACGAGTGTAAAAGGGGAGTAAAGGTCACCTTACTGCATTTTAATCCCATACAGGCGTATTCGTGTTTAGATTGTGCATAGCCGGTCTATAGAGTTTTCAAATAACGTTTATGAAGTTCAACACTTCACAGCTCCTTCACCGTCCTTGAAGCCGCACGAAAACCTTTGAGACCGTCGTTTCATCGCAGCCGAGTTGCGAAGCCACCCTCTCGAATACGACGCAACTTACTTCGAAATGCTTTCCTAGTTTAACTTTGTGTTTCGACTCTTATGGCGCTTCAGTCCCGTTTAAAGAAGTGAAAATGAAGCAAACACAAAATGCGCGTGGGAGAATGAACACAATCGCCATCGTTGTGACGCCGCGTTCGGGTTGCGCGCTCCGCCACTGTGTCGCAAGGCACCTGCTGTTGCGGAGGCCGATTCGCCGGAGCCAAATTCTCGCAACCTGCCCCCAAAGCTTCGCTCCAGGATTGCGTCACTTTTTTTGGCGACATTTTACTACAGCTGACACAGCGCCACGCGTCCTTGATACGGGGCTGCTTGCGTACGCTAGCTTGTCGTCTTCGAGATGCCGCAGGATAAGCCTATGAAGACGCAGCACGGCAGGGAAGCGCTGTGGGGGAAATCGGGAAAACATGTATTGCGTCAGGAAAGCCGGGAAAGCGAAGTTATTTATTCAGGACGATATGCCAGCGACGAGCGTGCTGGGATGGAATTCTAGACGTCGGGAGGTATGCATATTTTCAAATATACCGTCGAGAGTGAACTTCGTATGAAGAAGAAACACGCGCGAAATTTGAACCAGACAAGTGCGCGTTCCTGTGCGAAGTAATTTAGAAGACTCCCGAATGCCTTAGACTGTCTATATAGGTCCCTATATATGGCCTTTTTTCTGGGGTTCTTTCTCGTAGGTTTCGCCATGCGCGAGGCCTCTGCGCACTGGAGTCAAACCTGGGACCTGATGGTGCACATTAAGGCGCCTTAGACAGTAAAAAGCACCAGCACATTTCGATTGTAACACGGCTGGAGATCTGTTGTCCGCAGGAAATTACGACTGTTTGCAGGTTTTGAGGCAGTGAAAAACGTTTTACGTTTTTACATGGCTTACTGGGGCCACGTGGGATCAGTATCCTGATGTGTCGAAGATTTTGTCGCCCTGAATATATCGCTGCTGCCAGTTAAGAAACTTTCAGTGGAAATTCGGTCATGCCCTGTGGTCAGTTTCTGGTCGTTAGCAGACAGTAGCTCCGCCTGTGAGGGAGGTGATCAACTGTTTGCGGCATGCTGCGTCTTTTGATTATCCGCTACATCTGTTCCTTTAGCAGCCCGGAGAAGTTAACCTCACAGCCGCAAGTTTCGTGAAAATCAGTCAAGCCTCCAAGTTTCGCACGGCTGCGAGTACCGGAGTTTGATGCCTTTGGAGAGTTACCCAACCGGTATGATGGACGAGCTCTATAGGTCCATAGAGAATGATGAGAAAGAAGGGAACTTGGCGGAGAGCGTCACGTGTTCATTTCGAAGCCCAGTTATAAAAAAACAAAAAGGCGAATGTCGCTCCCCACTAGATCGTTCTACGTGACGGATTGGCAGCGATCGAATTCCCGCAGTCACGTGGGGTCCACTCTGGTATCGCAGTAGAAAAAAAATATGGAAAGGGAAGGCCTCCATTACATGTCGTCTAGCGAAGGTCGGATACATGACGTCATGACTCCTATTTTAGCGCGAAAGCAATATTGGCCTCATAACCTGGAAAATGCGGGTGTGTGGTGGAGTCCCTGAAGTTATTCACGTGATGCGGGGAAATGGTGGGAAATGAACTAGACTTTGAGGGTGAAATTCGCCAACCTGGAGACATAAAATAAACATTGCCGCGACAAGGTTTCGAACACGTGGCGGCGCGAACAGATCAGCTTCGCTGGCCACTGCACGAGATCACTATGTTATCGCCGCAGCCGATCACGCCTCGTGTTAATCTGTTGTTATTGTTCGCCTATCAAAACATGGCACATACCTACACTGGGGGATCGGCCAAGAATAGGGTGACTATTCACCTGTATTTAATAATAATAATAATAATTGGTTTTTGGGGACAGGAAATGGCGCATTATCTGTCTCATATATCGTTGGACACCCGAACCGCGCCATAAGGGAAGGGATAAAGGAGGGAGTGAAAGAAGAAAGAAAGAAAGAGGTGCCGTAGTGGAAGGCTCCGGAATAATTTCAACCACCTAGGGATCTTTAACGTGCACTGACATCGCACAGCACACGGGCGCCTTAGCGTTTTTCCTCCATAAAAACGCAGCCGCCGCGGTCGGGTTCGAACCCGAGTACTCCTGATCAGTAGTCGAGCGCCCTAACCACTGAGCCACCGCGGCGGGTCACCTGTATTCAGGTAATTAAAATGAAACACAGTTTCGCGTTGCGCATTGCACGTCGTTGTCTTCATTCAACTTTCATCTGTGCCCAAGTCATCAAAGGAAAGGAAACGCGCTTTGAATCACGTTTTCAGGTATACGTGGCGTTGGTGTTCCCCTGCAAAATCCTGCTTTCGCACAATATTTCGTGGTTAGCAGCGCTAAACCGCCAGCAATTATTTTTTTATCTTTCGTTTTTGGGTCCACGTCTGGGACCATTCAGAATACGCCATCCTTGGTCACGTGCTTCAGGGGATCCGCACAGCGGGCGGACGCGGCACTAATATCTCAGACACCACGTCTCCGTGGTAGGGGGGAAAAAGTCCGAGACCTTTTTCTCAGCTGCTGCCTGGCATACGTGGCATGTGGAGCACTCTCAGTGTGGCAACCACCAGAGATAGAGAGAGAGAGAGAGAGGCAGTCCCTTCTTTCCCTCAGCAACCGCGGACAGAAACAGAGTCAGACAGTGGCCTGCGTTGTCTTCGCTGCCAGCCGCAACCCACCCCGTCCGTAATAAATGCGAGCAGTGGTGAGAGTTTCGCGACGCGCACCACTGCGTTCGCGGCCACCGTTGTGGCCTACCTACGACGCTTCTCTGGGCGGCATCCGTCGGCGCGCTACCTGCAGAGAGAGAATAGAAGGAGGGAGAGGATAGAAGACGATTTCGGTATCCATGCGTTTTCTGTTATTATTGTTTTTTTTCGTTGTTGTTGTTGACTGTTAAGTGCCTGCGCCCGCCTTGAGATGCAGCCACCGTAACATCAACGTCACCTAGTCATCTCCAGTAACAGGTCCTATTGCAGTGCCGTTCTTGTGGATCTCTTGCGGCATAATGTATATTGTAATTTTGATCGCTTTTCGTTGAAATTAATGAATAAAAACAAAATGACCTACTTAGATATGGTCCCTTCAGTTCGCGATGAGTAATGGCTGTCTAACTGTTGCTAGGGGTAGTATAAGACGGCTGTTGTTCGCGCCGCGATAAGTATTTACTATCTTTTTGAGGAGCACCGATCCATTTGCAACAGCGGGGGCTCTGTATAGTTAGTGTCGGCTTACTTACTTCAGGCATACTGCATTCATTTAATGCCAATCAAAAGAGCAGTACAACGTGAAAGAAACTCGGTACACAGTAATCAAGAGAACAAGCAACAATTCGTTTACAAAGAGAGCACAAAAACGCAATGAAAACAAGTGAAACAGAGCCCAAAATAAATTCAAAAAAACATACACGTCCTTCAAAGGCTCCTACATCAAAGGCGCACACAAAAAACAGCTGTTGGAAGTAGATTCAGCGAAGCGAAAGTGCAAGGAAGAAGTTCTTGAAAATATTAGTGCTGGCGAAATATTGGATTCGGTTGCGCAGGTGATAGGGGTCAAGTTTGACAAACTCGAGCGCTGACAGGTCAAGATATCTGAATTTACACTGAGCTTGTCAGGAAACGTGCGACCAGGGACTTGCGATTAGTTGGTGTTCGTGTACATTAAAAGGCGAAATGTTTTTCCCAGCCATCAGTGACGATGATGTATATAGCAGAACGCAGACTTTTGAAAAATAGTAGCGAACATGAGATCGCCGTTTCGAACTTGGCTGTATTTCGCTCGGGGCGATGTTCAAGAACACCCGTGCATCCGGGGGCCGTATTCTATAATCTGTCTATTTTTCATTGTCTATTTCGGGCCCATTTGGTCCGCTGTCGTTGGTCACTCGGATATAACCGCGGCTTTCAAGCGTCTGTGGAAAACGACCCGGTCATTGGGTGGTTAGCGGCCAAACGTCACCATTGGCTGCACATCTCAGCCAACGGCAGCCAGTGGGCAAGTCCGGTCGCCTCCTGTTCACAGAGCGCCGCGATGCACCCCACCATTGGCTGCGATATGTAGCCAATGGGGACGTTTAATCGCTAACCACCCAATGGCCGGGGCGTTTCCCACGGACGCTTGAAAGCCGCGGGTATATTTGAGTGACCAATGACAGAGTGGAAAACGGACGCGAAATATGCACACTTGAGAATACGGCCCTAGATTTTAGAAAAACGAGCTTTCGTTTTATTTTTATTTTATAACCATTGCAAGAACCACGACTACGGCTATTTCGGTTTTAAAATGTTCCCAGGCTTGTCCATTTTTTACAGAAGTGGACGTGTTAGGAACTTTCTTCACGGTAAAGGATGTCAACACCAGCGTGAGATACAGTAAACGAAACCGCTCGCTTTGACCTGATGAGGAATAAGAATACTGTGCGGAAGTTTACAGGAACTTCTTGTGGGGCTAGTTGGTGCATTGCTTTGAAGAACCACGTTGCGCATTCGAAAGAGACAAACACAGGAACAGGTCAGCATTTGCGGTTTTTCCGTCTTCTTGGCCTTTTCCTGTGTTTGTCTCCTTTGAATGCGCAACGTGTTTCTTCAAAACTGTGCAGAATTGGCAAGATAGTGGCTGCCCTCCCGATTGTTCTCTGTGTAGTTCAAATCGAAAATGTGGGCGTGGCCCATTACGTCTTGGAACGGACGTACACATAAGGTGGACGGGCGGCGCACACATATAATGTCACTTTTTCTCACTGAAAAAGGGGGGGGGGGGGAAGGGAGTGAAAAATCTGGGAGATTCTTTGCTATTCACGTTTTTCACCACAGTTGTCACCCCGTCATTTCGTGTATTGCATTCTTGGTTCGCCACTGTCGGCGGGTGGAAATGGTCTTGTTGTTGACGCTTGGGTGGACGTTTGACACGGTGCGCCTTCGACGCTTGAAACTCCGCGTACCTTCGATTCCCCTTTCAACCTCCTTCCCTGCGCCTCGTAACTTCCCTTTCCACTGTTCCCTGTCATCCCAAGAGCCCGTTTCTTTCGAGGGAGGCGTCCTTTATTGCGTTCCACCGCGGTGTTCCGCGCGATCGCCTTCACCAGTGGGCGTCTAGACGGCGACGTCCCGCAAGTCTCGGCGCACTTTCTTTCACCTCGTTCTTTGTCGGTCCTGCACTTTTTAACATGAAAACTTGCTCCTCCACCACAACGGTCACAGCTTCGTTCTCAGTGCTTTTCTGTCTGGTCACGCTGGATAGTGAAATGCTTTCCCCCCGATTCCGTCTTCCCGGTCCTTCCGAAGTTCGCGGCGTTGAGAAATACCATTCTCTCGTGAAGGAGAGCCCAAGCTGTTTTAAGAATTTCTTTACCGCACACGGTTGTGTTCGACAGCGAAGAGCAAGCTGCTTGCCATTCTCTGTAAATAACAAAAAAAAACTGAAATGTTTTCTGAACTGGGAGCGGGAACCAAGGGCGGCGGACGGCAGTCGTCCTGCGATGCCCACGACAGCAATATCCAGCGAGGATTGCTGTCTCAGGCCGAACAGTCGAGACGAGCGAAGAAAGAAAGAAGGAAGGAAGGAAGGAAAGAAAGAAAGAAAGAAAGAAGGAAAGAAAGAAATAGAGAGCGAGAAAGAAAGAAACGAACAAAGAGATAGAGAGAAATAAGAGAAGAAAGAGAGAAAGGAAAAACAGAGAGAGAAAGGAAAGACGGAAGGAAGGAGCGAAATAAAGGAAGGAATGAGGAAAGAGAGAAAGAGGAAAAGAAACGAACGAAGAAAGAAAGAAGGAAAGAGAGGAAGGAAGGAAGGCAAAGAAAATAAGGTAAGGAAAAGAAGGAAGTGAGAAACAAAGAAAGAAAGAAAGGAGGGAAGGAAGAAAGGAGGGAAGAATGAAAGGAGGGAAGGAAGAAAGGAAGGAAGAAAGAAAGGAAGGAAGAAAGAAAGGAGGGAAGGAAGAAAGGAGGAAGGAAGAAAGGAGGAAAGGAAGAAAAGAGGGAAGGAAGGAAGGAAGGAGGGAAGGAAGGAAGGAGGGAAGGAAGAAAGAAAGGAGGGAAGGAAGAAAGGAGGGAAGAAAGGAAGAAAGAAAGAAAGAAAGAAAGAAAGAAAGGAGGGAAGGAAGAAAGGAGGGAAGGAAGAAAGGAGGGAAGGAAGGAAGAAAAGAGGGAAGGAAGGAAGAAAGGAGGGAAGGAAGGAAGAAAGGAAGAAAGGAGGAAGGAAGGAAGAAAGGAGGGAAGGAAGAAAGAAAGGAGGGAAGGAATGAAGAAAGGAAGAAAGGAGGGAAGGAGGGAAGGAAGAAAGAAAGGAGGGAAGGAAGAAAGGAGGGAAGAAAGGAAGAAAGAAAGGAAGAAAGAAAGAAAGAAAGAAAGAAGAGGGAAGAAAGAAAGGAGAGAAGGAAGAAATGAGGGAAGGAGAAAGGAGAGAAGGAAGGAAGAAAAGAGGGAAGGAAGGAAGAAAAGGAGGGAAGGAAGAAAGAAAGGGGGGAGGAGAAAGAGAGAAAAGAAAGAAGAAAGAAAGAAAGAAGAAAGAAAGAAAGAAAGAAAGAAAGAAAGAAAGAAAGAAAGAAAGAAAGGTCGGGAGGCAGTGGGAGAGTGGCCTTTGAGAAACAACGCAAATAGCTTCGGCAGCAAGCTGGTCCCGCCCTGTAGCTCCTGCGAGGGTTGCACTTCTTTGACGTTTATTCTCATCTTCACCTTCTTTCTCATTCTTCACCTTCTTTCTATTCTTCTCCCGCTGCCTGCGTGGAAGAAGCTTCGCCACGCGAGTGTCTCGTGGGAGCTTCCATCTCACTCGTCCCTTCGTCGTTTTACGCGAGGCCGTTACGGCCGTGGTGTGTGTATGCGGGCGCGCAGACGGCAGTGAGAGCTGTTTCACGGCATCCTTCTTTTCCTCTTCTTTCCTTCTCCTTCACAGCCTCTCCGTTGCTTCGCTCGCTCACTCTCTTTCACCCGGAGAATGCCGGGTGCGCTGGTTATACGGCCTTTTGTTTTTGTGACACGGTAGCGGGGGCAAAGATTGCGACGGCGTTGCTGTATCCTTGAGCTCCGGGAGCAAACGCCAATGCCAAGGACGGGAAGAAAGAAGCGCGCCCACAGTGTTGCCGGTATCCTTGTAGGATATGAAGGGAGAAAAAAAAAGGGGGGGGGGGGGGGCGAGGCGGGGATTCATTCGAAAGATTTTCTTGTTTACCGGCTAGGAAAATGCGTTGCAGTTCCTTCATGTTTACCTTCGGCTATGGTAGCCTGTGCCTGTGGAGTCAGGCCGTGCCTTGAGTAGTTAGGGCGTCTATAGCGAAATAATGGATACAACGAAAAAAACGCCACGACCCTTGGCGGCCGGCGCAGAGGTCCACGTAAACTGTTCCGTTCTTAATTGATGTTGAAACATCGTTGTAATAGGAAATGTAACGCAAGTTTTCCTCTTTTTTTTTCGAAATGTGAAAGCAGCTCTAAACAGCGATTCCACGCGGCCTACTCTTTCAAGAAGGGTGCGAAGCTGTGTAACGCTGATTTCATGCAGCCTCATGAAAATGACGTAGCTTGCGCTACATAATGCGAGGCACTACTTTTTTGCACGGTAAATTAGCTCTCACAGATTCTTTTTCTTCGCACACAAAAACGAGTCGAGTGTAACTGAGTATCACCTGAAACCTAACCGCTTGAGCGTCAAAAACGTTGCTGTGCCCCAACCGCGGTCCTTGTGCTGTAAATGCTGTTCCTACGGTAGGCACTATTTACTCTGCAGGATTAGGTAATTTGTGAGCGCAACGAATCTATCACATAAGATAGAAAATGTCAGAGCCCCTTTCAGATTATTTCAATCAAGCCGATCAGCTGTGCCACGCTCCTTTAATATCAAGCGATTTTGTAGGTTTGGATGGGGTCAAGGTTAAGAGGAAAGAAATGGCGTACTCAGTGAAAGAATGAAAGAAGTGAAAAGGGGCAGAATGAAGGATGTGAATTACTACCACTCGCCATCTAAGACGTGACCGGATTGGTTCAGCCCATTTGGGCTCCAGACCGTAGTCTTGCATTTCACCGCTCCCCTGCACAGAGTGGGCAGACACTGGCCGAACTCACAACCCCGTTCGCGCGTAAAAATGTGTGCTAATTGGGTGATAGCACTGATCTGGTGTCGTCCACCTCATTATCTCTTTCTGCTTCCCCATCCTCCTGTCATCCTCTCACACGGCGCTAGAAATTGGTCCCTTCAGGGAAGCAGAAAAAGGGGTGCTAGTGGTATCGGTTTATTAAAAACTTAAAGCTATTACTAAGAGGAAGGAAGGCAAGAGATGCTTTATGGCCTCGTGAATTTTTTCTTGGACGCCTGATCTGCAGCCGGAAGAGATCAAAGGGATCGCGAGGGTGAAAGTTAAGACGAAATAAAGAGAGGGTGGATAGTAGGAAATGATAGCTGAGAGATAGTGCTATTTTTATCACGTCTAAAAATCACAGCCATGCAAAAACTCGCTCAGAAGAGAGAGCGCGGAAAATATCTTTTTCTCTCTGTGTGTGAATGCAATCACGGTATAAAGTTCGAAGTACTAATTTCTTACAGCTACCTTTCCGTCTCTCATACTGCACACTCACTCAAAACCCTCGCCATGCATGGTAATAGCGTTGCGAATTCACTCAAAGCTTATGTTAGCGTTAGCTGTCGGTGCCTAGTACTCGTTGAATCGCAAAAAGAACAGGAAGCACGAAAGTACAAGGAGCGTCTATTTCTAATCAATATTCGCTTTTTTTATCTTAGTCTATGGGCAGTTTCCGTAAACATTTGCGTATTCGAGCACCGTCTCTAACCGAGGCCTGCTCTCCACGGGAACATCGTCAGGCCACAAGTCGAAGCGTACAGCCATTTCGCAAAGCCGATTGTAAGGGCGGTGGGGGTGGGGGAAGGGGGGGGGGGGGGTTATAAGACGCTGGTACGGAGAAAATGCGTTCAGATGCTACATCGACTGCGCCGTGCGCAAACTTGTTTCTTTTTGTGGCCGTGTCGGGGTTTCCGTTGGCTCACTTTGCTTGTTTAAAGGGCGCTAACCATAGATGCGTAGCGAAAAAGCAATTCGGCCCATTTCCTCCGCAAAACTGATTGGGGCTGTGCATCGACCATAGAGAAATGTCAAAGCGTAAAAGGAATGAAGAACGCGCTGAAAGAGTCGGTATGTAGATTACCTAAGACATCCGTTAGCATATATATGCGTATAATGTGCCACAGGGTCTCAGATATGCTCTAGTTCGTGGTCACACCTGTACCTTCTCTCGCGATTGTGCATATATGTATATATATAAGCTGGCATTTTCACTATGAGTGTGCGTGTGTGTGTGCAAGTCAATAGCGCGGTAACGCTGTTTGCGAGATTACGCGGCATGGTGTATGCATACCATACGAAAGTCGAGTTCTGCGGCATCAATATGCACATGAGCTCGCGGGGCTCCTGTATTCATTTCTTTTTTTTTTATTTGTACAGTACGTAAACCAACGCTAATGTCACTTACATATTCGGGCCTCGATCGCGGAAGTTTGTGTCTAGTAAGTTTTTCGATTTGATCTATTTTCCGAACGTCTTGTAATTTAGGTCGCGACCTCGCATCTTGTGGCCGCAGCAGAGCAATCCGCTTCGTGTAAGAGCAAAGATTCCATAGCGTTGTACGCGAGGTTCATGTTTTGTGTTTGCTAGAGGAATATTAACGCGATAGCGCTAAGGGTCCCGTGTCGCCGGAAAACCGGTGTTGTCGTCAGCGAGAAATCCCGATGGAAACAACGAATTAATGAAGTCGAGCTGAAAGGAAAATTTGTTTATTTTGGATTTGCATAGGAATCGAACCCGGGACCTTCGGACTGCGATAGGGGGACGCTAACTTTACGCCACGAAGAATTACTTTAAAGGAAAAGCATGGTATTTATTGCACTGAAATTATGTTTGTTGGTTAAAGCTGAATAAAAGTGGACCAAGTGAATGCCTTGGGATCCTTAACCAAGTGAAAGTTCGGGTTTAGGTAAGTCACTCTTAAAGGCAAAGCTTAAGCGTTTGCCGTTTTTTTTTTGCAGCTTTTATTATTGTTTGTGTTGTCTTTTCTGCGATGGCATAAGGCAAACTGACTTCAGTAAGATCATTTCAGAACTGTCGCCATCGAATAGTCGTGCCAACGGACCCACCAGTAGTCGTGATGTCAGCCGCGTCGTCCTAGTTCAGGTTCCTCTCTCAGTCACGTTGAAGTAGACAGCTGACAATGACCACTTCTTTTTTTTTTTTTTTGTAAACGAGATCTCGACGTCACCTTAACCTCTCAAGCTTCCTTTGTTGCGCGACTTGCTGGATTGCTGAAAGCAGCAGAACTTCAGGCTGCTCCAGCCACGTTCAGTGTAGTTTCATCGCGAACTTTATGAATTTTGTCCGGTTCCAGCGTCGCTGAAAGAGACACTAGGTGAACTTTTTCATCGCATTAGCGTTACATTCAATTCTTACGTCGTCGTCCTGGAGCGACTGAGAGACAAAACAAGAGACAAAATCATACTGATCGGTACACTCAACTGACCGATTTTAGCTATCACACATTGACTTTCAGATTTTTTTACATTAACAACCGAATAAATCTCGGAAGCAAAACTATTTACGTGATTTTTACACAACCGCTGGCTTATGCAGTGGTAACAATGTTCATACTAAGTGCCAGTGAAAAGTGAAACGTTGCACATTTTGCACACAACGGGGGGGCAAATTTTCATGTGCAATCTCGAACTTCTGCTCGTGCGCTTTGCGCGTGGACCGTATAACTCAGAAATCCCACGTAGAACGATTTAATTTTCCGGAAATGGACTTTTGGAGTTTCGCTCTTCACTTGACAGCTTTGCAATTACAAATTTCGCTCGTATGCGATTGTCAAACGTTCGTTCTAAAAACTCATTTTCGTGGAAGGGCTTTCAACGATTAACTCTTATTCAGATCCGCCATTTTCCAACGAATCAGACTTAATTTTTCAGTCTCCATTGCTTTGTCGCTTTTACTACGCTGCAGGCATTAACGAGAACCTTCTGACTGATGTCCGTCTGATTCGCTAATATAGAGGACTCTGGTACTAACATAGGCCGGCGGCACGTATTGACCATTTGGGTCTACCTGAGGAAGATACCGACTTCGTCTCGACGCTCTGGGAATTCGCTTTCAAGACTTGGTTAATGTCGGAGTCTTCTTACACTGGCAACGTTCGTAGGGGTCTGTAAACGTGTGTGTTGTAGAGCGTACACAAACCGTTGCTTAAGTATCCTTGTTTATATGTTCCCCTTCTACTTAATACAGTTCTTTAATAGAACAAACTTGGCTTGTAACTTCTAGGGAGAAGTTTAGATCGGATAAGTTTATTTAGCCGCGGAATACTGAGCTGAAATGTGCGTAAACTCCCGGGCGTGCTGTGTACATCTGACGGCATAACACGGTCGGCGACAAGGTACAACCATCATTTGACCTCCCTACTGATTATTAAAGCTTTTTTAATGAATGCTACAACTTCAGTAAGCATTTCAATAATTAATGCGATTTTACTGTACCAAAAGCAATGGTTTAATCCACTCACTACATATGATATTTTCTCCGCGCATTTGATAGTTGCCATCAGCATTTCATACACGTGTACGCCTTTAGATTTGTATGCGCCTGATACGCATATATGCCAGAATTCGCATATATTTCTGTTCCTCTTGGAAGGTCGCTGCTATTACTCCTGTCCTGTTCTACGCAACGAAAACAAAGTCTGGAGTAAATGTTTTCCTTTGGTCTCGATTGGGGACAGGCTGTATGTCTTACTGCCTGAAAAAAAAAAAACTGAATAAACTAAGCCTGACATCGATCAATTGCAGACACTCGCACAACTGTCCTACGAAGACCGATGCATTTTGGCGGACCTCTTTCTGAACGCGGAGCATTAGGTGTCGGCCGCCGACTGCGCGGGTCCTCCTGTGTTCTCAAGGAGACTGGCCATCCCCTGGTACAACGATTTGTTCTCCCAAAGACACGCGCATCTCACAAACAGCGAAGCAGAAACAAAAAAGAGACTTCGCTTCGTGACAAACGCGGTTTATTCTTCACTGAGGTTTATTCCCGAGAGGCCGTCTTGCTTGTTTTCTTTCTTTTTTTCTTGTTGCTTTTAAAGCGACGAGGCTGTCTTATCGCCTGCTTAGAAAAGAAAGATGAGGAAAGACGCCCTGGGGGGGGGGGGGGGGGGGGGTACAGTGTAAGGGAGGGACCAGCAGCCGCACATCGCGCACTTCTTTCTTGTTTTCATATTTTCTTTGCCTTGCGTGCTTTTCTGAACGGAGACGTCATTAATTCCTATTTTGGTGTGACAGCAGCACACGAGGTAGAAGCCGTGTCTATGGCACCTTCGGTGCCTCCTCTTCCTTTCTTTAATCTTTCCTTCTTTCCTTCTATTTTGTTTTTAGCTTTCCTCTCCGCCTGCTTACTCTCTAAGCCTTCCGTTCCATTCTTCCCGTTTGCCTGCATATTTGTTTTCTTTTTCCATCCTAATATGTTTGTTTTCCGGGCATCCTTCACGCAGTTTTCACATTTTCGCCTACACTATCTTGCGACGCAATTTTTTTTTTGGCACCCTCCCATCTTTTTACGGCCTTCACGATTATTACTGGAAATCTTTTTCTTTTTGTATTTCCGGTTTTCTCGGAAGAACCTCCCCGCGAAGCAGAAGACCACGACAGCGTCGTTGATCCACCTCCACCTAGACGGATGCGTGCAAACTGTTTTGCTTTCTTATAGCTCCGGGTGTTTTCACAGCGTGATTTGCAACGTCCCCCCTCCGCTTCCGGCTTCATCCACACATCTAAAGCGGAAGAGGTTTTTCTCTGTTTTTCTTGAGTCTCGCGTCCATCTGTTTCCGCTTTGTTGATTCCACTCTGTCAAATTTTTCTGTGCACGTATTCCTTCTTTCCATACTGCTTTATACCTTCATTTCCACGCCCGTGCCCTTCTGCCCGGACTTCATGTTTTCTTTTTTTTTCTTGCGCGGTTTGCTTCGCAGACGAAGTTGGGCCCCGATATTTTTTTTTTCCTGTCGAATGTCGTAGATCGCTGCTGCTCGGTTTCGTAAGGCGAACTACAGTACTACGCTTGCGTGCAGACAGGGCAGTTCCGCGAACAGTTTCGATTTATCCGGGTCAGATCCGCAGCGCATATCCTGCTTCGCCAAGCTCGAGTTCAACCGAAAGCATGTAAAGCTTTGCAAAACGAATTTTCAGACGCGGTAACGTATTTTCCCGCTCAGGTACGAAACCTCCCTCTACCTGCCACCGCTTCTTCTTTTTTTTTTTTCTTCTTTGCTACGTCCATTCTGAGGGTTTTCGCTTCACGCAAACTTCGTTTCCGTCCGTTTTGCAGAAGCGGGCTTTTTTACATTACTTTGGTGTAGAAGGAGAAGCACGCTTCTGAGGGGCAGAGAAGTGGAGCAATCAAATGGCTCGCCGCAAGGAATTGACAGACTGAATAGCTGTACGGAATGCTAGAAAGACACAGTATGTAATCAGTTGGACTAGTATAGATAAACTAAACAAAGTTGTAGAGCGAAGAAATGCTTCGAGGAGAATTTCTGTCCGCCTTGATAATGAATCAGCGCTTCACCACACTATCTATATTTAACTGTGTCGTCAGCAGCTCAAAGCACGACATCAGCGTGTTAATATGCAAGGGTTTATTGGCCTTTCCAGTGCCATTAGGTATATTCGTTTATTTTTAATGTGTAAATGTGTGACTTTACCGACAGGCACACTTTTCTTGCTTTACGCTGCTATGCCAACTAGCAAAAATACATGAACAGCATACACGAGAAATTTACTAAGTTATTGTACCAGTAACCTAGAACGAAGCGATTCCTTATAATATAAGGGTAAAAGGTAAAGACCAGTGAAACCTCTCGAGGCACAGCCTGACTTTTATCGATTCAACTTTTTTTTTCCGTTAATCGAATGTTCTTTTCCCAAATGAACGAATGCCCGGCCGTGGCACTGGCTTTATTTAAAATACCGGGCTATTCCAAAATTCTAGAGGAGCGAAAGCATTTGTGCTAATTCTCCTGGCTACAGCACTGTCTGAATTTTTGGCGAGAACGAATATAGCTATGTCTCCCTGGCGGCCTGGCCCGAAAGCCGGCCAGAGCACGTGCGCGGCTGCTGACGCCGCTGCCTGCTGCTGCAGCCTCGCTGTGCGTGTCTTGACCCGAGCTGCTGGCTCGGGCCCCATCATATTTGTTTCCGCGAAGTGGCGATCTTCCATCTCGCCAAGACCGGCCGGGCTGGGGAGACGGCGCGGCAGGTGAACGCGCTGCCGTGGCCCGGGGGAGGTGCAGTTTAAAAATACGCTGCCGCGGACACCGGGCCACCGTCACCGCCAACCCTTGCTGCTGCTGCGTGCTGCGCTTCCGACGCGCGCAGCGCGACACTTTGG
This sequence comes from Amblyomma americanum, assembly GCA_030143305.2. Lineage (NCBI taxonomy): Eukaryota > Metazoa > Arthropoda > Arachnida > Ixodida > Ixodidae > Amblyomma > Amblyomma americanum. Next base: position 142,216 of record JARKHS020025304.1, read on the forward strand.
TCGCCTTCCCTCGTCCCTTGCTATCTGTTCAGGTTGTAAAATCTGAATAGATCTGACAGGGTGATCGCCCCCATAGTTTCGCGATTTTTTTTGCGATACCATTCATTGAAGTTTATTCATTGTTAAACAGGTAACAAACGCGCGATAAAGCAGGAGCTAAAGGCGTAGCCTGACAGGGGCTCCTGCCCTATCGAGCAGTAACGGCAGACAAGGTGCAATTTCAAACAAAACTTGCAAGCATATACCGTACATCTTGTACAGACAGCGAACGTTGAAAGTGTACAGAAAATAAAACTTTAAAAACACTAACAAGCATATAATATACATCAAATACGCGTAGCACACGTTTAAACAGAAAGTTAAAATATTATGTTTTAACAAAGCAACTTAAAGAGAAATTATAAAGTTAATTATTTATTATTTCACTCTACAACAGGAATATTCGGAGTGACTTTTTCGAAATTCTTGCCCAGAAATCAATCCTGTTTCCTAGGTTATTTAAAAATAGAGAAACTTGGTAGTTTAAGTGTTGTGTGCCATAGTTTGTCCGTAAGCGTGGTGTTTTAAGTGTTTCTTTTCGTAAGCAGTATCGACTTAGTGTCTTATGCCCAACGTTATCATGTAGCTTAATTTTTTTTATGTATTGTGCAAGTTTGCAATAGTGTATCTGACCAGGTTTAAACATTTTATGTTTTAAGAAGAGGGTTTTAGTTAATAAATCTTGAGGTAGCTTTGAAACATTCTTAAAATTTTTGTCTGTAATATGGTTACGCGCCTCATCAGGAAACTAAATATGTCGGGCGTAAAATTTCACATTGGCTGAAGGAAAATGACGTCATAAGACGGTAAAATTTTCATTGGATTGAATGAAGTGCCATCAATAGAACGGATAATTTCTTTTGGTTGCAGGAAGTGACGTCTCCAGACCAGATAATCCCACCGGTTTGAGGGAAGTGACGTAACCTAACCGGATAATTCCAATTAGTTGGAGAGAAGTGACGTTACCAGGCCGAATAATTCACACTGGCTGAATGGAAGTGACGTCATAAGGCCGGATATCTCATTGGGGCTGGAGGAAAGTCGCGTCACCAGACCGGATAATTCCTTTCGGCTGGTGGAAGTGACGTCTCCAGACCGGATACTTTCCATTGGCTGAAGGGAAGTTACGTAACCAAACCGGATGATTCCAATTAGCTGGAGGAAGTGACGTCTCCAGACCGGATAATTCCCATTGGCTGGATGGAAGTGACGTCACCATGTCAGATACTTCCCATTGGCTGGAGGGAAGTGCCGTCCCGGAAGTGGCGTTACCTCGGGTAAAGGCACCAATAGCGTCTAGTGCTATTGCATTGCTAACACAAAGGTAATTGGGTGTCCCGGTGAATTTCCTTTTATACCAGAGTTTCTCAAATTTACTGAGAGGGAAAACAGGCGACGATAGGCTGCAACGGGCTTGCTGTTGTATTCAAATCCGTGATTTTCATTCAATTTAATTCAGTTTTAGGAATTCAATTTTGTTGGTTGAATTCGATTCAGAGGCCTGATTGACTTCTTCACGCGGCTTTAGCTCAACTGGTTTGATTTCGGAATCGTTGAAGCCGTTCGAATTTGTTTCGTTTGAGAGAACGCTTGCTCATTTAGCATCCACATGGGCGCAGCCGTACGGTTGCCAAGGAGGGCTACACATCTTTCTCAAGGAATTCGCAGTCGTATCAAAATTCATCTTGCTCCGCGTCTTGAACCCGGGAGCACCGCCTGTCCCGGGCAGCCGCTCTAACAAGTAAGCTAACTAGGATGGCCAACAGATGGCAGGGAGAACCCACATTGATCAACAACTGTTTGAGCGACATCCCCGGACTAGGACAAATTTTACTGCAATGACTCTTGTTTATAAATCTGTGGACCCTTTCTTTCTTGCCGTCTGGCTGCAAAGGGACGCCGTGTAACCCTTCCATCGCCTGCGGTGGTCTTCTCCTTATTTGGCACTGACTGACGCGATAAATATCCCCGGCTGTCTTCTGCCCTTCAGTGCTCGTCGTCGGAATTTTCGTCGTCCCTGTGAACTTCTTCTTTATCGATGAAGACGTTAAAAGTGCAAGTATTGGCCTTTCCTTTCATTTATCACATTCTCTCTCCGGTATTTGCATTTGTTCTTGCATACTATCAATATTGCTCCCTAATTTAAAGTAAAATAATTCGGGGTAAGAGTCATTTTGTATATTTTTGTAGCGATAGCTACAAAAAGAGACCGTTACGAGACTGGAAGCGGGCCAAGTGGGTGAGGGAACAAACGCGGGTCAGTGACATCCTAGTCGAAATCAAGAGGAAGAAATGGGCTTGGGCAGCGCATGTAATGCGAAGGCAAGATAACCGCTGATCCTTAAGGGTAACGGAGTGGATTCCAAGAGAAGGCAAGTGTAGCAGGGGCCGGCAGAAGGTTAGGTGGGCGGATGAGAATAGGAAGTTTGCAGGCATAGGGTGGGCGCAGCTGGCAAAGGACAGGGTTAATTGGAGAGACACGGGAGAGGCCTTTGCCCTGGAGTGGGTGTATTAAGGCTGATGATGACGATGATCATGAGATACATTACGGTAGCAATTCGAGCCTTCAGCGTGGCGGCGCCACCACGCTGTCACGTGGTTGGTCACGTGGTGCGGAGCAGCTGCCGGCGGCGCGGCGCCGTGTCTGATCACGTGGTTCGTCACGTGGTTGGTCACGTGACCAAGTTCCACTCGGCCAGCTGTAGCTATCGCGTCACTCCAGGTTTAACCAGAGCTAAACCGCCGCCATTTTTTTTTTGCAACACAGGCTGTAGATGCGTGGTTTCTAGCAGATATTTGCAGTTCAGTGCTTTTCAGCTGACGGTGCAGGTTCATCAGTAAAGATTGGGCCGCTCCAATCCAAGCTCCCTGCTGCATATATACCGGTCACCGTGTAGTGTACCGTAATTACGAGATAAAAATTTTGTATTAAAAAAATTCATTTCAATCGAAACGCAATTTGAGGTGTCCAACCTTATACCATTGGAGAGCTCAAAATTTTGTATAAAAAAAATTCATGTCAATCGAAACGCAATTTGAGGTTTCCAACCTTATACCAATGGAGAGCTCAGTGCTTCCTCTCCACTTCGTCCGAGTTGCCACTCCAACCAGCCGAATGTTCTAGAAAATTACAAAAACAAAATGAAGCCCACTCTCACTTGTCAAGCGCAGCAACTCGCACTACGTCTCTTCATTAAATTTTCGTTAGCGCCTAACCCAGTCGCTTGGTTAAGAAAGGTCAGAAAACGGCAGATCTAGCTCCTAACGCCGGCACGACAACCTGGTCTGTTTTTTCTTCTTCTTTAATACAGCCCCGATTTCGCGTACACGACATGCTTGTTGCTGCACTGCTAAGCTACGCTAGCGAGCGACCCACCCGCAGAAAGGTCGCGGCCAGACAGCGGAGCTGACGCTAGCCTTTCGCGGGCTTCCAGGCTGAGCCGGTGATTAGTGCATAGTGCGGACGACACAGAAATCTGGGCGTGGTTGGCAGGGTTCGGGCGACGTACGTGGCACGCTATGGTCGACTTTCACCAAGTTTCCATATAAATGCTTTGCTATTACATTTGGTGGTTATTATATTATTACTAGTAGTGGAAATAGTCAGAAAAACTCTGAGGTGATCCTCAGTGGATCGTTTGAATGCGTCAGCAGCCAAATGCTCGTTATATCAGAGGTGGGTACGCGCCTAGGTTCGTAATATCCGAGGTTACCATTTTAAGTTTGTTATATGAGAGGTCCTTACATGAAAGTTCGTTATATCCGAAGTTTTTATTTTATTTTTTATTTAGGAATACTGTCAACCCTCAGTTGAGGTCATTACAGGGAGGGATGTTACACATTAACACGTCCATACAAGAATAAGCAGCCAGATACAATTATATTTAGGAAGTTAACACAAAAACGGTTTCTACATTTTGTTATCACTTTTTATTTTGTTATCACTTCAAGCGCACAGAGCGACGTCTAGCGGCGGCGGCTCGTTCGAGATAGCGCTTGTCTGATGCTCAGACACGTACACAAAGAATGGCCTCACTCTTTACGTACGTCTACAGTTTTTCATCCATGTTCTGATGATACCTTTCAACCGCTCCCCGCCCCCTCCCTCCCCTCATTTAATCTGTCATTCAAAGCGACCACTATTTCAATGCCAGTCAGATCACTCGCTTCGCAATGGCGCCGGTTGGACGTATCGGTTCATTAACCCGCCGTCATGTGGCGCCACTTTAGTGGAAGGTTGGTTTACGCTACTCGTAGCGTCAGCTACTGACATGATTGTAATAAACGAGGGCTCGATTTGCAGAAACTAATCAATGTGGCTGGCATTGAAATCGAGGGGGCGCGGTCAATCCATTTTCGTTTACAACCAGCCTAATTAGTGTGCTGTAGTCTGGAGGCTGGTAACCGTTCCCAATAATGTGCGAACTGGGGAGCACCACTTGAATTGTCCGCGATTTTATTCGTCCATTTCGAAATTCTCTTTCTGTTCCACTTAATGAACTCGCTTAGAATACCGCTCCCCAGACGCCAGTCGCGGCCGCCCGTGAGAGATTGAGACAAACTGCGCGCTTGTCTCGCAGAGAAAGCGCCAGATGGCGCCACCACACTATGTCCGCGTCGTCTTCGATCTAACCGTCGAAGCAGACGGAAAATTCCCGCCTCAAAGGCGAATAGGCAGTCGACAATGCTGTCGTTTACCCAGAGTTTAAAAAAAATATCTCGTTTGGTTTTCGCCTGTCATATATCTACCTCTGAGCGACGACTTCTTGAAGTAACCGAATTTGGCCGCGATTCATCAGTCGAAGTTCAAGAACGGGTTAGTTGGATTACATGGGCAGCTTCTTTCCCTTTTTACGCTGCTCCCTCGGCTGTTCAGTTGTCGCTGGTTGCTGTATGGAGATAAATGAAGCTTCGCTCCGGGCGTTTATTTGATTAGAGATTTATGGCCGCTCAATGTCTCCGGCTGACGTCGGTCCTGGAACGAAAGTGCCTTTGCCTCGGGACACTTTCTACTCGGCACACTTTTTATCGCGGGCTTATTATTTGCTCGACTGCCTCCCCTTTCATTCTCGACAAAACGTGACCCAATAAATTGCAGCAACGGCTACACTTCTCGGCTCCAGCAACTGCGAGAGTGCTCATAATTTAATATGCCGGTCTTTCGAGCGCTCCGACTCTTGCAAGCGCTGTCGCTTTTCGAGTCGCTATTCGTCAAACCCTGTAATTCTGTGGCGACCAATGCAGTCGAACTGACCGGCTTTTTTTTCGGTATGTTTTTTTTTTGCGCTTCTGCGACTTGAGACGGGCATTTTATTAATATGTATTCGCCATTTTGTGTTTCTTGATGATAATGAATTTTTATGGCGCAAGGACATCTGTGGCCAAAGAGCGCCAGGGCGCAAGGTTCTTTTCTTCTACTCAAGGTGGTGTCAAAGACCCATTTCCCAATGCATTTCATTCTGAATGAGCCGAGCAACAGGCCAGGGGAAAGCTTGTACCCATTGTACCACAGTTGGGTGCCCGGCGGCACTGGGGATCGATCCCTGCACCTCCCGCATGCGAGGCGGATGCTCAAACGACTAAGCCACAGCTCCGGTCCATTCTATATTTTTTGCTGGATTGAGATGGCGTAGAGTTTCTCAGTGTTACCTAGGGCTAAAACTGGCGCCACCGTCTATGCGGCTTTCCTAAAGAGCATTCGTGCCCGCGGGAATTCCGGGAAGGCGAGGTTTCTTATTTGGCTTTGCTAGCGCTGGGTCGAAAACGTGGATTCTACTTCTGAATCAACAACGAATGCGCTCTGCGCCCTGATGCTCACCTCCGCGCGCAGATGAAATTTTAATAGTGAGCTTTTCACGTCTTCAGTAAATTTATCACCAGCGCTAGGCTGGTTTGGAAACGTCACAGCGTTTCTATGCCGCGAGAAGAGTGTTTTTGTTATTTATTATTATTTGTTTGTAGACACTGCGGTCACCACAGGGTGATTTTAGCAGGGTGGTACAAGCGTGATCTGAAACAATTGCGTGTACAAAAAAAAATGCACTGCGCACTGGTTATAAAATAAAAAGCACACACATGGCTAGATCCAAGTCTGATGGCCAACAATAGCCAAGCCAGATACGAAACCTTTCCACCTCGCCAGGGTAGATGAACTGAAGAGACGCCGCAGCGTTTCCTCTAAATAAAATTGAGAAACTCTATGTTCGATAGGAACTTTTGCCTTGTATTTTCGTTTGTCTAGCACAAATTCATTTCAGGCCGTCTTTCAGGGCCGATCAAAAATTCAACGCTGGATTGTCAGAGGATGGATTCGCATTATATCCTGAAGGCAACAGCATTCATGAAGCGGTGCGAATCTGGTTCAGGAAGACAGAGAATCGAGGAGCATTTCAGTCTAAGCCGTTGAAAACTTGATATCCGCGAATAGATCAAATATTCCATCCTCGGAAACGTGTGACGTGCTTGAAATTTTTAGTACGGCAGGATTGGAAAGAAATGCATTGAGGCGGATGCGTTGATAGAGCCGAACGCCACAGGATGTGAGGCACCGCGGCTAGCTTTCTTTTTTTCGATGGGGGGGGGGGGGGGGGGGTAAACAATGGAGTAAACTAGTGATAGGCCATTTTTTTTCGTAAAACTCGGCAAAAACCTTGCTGCTCTTAGGGGATGTAAATGTTTTTTGCTTGGGGATCGAGTACAGACTATATTCGGGCAAGACGTTGAGATGATAATCGCGAGAATCAGCGACCGTGCTGTCATGCTAGGCCCAGCCAGAATCTTTGAAACTTTGCGGGAGCTTTTAGCAGAAATACCTATTACAAGTATTGGAGTGGCTATAAGGGATGTTTTTGATGTTTGTAGTATATTAACGAGAGCTGAACGCATTGAACAAATAAAATGGCATGATAGAGCACACATCCTGTAGCGCATGGTGCGTAAGTTCGCCAATTTGGAAACATATGTGGCGAAGCGTCTCGCACTCTACATTTAATCTGGTTCCCAGTGCGTTTTGAAAAAAAAAAGGAAATATTGCGAAGGTCGTCACACATACTGAGCAGACATGCTAAGTCACACATACTAAGAGAAATCTCACTGTTCTGGCAACACTGTGTCGCGAGCGATGAGCGGAAAAATAAAAAAAAGCGTCTCTTTTGTCACTCATCAAGGCCATTAGTCTAACTTCTATGCAGGCATCCGGAACAATGAAGCGCAAAATGCCAAGCCAGAATAGTACGTACCTTATCTGACGAAACACGTTATCTGTGCCGCAACCTTTGATAAGAGGTAAGTGCGGCGATAAGTAAATGGAGCACCTTTACTGGAATTCGGCTAAGTTGATGGTATGTACTGATATCAAAGGTTCAGAGGAGCATTCACAGGTCGGCTCGGCAGCTGCTCTGCTGGTCGAAGTAGCAGTAATGAATCTTTTTGTATCTCTTTACTCATTAGGCTATTTGTGGCTGGTAGCAAGGGATCTCGTGTGACTAAAACGTCCTGGAAGTAATTTTCTTGCTAACGCATGCATTGGTCACACTGCTATAGCCGCAAAAAATAAATATGGTTGATGGGGGGTTTAACCTCCCAAAGCAACTCAAGCTAATAAGGGGCGCCATAGTGAAGGGCTCCGGAAATTCCAACCACTTGAGTTCTTTAACGCGCAGTGACATCGCACAGTACGCGGGCCTCTAGAATTTCGCCTCCATCGAAATTCGACCGCCGTGGCCGGGATCGAACCCGCGTCTTTCGGGTCAGTAGCCGAGCACCATAACCACTGATCCACCTCTGCGTCTAATAAAACTATTAGAAAGAAATGCGCTTTCATATTGCTTTGTAACACATAGCACACATAACTCAACACGTTCGAAACTAGAATGTGGAGAGAGCCGCCGCCGTAGTTCAGTTGGTAGAGCGGTACACGTGCACGTTCGGAGGTCGTGGGTTCGTATCCCAAATGCGGCATGGAGTTGCTTTTCTTCTACTTGTAATATTACGACTTAACGTGCCTAAAATGGTCTCCCATTTACCTTACTCTTCTAATGAACAGACAGCAGCACTGGCTTAGTGGTTGAGCATCCGCCTCGCATGCGGGAGGTGGGGGGTGCGATCCCCAGTGCCACCGGGTACCCACCGGCGATACAATTGGTACAAGCTTTCCCCTGGCCTGTTGCTCGGCTTATCAGCGGTGAAATGTTTGGAAAATATGTCTTCGGCCCCACCTTGAGTAGAAGATAATAACTTGTGCCATTGCGCTCATTGGCCATAGATGGCCTTGGCCATAAAAATCCGTAGTCATTGCCACCTTCTAATGAACAGTCCTGTAAAAAAATAGCATTCCCTGGTGCTCCCCTTGGCTTCAGTGACTGTTAACTTGCTTCGTGTGTATTCGGCGAGCACAACGCTCCGGCCTTCCTTTCAAACAAACGGGACAAAGCTCGCGCTGTGCACGACGCGGCATCCAGGCGAAACGAGAAAGTCGACCCGGAACGAAGCGACGCCACGGCCTTCGCGCGCGTATTACGCCGGCACGCGCCGTCGAGGCTGGGGCAACGAGACGTGACTGAACGTCCCGTTTACGCGTGCGCAACGTTCCTCGGCGCGTGCCTGGAAGACCATTCCTCAGCCCTGCCCGTCCGGCCGCCATTCCGGCTGGGGCTCTGTGCTTCCGAGTATTCGGGAATCCCGAACTTGCGTAGCACCCGAGTTGCATTCTGCACGTAGGTGATCAATCGGTAGCATCGATGCTCTGTGCATTTACTGGTGGCTAAGAGCGCTTGTGGAATGGAGGAACAGAATGCTATGCAGATTACACAGGCTCGGACCTACAGCGCTGGTAGCAACCAGGATCGGGAGCCTGGAAACAACGGGTCCTTCTCTCTCTCTCTCTCTCTCTCTCTCTCTCTCTCTCTCTCTCTCTCTCTCTCTCTCTCTTTGTTTCTTTCTTTCTTTCCCACCCTCTCTCTCTTTCTTTCTGTCTTCCTTTCTTTCTTTCTCTTTGTTTCTCCCTCTCCCTCTCTGTCTTTGGATTTCGGAGCATCTTCGTATTGCTGTAATATGTTTGGTGTGGTTTATTAGGGCTTAACGTCCCAAAGCAACTCAGGCTACGAGGGACGCCGTAGTGAAGGGCTCCGGAAATTTCGACCACATGGGGTTCTTTAACGTGCACTGATATCGCACAGTACACGGGCCTCTAGAATTTCGCCTTCATAGAAATTCCGCCGTCGCGGCCGGGATCGAATCCCCGTATTTCGGGTCAGCAGCCGAGCGCCGTAACTACTGAGCCACCGCGGCGGGTGCTGTAATATGTGAATAGTTTTTGTGTATATTGCATCTCCCCCGGTCCTCTCTTGCTGTCCCCTCACCTCTTTCATTTCATTTCTCCATTCTGCCTGCTATCGTTTACTTCCGCTGCCCCAACTCAGGTGCTTCAGTACCGATGGCAGATGCCGCGGCTAGCAAAAATCTTATCCTTCCTTTTTATGATTTTTTTAATAAACCACCTTACTACTACTACTACTACTACTACTACTACTACTACTACTATGTATTGCTGAGCACCGGGACCCGCAAATCGGTCCCCTTTGCACTTCATTCATTCCCGCAAACGTTCTTCATTACACGCAGTGCATTTGATGTGAAGTCTTGGCACAATAATGAACATTGTAAAAACAGAAACATATATTGTGGCACCGCAGGAATAAGCAGGGAGAGCGCAGAATGTGGAAAAGGGAAAAACGAAAGGCAGGAAGAAGACGATGAAAGAGGGAAAGGAGAATGAAAAGTTTTGTCTCTTTGGGATGTCCTAAATATTATCGAAATACTCAGCACTGGAGGACAACCCCTGAGGTTACACGTCTAAAGGAAACTCTAGATCGGGGTTGAACGTACACTAGCGAAGCATTCTGAGCCGTATGCAGGGTGTTCGTACTTTGGCTGGAGGAATTTTAAAAAAAAATCGCACTGTGCAATCCACTTCCCGGTTGGCGCCCATATAGCGAGCGCAGAGTATACCCTATTATGATCTATATAGCTGGAAGAGTAGTCTGACATAGAATGGTTGCTTGGCGGGCTAGTTGGTTCATATCTAACATGTGTTGCAGCGCGAACCACAAGAAGGGACGACGACAGACAGAGTGAAAGGAGCGCTGACTTCCAACTATTTATTTTCCTGATAGGCCACGCATTTATACACATTTGAACCTTCAGCAGGAAAGGGCAGGCAAAGCAATCAGCATGAAAGGCATAGGAGATTAGGACAATCACCATCGATCCAGAAACTTCAGCTTCATGCCATTAGTTGTTCTAACCAAGAAAGAGCTGAAGTTTCTGGATCGATGGTGATTGTCCTAATCTCCTATGCCTTTCATGCTGATTGCTTTGCCTGCCCTTTCCTGCTGAAGGTTCAAATGTGTATAAATGCGTGGCCTATCAGGAAAATAAATAGTTGGAAGTCAGCGCTCCTTTCACTCTGTCTGTCGTCGTCCCTTCTTGTGGTTCGCGCTGCAACACATGTCTGACATAGAAACTGACTGGTTTGTGGCAAATGATCGAGAAACTGCTGTTGTCTGTGATTCGGGTTTTGGGAAGTAGTGAATTTGACAGGCTGCGCCATCTTCCGAGCAAAAGAACAATCGAAAAGCAGAGCACATGAACTAGGAGTATGGGCAAGTTGATGATTGCTTCTTCTCTCGGCAGGCAGTTCTACCTCTTTAATCCGCTGCTCCGTTCGTTCCTTCTCAAACGGGCGTTATATTCACCAACTGTTTATCAATGATCGCGGATAATCCAGATAATTTCCGATGTTAAATTACCTCTCAAGCAACGTGGGCCATACTCTGCTGCAGTGTGCTTCATACTTGAAACTGAGTATGCCTGCAGGTTGCACATGATATCTGCTGCAGTGTGCTTCATACTTGGAACTGAGTATGCCTGCAGGTTGTACAGGTGAATTTTATAAAATCCGGCCAGCAAATATTGCATACTCTGTATGAAGACGTCTAGTGAATTTGATTGGTAGGTCACGTAGAAAGCATTGATTTCTATCGAGACTACCTCAGCATTCTTGGTTTGCTTGTTCCAGGACTACCCTAACAAAACAACATTCTACCGCGGGGCACCGGACGCTGATGTTGATGTTGAAATTTGCTGATAATGACACCGTAAAGCTTTCTACTGGAGTAAAATTCTGTTTCATGAGTGCCTGCGCACGCGGGCGCATGTGAATGGATTGGTTGACCTCGAATGATGATGTAAAACAGTCGGTCAATACTTCATCCTCGCACTATACGAAATTTTGAATACCTTGCCGTGCCCATCGCAGCAATGCATCAAATTCCAAAAATTTTATCTTGATATCATCCGGACAATTAGCCTCACTGGGTTTGCACTTAGCTTGTACCGCCATAAAAACCGTTCCATTAACATAGTTTCGTAACCGCTAGTTTCCTTTTTGAAAGATTCTGTTCATTTTTTTTCTCCGCAGTGTCTTCTAGCGCCTTTCTTTTCCTTAGCCCCCCCCCCCCCTAGCGCAAAGGTAACTTGTAAGTTGCTAGGTTGCTTTCAGTTGCTGGCAAATGTCTCTCCTCTTCAGTAAAGATCCTTTTTTTTCCTCGATACCCTTTCTGGGCGTTCCTTGAAGGATATTCTCGGTTTATCTACGCTTACATAGCTTCTAAATGCCCAGGCTTACGTCAGTCGAGACCTGCAATGAATGGGCTCCTTTGTCTCTCCACCGAAAGCCACGAATGCAGTGAGAACAACCTCGTGTGTCACAAAGGACTCTCTTGTTCTTGACGCGCAGGAGCTCTTCGCCTGCGCGTGACGGGCACCGCTCATTTTTTAAGTCACGCAGGGTTCTGTCGGATTCAAGAAGGCAGCACGTTCCATGTCAGTTGCGTAATATTTGCCTTGATGGCTATGCTGTTCACTACGAAACTTTTCCTCTCGTGAAAGCGGAATGTTTGAATTGTTGGATTTTATTTTTAATGTTTTTTGTTTTTGAATTTTTTGTTTCAATTGTTGGGTTTTATTGGCGCCCGTGTGCTGTGCGATGTCAGTGCACGTTAAAGATCCCCAGGCGGTCGAAATTATGCCGGAGCCCTCCACTACGGCACCTCTTTCTTCCTTTCGTGCGTGCCGCGCGCGCGCGAGCGCAGATGGGAAAGAAAATCCTAGCGATGGCAAGAAGGCTAGGGTGACGTCATCAAGCTAACAATGCACAAGGGATAGCAATGCTTTTCCATTCCCACACGTAAGCAGTATTAGGTGTCTTGTTTTTTGGCATTCTGAGTATATTATATTGGTCGCATTGTGTAAGCCCTGTACCACTAAGGCTACATCCGTGAAGGACAGGGACGAGAGTGGTGATTAAAGCTTCGCTGGTTCCCGCTTCTTATGAGACAGGTCTTGCATCATAGAAAAGCTTTCCAAGTGTTTTTTTTTTTCTTTAGCGTTCCTGGAGGGGGCATGTGCCCATCACTCATATAAGCGGTTCTGAGGCTTAACCTCCCCCTCTCTCTCTCTGTTTCTCTCCCCTTGTCTATCTTAGTTTGCGCTTTCATTTTTCAGTTTTTTTTCGGTGGGAATTCCGCGACGCTCCTCTTAAAGAACGTTCTTGAAGCCGCGTCACTGCGTTTATCGCTTGGTATACTTTTGGCCTCCTAATCCTGGTTCGAGGCCGTCATTGCAGTGAATTCGATCTTTTTTTCTAATCTTTAAGCAGTTTTCCTGTCTTGCTTTGATCGGGGCCTTTAGTCTATAAAATGCGTCCCTTTAACGTGCCGTATTTTTATACTGCACTTTCTTTTTCCTAAGGAATCGTTTGCCGCCCCCCCCCCCCTTTGCGTTATTGCACTGAAGTTTACAGGCTCATTGTTTTCGAGTATATGGTTTATTTGGCTTAGTTCGCCCTGTATGACCAATATCGTATAAACGAAAAAGGTACCCGTGTGCATGCGATGTCAGTGCACGTTAAAGATCCCCAGGTGGTCGAATTATTCCGGAGCCCTCCACTACGGGCACCTCTTTCTTCCTTTTTCCTTTCTTCTCTCAGTACCTTCTTTATACCTTCCCTTACGGCGTGGTTCAGGTTTCCACTGAGATTTGAGACAGATACTGTGCCATTTCCATTCCTCAAAAACCAACTTTCAATTTTTCTCACGCTTCTGCATTCTGCCATCAGACTAGGCTTAAGTTTACGGATTATATTTATGGGGGTTTAACGTCCCAAAGCGACTCAGGCTATGAGGGACGACGTAGTGAAGGGCTCCGGGTAATTTTGACCACCTGGTGTTCTTTAACGTGCACTGACATCGCACAGTACACGGGCCTCTAGCATTTTGCCTCCACCGAAATTCTACCGCTGCGGCCGGGATCGAACCCGCGTCTTTCGGTAAGCAGGCGAGCGCTGTAACCTCTGAGCCACCGCGGCGGGAGCCATCAGACTAAAGTGAGCTGCCGTTTAACGCTACTATTATAGGAAAGGCTTTAAAACGCCTATAAAATAGCTTGTTTGTTTCTTTGTGTCCGTGTTTATTATGAGAAGTAGAAGTAGTAGTAAGTGACTTTATTAAAATAATAATAAAAAGCGAGGAAAAGATTTTTGCTAGCCCCGGCATCTGCCATCGATACTGAAGCACCTGAGCTGGGGCAGCGGAAATAAAGGATAGCAGGCAGAATGGAGAAATGAAATGAAAGAGGTGAGGAGGCAGGAAGAGAGGATAGTGGGGAGAGGTAATATGCACAAAAACTATTTACACAATAAGAATGTGTACAGGCTGCGCGCGTGATTAGTTCATGATGAAGCAATAAAACGCGCGCGCACAGCACTATGTTCACTACAGCTGGAGTGGCGGCGTCCAATGTGTTTACTATGAGTAAATCAAGTTTTTTTCCTCCTAGGTCGATGGTTAAGGGTGCTTTAAATAGGCCACTTTTATTTATGTCACATTCTTATTTTACTACCATAACTAACAATTAGAACTATAAGTGGTGCCAATATTTTACGAGTCTCCTTCAGCCTTAGCGCTGCTTGTTTAAGCGCGTGGTGGTGACCGTCTGCTCTAGCGTACAGCACGCTAAGAGCAGCGCGTCTCCGAGTGGGTTGCCCACTCCGCTGCCTCGCTGGCCCCAGGGCGACACTGACGGCAATTTACCCGCGCCGACAATCACCCAGCCACCCCATCTCGCGACCGCGGAGAACCTCGTTGTCGATGCGGTAAAAGCTGCCTGGCAACGTAACCGCTGTCTTTTTACTTTTTTTATTTGTTTTGCCTAGAGGCGTTCTCCCTTCCTCGTATACTGAGGAGACGCGGATGTGCTTACCGGAGCGTCTTTCTTTCGCAATCAGGAACGCGAAAAAAAAAATAAGAGAACGTAGCGAACGGCGGGTTTATAAAGTACAAATGGCAGGTAGTCCTTCCTTATCTTTTTTATCTTCCTTATCTTTTGCGAGGCGTAGCGAATGTCACGCCCCATTGTGCGCGAGATGTTGGGGCCTAATAGCTATTTGACGTCCTGTTATGTATCTTCGTTATTTTTTTTCACTTACTCTTCTTTGTCGTCTTGCAACAAAACTTGGGAGTCGGTATGAAGGTGAACGCGAGGTATTCATGACTCGCGACCCACCGTAGCCTGTATCATCCATGCTGCTTTAGATAAAGGCGATTTCACCGTGCGTTGCCGGTTGTCCTTCAAGTGAGCCAGAGGTCGTGGCCTTACCATATGTGGTCCACCACGGTGTCGCACCGTTGGCCTTTGAAATTTGAGCAACCGTTCGTCGTACAGCATTCTGATTGGTGTCATAACAGTTCTCTTTGCATATGACTTACATGTTTTAGTCAAGTTGGAGGCCAGCTTTAGACAGGGTTCGGACCAATGACATATGCGCCTTCAATTGCATGCTTTCTGAGACTTGTGACAGGGGTATAATAATAATATCGGTTTTTGGGGAAAGGAAATGGCGCAGTATCTGTCTCATATATTGGCGGACACCTGAACCGCGCCGTAAGGGAAGGATAAAGGAGGGAGTGAAAGAAGAAAGGAAGAGAGAGGTGCCGTAGTGGAGGGCTCCGGATAATTTCTACCACCTGGGGATCTTTAACGTGCACTGACATCGCACAGCACACGGGCGCCTTAGCGTTTTGCCTCATAAAAAACGCGGCCGCCGCGGTCGGGTTTGAGCCCGGGAACTCCGGATCAGTAGTCGAGCGCTCTAACCACTGAGCCACCGTGACAGGGATTATGCCTGAAGATATATGCACCCTCAGTTGTATGCTTTAAGGCACGGATAAGGTGTACACCGAGATGTCGAGATCTGAGCTCTACTGCGTTTTCCTGTCTCAGAACGTTTCCTTTCTTCAAAACACATACTTTCGCATTCCTCCACGTAAGCAGACCTAAGTGCCCTCAGAATTTTTTCTTTGTCTTGTACGCTCGCTACCGCGTGGACGACAAACACATTTGCATTTATTTCTCTACCCGACTTTAGCTAAGTAGAGGTTTGCAAATGAGCATAGCAAGAATGCAAAGGCGTCCAACGAATCGAACAGGGCGAGAAATGCTACATAATAATAATAATAATTGGTTTTGGGGAAAGGAAATGACGCAGTATCTGTCTCATATATCGTTGGACATCTGAACCACGCCCTAAGAGAAGGAGGAAAGGAGGGAATGAAAGAAGAAAGGAAGAGAGAGGTACCGTAGTGGAGGGCTCCGGAGTAATTTCTACCACCTGGGGATCTTTAGCGTGCACTGACATCGCACAGCACACGGGCGCCTTAGCGTTTTTCCTCCATAAAAACGCAGCCGCCGCGGTCGGGTTCGAACCCGGGAACTCCGGATCAGTAGTCGAGCGCCCTAACCACTGAGCCCACTGAGGTAGAGATGCTACAATATTCCGGAATCTAGTCGTAGGCTAGCTTTATCTTTAAGGAAGGGCTCCTCGATATGGACGCCGCCGCAGTGGCTTAGTGGTTATGGCGCTTGGCTGCTGACCCAAAAGACGCGGCTTCGATCCCGGCCGCGGCGGTTGCATTTCGATGGAGACGAAATTCTAGAGGCCCATGTACTGTGCCATGTGAGTGCACGTTAAAGAACCCCAGGTGGTCGAAATTTCCGGAGCCCTTCACTACGACGTACCTCTTAGCCTAGGTTGCATCAGGACGTTAAACCCTCATAAACTAATCTCCTCGTTATGGACTTTAGTTCCTAAAAGACCCTACCTTTATAGAATGGACGCTTTTTTGTGTTTTGTTTTGGGTTATATTAAAAGAAATATGTAGCATGTGCGTGTTTTGCTCTGGGACGTGGCCCTCTTACTGACTATATACTGTTACGAAGACTGTTACTAGTAACGTTTCCACAACAGGGCTATACCTGTTTCTAAGCTTGGGACTCCGTTTATATAAGGATTCCCTCCGTCTCATAAGAATTTGGTCTTGTGACCCGTTGAGGTACAAACAGATAGAAACGCGTCGACGGCAGAAGGTTATAGCCTCTCTTCTTTATTTTCTGCCACTAAAAGGTTTATCTAATCGGCCGATCGATCGATCATTCCCCCCACATCGTGTGAGGGTTGGCTGGAGCCCAAGTCTTTTACTGCCGACGTATTCGTTTTGCAACTGCATCCAGGCAGCTTAAGTTGCTCGTAACCGCCATTCCTGAAACCGCAGGCGAGCACGGGAGAGCTTTGACTTGACTTCTTATTTTTGTTTTGTTTTTTACTTTAATGAAGGTATTCTCATACTGCGCGCATACGGAGATAACCATCTCTGGAATTTACGAGCACCGTTATAGCCGGCCCTTGTCAGCCGGCGACCGCGCCGTACCGTTCGGTGCCTTCCACGGCAAATGTCAATCACATCCACTTTTATTGCCTCAACTCACGCTAGCTCGAGGGCAGGCCAATGTGCCGGATACAACCGTGTTTATCGGCGTGTGCGTTATTTCTCTCGATTTTCTGCCTAGACAAACACAGTTGCGCCTTTGGTCACGCGTTGCGCCTGCTGTTGCGCAAGTAATATTGAGCTGTTTTTTTTTTAAGTGTTGCTTGGGCGTTAACAAAACCGCAATTAAACTCGTCATTAATGAGTTGCCGCACCAAATATTTCCTGACACGAAACATTCAATGAGGCCGAATAAGAGAATATCGACTCGGTTTCCTTCGTGACATTCTTAGCGTGCTTCTTTTCGAGTCCAATAAGGTGGCAGTTTGGGCTTGTTGGTAGTGTATGACGTATAAAATAGCGCAACAGCAGACAAGGACATAGCGCTCGTGTGTGTCCTTTCATGTCCTTGTCTTCTGTTGTGGTGTTCTATACGTCATTCTTTTCGAGCCTTTGCATGCGCCGTACTTATACATATTTTCCTGTATTTGTTTTATTGCTTCTTGCAACAGCCAGATGCATTACCCTTTGAACAGAAACTTCGTTGTAACTACTTCACATAACTTACGCTGTAGATAGTCATGTCTGCATCGTTTTGTGGAGCTAATTGTAGACTAATCTCACGAAACGTATGCAATTGATTGACTGGTTAGTTTATTAGTTAATTACCTATTTATTTATTTAGTTATTTCTTCAGTTAGTTATTTAGTTAGTTAGTTAGTTAGTTAGTTAGTTAGTTAGTTAGTTAGTTAGTTAGTTAGTTAGTTAGTTAGTTAGTTAGTTAGTTAGTTAGTGATTCCATTCCAAGGAAAACCTCGAGCAGTAGGGCACGTTATATGCTCTGCGGAACAATTTACGCGAAATAAACTTAAGTACATGGGGTGTTTGACTATTGCATTTTTCGGCATTCGAAATGAGGCCTTGGTGGCCGGAAACAAAGACGCCTGTTCTTATACTTATAGTTTCGCTCTGGTGTTGCGATGGCGATCTCTTCAACATGCACGGAATACGCCAGACCTTCCCTTACACTTTTAGAACTCGGTAGCCATAAACACAATGCGTAGAGAGTTAAAAATGAATCAACACCGCCTAGGGCTGAAACTTAACCATATAATTACCTCTACGCTGACATGCGCCCGATTACGCCCATTTCGTGGTGGCTGATTGTCGCGTCTGCGCTCTGACTCGAGACCGATATGCATGCCGTATGTTATTCCTTCCTTTCCTTGTGCACTTTCCAGAACCGTAATCAGGCCCGGATCGACTGCAACAACCGGCAGAGTATAGCGCATATTATATTAAGGAGCAAAGAAGCTTGGAACACGCGTTGCAAGATCAGCTTTCTACTTACTGACGAAACATTTAGCGCTTGAAGACAGAAACAGACACGGGGCCGCCGCGGTGGCTGAGTGTTTATGGCGCTCGGCTGCCGGCCCGAAAGACGCGGGTTCGATCCCGGCCGCGGCGGTCGAATTTGGATGGAGGCGAAATTTTAGAGGCCCGTGTGCTGTGCGATGTCAGTGCACGTAAAAGAACCCCAGGTGGTCGAAATTCCCGGAACCCTTCACTACGGCGTCCCTCGTAGCCTGAGTCGCTTTGGGACGTTAAACCCCCCATAAACCATAAACAGAAACAGACACGAAATCAGCCTTCTTGAAGTTTCGTCACGACGAATCAACTCACACGAACTGCCACCCTGATCAACTTCAAGTCATATCCATTTGCTTGAAGTCATATCCGTTTCTAACAAAGGAGACTAGAATGCAGTATTCGCGGTCGGTTCATTATTAGTCGATAATATTAGAAGCCTTATGGTACCAAACGTGCCGTCGGTAATTAATATCGTGCATTGGCTGGCCCTCCAGTGACGCCACCAGGCCGGATAATTCCCATTGGCTGAAGGGAGGTGGCGTAACAAGACCGGTAATTATCATTGGCTAGCGGGAGGTGACGTAACGGGAGCAGATAATTGCCATTGGCTGGAGACAAGTGACGCCACCAGACCGGAAGTACCGTCGCTTCCGGTAAAGGCATTAACAGCTTCTAATGCAATGTAAAAACGCAAACGAAGTTCTCCGATCTTTTCTTGCGGGTAGCTAGACATTTAGAGCTGCCCAACGAGGCATGAACTTGCAAATTCAACTCGATTTACGATCAGCTTTCTGTGCACATGTAGAACTTAGCGGAGGTCAGCCTGCGAACGTTTTGCGTTAGCTGTCTTACCGTGAAGTTAGCGTTAATTGGCGCCCTGTACTGTGTGTGTGGTTTCTTGCGTCCTGTTTTGTTCGTACCTATGAGTAGCGCACTAATAAAGTTAAAGATAAAATCACAACTGGAAAATCGCGCAACGCCTATAATGTAAAACTTCCCGATAGATATATGTTGTTTTTGCCCAAAAGGCAAAAAAAATAATGAAGTAATAAATCAAAAGAAGGAGCCAACTTGAGTTCGACATGGAAATATAATTAGAAAAACAAACAGGCACAAAACGATAAAAATATTTACTTGAGCAGAACATAATTATTAGCCTGAGTCGCTTTGGGACGTTAAACCCCACAAAACCAAACCAAACAGAACATAATTATGTCTTGCATAGTTATTAATCACTGCTCTTGATTGTTCTTCTGTTAATTTTTATTATTCATTACTATTGGATAGCTCATCACCGAAATCGCTAAACCATCTCAAAAATAAGAATATCTTCAAATGGGCCTAGTTGGTTTGTAATCTTCGACATTGTTATTGCGCTACTCAAGGTTTACACAGACAAGAATGACACATACAGACAGGGTGTCGTTCTTGTCTGTGTAAACCACGAGTAGCGCAATAACAATGTCGAACATCGCAAAACATCGCTCTTTGCAATAGTAGGGTCAGAGACAAACGTTCGCACGTGCCTTCCAGAAATTTCATAGTTAAAAAGGCGCGTCCTATTCTCGGAGAATATCGTCGAACCGGCCAGCATTTCTACGTGTGCAAGGTCATGCCTTAGCACTTTGCACTGAACAGTGGCGACGCGGCGCGGCCGGTGTACATCCAAACGAACTCGACCAACATTCCCAACGCGTCCGATTCCCAACATACGTCCAAACCCAGATGCAGATACATACCGAACTAAGCACAAGCTATCCATTTCTACGTGTGCAAGGTCATGCCTTAGCACTCTGCACTGAACAGTGGCGACGCGGCGCGGCCGGTTTATATCCAAACGAACTCGACCAACATTCCCAACGCGTCCGATTCCCAACATACATCCAAACCCAGATGCAGATACATACCGAACTAAGCACAAGCTATCCAGGTTGCAAGTTTTGCTTAGTTGCCTGTGCGCGTTCGTCCCGCAATGGATATAGCTACGCGGAGATAAGCGAAAGAAGAGGACATTAACGTAGATAAAGAACGGCCACCCCGGGGACTTCACTTTTCGCCGGGTGCTTAGGAGTGATTTATGACGTACTTTCGGCCCGCTCGGTTTATGTGCTCACCGATACGATGCCCGTTCGATCTCGTCCTCGTACGGTGTGCGGGAGGGTTGTGCTGACTCCACCGCATTGGGTTCGATGCAGGCACTTTCGCTTTCAGCGTTCTGCTTTCATTTGTTTGTTATTTTACGCTCATGGCACTTCTCTCCCTCCTTTCACCGAACGCCTAAGAATGCTACTTCATCGAAACTTTCACCCCAGCGAGGCGCGCATTTGGTGGCGACGTCCCTGACTGGCATCAAAATGTCAAGATTGCCATCTTCACTTTCCTTTTTTTTTTGTTTCCTGACTTATCTGGCTGTTCTTGGAGCGTCCGGTTCCTTCACCTTTCAGCTCTTTGGCTCCTTTTTTTACGTAATTTACACCGAGCTCCTTACTATTATTAGAGCGCCCCCTTCCGTCTGTGTTTTTATCCATTCCCATCTATGGTTCTCTCCATTATCACAGAAGCTGCACGGTCGTCGCCCCGATTTGCCATTTATGAGAAGATGTGGCTTGAAAAGTCGTCTGCTGCCGAGAAAACTGGATGTAAACAAACGCACGTGACCGATGCAGGCGCGATTCGATGTAGGCTTGACAAGTGGCGCCATCTGTCGCTTCCGCCTGTCGCCATCATGAAGTGCGCGTGCGCATTAGAAGCTGGCGGTTTGCTTTTATTCAGTGTAGCTCGGGATAGACAAGGAGATGTGCGCATGCGCATAGCGACCTTCTTGCTTTTCGATTTTGAATAGAACGCGTAGACCCCGCCGCGGTGGCTCAGTGGTTAGGGCCCTCGACTACTAATCCGGAGTTCCCGGGTTCGAACCCGACCGCGGCGGCTGCGTTTTTATGGAGGAAAAACGCTAAGGCGCCCGTGTGCTGTGCGATGTCAGCGCACGTTAAAGATCCGCAGGTGGTCGAAATTATTCCGGAGCCCTCCACTACGGCACCTATTCTTCCTTTCTTTCACTCCCTCCTTTATCCCTTCCCTTACGGCGCGGTTCAGGTGTCCAAAGATATATGAGACAGATACTGCGCCATTTCCTTTCCCCAAAAACCAATTATATAATAGAACGCGTAGCGTTTCGAACCTTACCTGCATAAAACTAGAGCTCATTGGTGTTACTAGTTAAGAAAGACGGGGAAAAATTATTTATCTAGAAATACAGAAACACGAAATTCCAAATCAAAGTCTGGTCGCGCGCTGCGCTATGCTTGCAGTACAGCAGCAGGTGGCGCCGCCTATGAGTTCGGAAGCTAACTAGCATTTTTTTCCCCAGACCTTGTACTTTTTTCCCCCTCCTTATTTTGGGGCGCATTTAGTTCATTGCAAAACCGCAAATGGAAGCGACAGTCAGGTAACCTCCTACTTTTGTAAGAATCATATTGCCGGATATTAGTGCACGGGTCCCAAGGGCAGTTGTGAAGGTTATCAACATCTGCTCATACCTCGGTTTTTGTTATGCTAGTAGAAGAGCTCATTACATTACGGCTTTTATTCTTTCGTCAGTACCATGGCCTCTGCAATCCTACCTCACACCCGTCGGGAGGTCGTTGATAAACTCAAAGAACAGCCAAGAGAAACAAAAGAAGAGTATACCTACTCGCTAATCACAAACGCAAGATTAAGTAAAGTTCAAGAATGGAACACGTTGACCCAGCATTGGCGTTATCTTTGCGGTAACCTAAAGCGAACCAATCCATCAAAGACGCGAAAAGACAACGAGGTGTCTATAACTTCGGGAAGCGGGGCTGAGTTCCCTGTATTTTGGCTCTCGCTGTCTAAAATCAGTCTTGCTACCCAGCGGGAAGTCTGTTCTTGTGTTTAAAAGTCTACGCAAAGGCCCCTCTTACGAAAACGTGAAGTCAGGGCTCCGTTGGTATCATCGCTGAGGCGTCTCTCTCTTTACGGTCGGCGACACTTTCGGCTGAGTGAAGTCGTTCTGTGTTGATGGAAAATGTAGCGATGCTGATAAAACCAAAAAAACATACAAACTAAAACAAAATAACTTCTCGCAATCGCTGCTATCACCTGATATGAACTACTGTGACAGCCGAGTTAACTGCGGCCTCCTTACGTTCAGTAAAACTTTCTGCTGGGCTTTATTCTCTGTTTAGTCAAGAAGCCTTATCTGAGTTTCAGGTGGCAGTAGGTTAATGGTAGAACATACAGAGAGACGTACAAGTTATGACTTATAACAGCGAGAAAAGAGTGCAGTGTGGTATAGGCCAGTGGTGACAGTGCACAGTACGAATTGTGATGCGTTACGGAAATGTACACAACACTGCGACTTCACATGATTGACGTCTAATTATTGTATCTGTACAAACGATCGGTTTGTTTTAACATTGTAACCAGTGAATATTTATTGCGAGACACCTAAAGACAGTTTGCAAATAGGCTGTCACTTTAGGCTGCGATTTAGAGTACAATGGAGCGTAATAGAGCTCAGACAGGCTGGATGTCTGTCTTGCTATATGGCTGCGCTTTATTAAGCTATGGCATAGACGGCCGTTTGTTTGCTTTTGCGAATTGTAGTTCACGTGTGTCAGACTGCAATCACTTCTTTTCACATAGGGTTTATAGGTGCACTTTACTCACGACGGAAGCGCGTGCTATAATACGGTCCTAGTCCCCTCCCGCGACCGCGTTATCAAAGCAACAGAAGATGACATCAGCTAGTCTATGAGAAACACCCATACGATCGAAGACAAGTTTCGCAGCATGAATGAAACGCACACAGAAGACAAGGAGCAAGCAAGACAGGACTGTGCTATCTTCTGTGTGCGTTTTATTCATGCTGCGAAACTTTTCTTCATTATGAACTGCAACCAACTAGCCCAAACCACCGTGTTACTTCATACGATCGAATTCCCTGAAGTCGACATCGGAACGGAGTCGTCTTTTTGGCTCGAATGGAGTCACCGCTGGTGGCGTGTATTTCCGGGCTTCTTTATAAAAAACGAACGCTCTCCTCCGTTGCGAAAAAGGTTACTAATATCTCGCACAACTCATTCTGCATTTGGAACAGCTGCAACATTCATTCATTCATAAAATCAATCAATCAATCAATCAGTCCAGCCAGCCAGCCAAAAACGAAACTGGCTTCGGTGATAATTTATCGCGAAGCTTTGCTCTGCTGCTCCTAGACGCGTGAAATCCCTGGGCCTTCATCAACCCTTGTTTGAAACCGCTTAGCTAGGCCAGTTCAAAATTACCTAGTCAGCCTCGCATGACGTATGCTGCGCTGGCTTTTCACAAAGAACAGCTGGATGAAAGACTGACTCTCCCCTTTATAAAGCCCGTCGCCATCGGCTTCACGCTATGTCGCCGCCGAAAACTCGAATGTTCAACTGCTTTCCGATATCAAGTTTCCCAACTGGGCATAGACCTTAAATTAGACCATATGAGGGGATAAAAGGGCACGGAGTAATAAAAAAATAGCTGCAGAATTACTGATTCTATATCATGCCGGACGTGATTCCGGAGTATACTGGTAGTTCGTCGTATATCTTTTTGGTTGCTACGACCACACGACGTTCTTTGCAGTTACCCTCGTTCTGTGCCTGTGAAATCTATCGTATGCACGAGCTCGACGTGACTTGTTTGTACGTGTGTCATTCGTCGTCAAGAAATGACCTTTAACGGCTCACTTCGTGTAAGTTTTAGTGACACCATCTGAGGTATGCCGCCCGGGTGGTGTCTGCTTCTATAGCTACCATGCCATTCATTGTTTTTAGTCTTTCTTTCTTTCTTTCTTTCTTTCTTTCTTTCTTTCTTTCTTTCTTTCTTTCTTTCTTTCTTTCTTTCTTTCTTTCTTTCTTTCTTTCTTTCTTTCTTTGTCTTTCTTTCCTTCCTTCTTTCTTTCTTTATTTCTTTCATTCATTCCTTGTTTCCTTCGTTCTTTACTTCTTTCTTTCTTCCGTCCTTCCTTTCCTTCTTTCTTTTTCCTTTCTCTTCTTCTTTCTTTCTTTCATTCTTTCTTTCTTTCCTTCCTTCTTCCTTCCTTTCTTTTTTCTTTCCTTCTTGCTTTCTTTCTTTCATCATGCACTTTTCAGCCGTTGATATCCCAGTGATATAAAAATAAACTATTAACGATATCACAGACAAATCTGCGGAAGGACAGACCAAGGAAGAAAGTTGGCCGTTGATACATTGATCTGAGACAAAATAATCCAGTTTTTATTACTGACAACACAGCATGAACAAAAGGCAGGATGGAAGCCTCAGTCCGCAAGCCAATGTCTCGACAGGGGTACTTGTATCGTCCTTCAAGCAAGAAGAAACTTACTGCGCACTCCATATTTTCTTCGCCTGCCTCCTACGATACCTTATCACTTAATGTTTGCAACAGTTGCCTTAGGTGCCTTCGCTTCTGGTGTGCCGCGGTCTCTCGTGACCCCTTGCTGGTAACAAGGAATGTCAGGAAGGGTCGACGACGTCTCCTGAAGGGATCAGCTCGACGCTGCCCTTCGCTTCGCTGGGCGTTTGAGAAGAACGCCGCTGTCGCCGACTAATTGGACGTTTCTCCAACCCGCGCCGTATGGAGTGCGCCCTCTCAGCGTCGTAACGAACGCCCTCTTGACGTCTTGGGAATACGTCTCTCTGCTACTCCTCTTCGGAACCGCTTCCTCCTCCAATACTTTCTCGGCACGTGGCAGAAAACTAATCTTATATCCTCGGATTGGATGGTACCCGCTGCAAATGTCATTTGCCGTGCGGCGTAGGAAAGAGAAATTCAGCTGGAAACGAGCTTTTCTGACATCGCACAGCACACGGGCGCCTTAGCGTTTTTCCTCCATAAAAACGCAGCCGCCGCGGTCGGGTTCGAACCCGGGTACTGATCCAGAGTTCCCGGGTTCGAACCCGACCGCGGCGGCTGCCTTTTTATGGAGGAAAAACGCTAAGGTGCCCGTGTGCTGTGCGATGTCAGTGCACGTTAAAGATCCCCGGGTGGTCGAAATTATTCCGGAGCCCTCCACTATGGCACCCCTTTCTTCCTTTCGTCTTTCACTCCATTCCTTATTCCTTCCCTTACGGCGTGATTCAGGTGTCCAACGATATATGAGACAGATACTGCGCCATTTCCTTCCCCCAAAAACCAATTATTATTATTAATATTATTAATATTATTATATTATTATTATTATTATTATTATTATTATTATTAATATTATTAATATTATTATTATTATTATTATTATTATTATTATTATTATTATTATTATTATTATTATTATTATTATTATTATTATTATTATTATTATTATTATTGTGGTCGCTATATCAGAGAGCAGTCTTCATTTCGGGTAGAAAACAGCGCGAATGGGCGAAAGGCAGGGAGCAAGGGAACACACAGACGAGTGCTGACTCGCAGCTATAATTTTTATTCAGAATAATACATATTTATAGCTAACAATCACATGAACTAATAGCTCCCGCTGACGTGCTGTTAGGTCATTTGTTGAATATAAATATGTATTTTTAGAACGAAAAATGTAGTTTTGAGTCAACGCTCGTCTGTGTGTTTCCCTGTTCTGTCTTTCATTCCTTCGCGCTGGTTTCTACACCGAATGAACACATACCAACTATCCCAACTATCTATTCTACAGCAGTATTGACCTTGTAACGCTAACTGCCTCACAAGCCTATTTATGTCAGCGGTTGTTGTCATCAGGCTTTCTCTCAGCTTCTTCACTTCTTAGGATGATTTATTTTGATCTCCCTATCGTTCTAAGCGCGGAGCAACAGTCCGATTTATTTTAAGTAGGTGCTGTGCTCTGTAGCATACACCGGAATGCATTTCGCATCAAATGTCAGGTAACAAACGGTATCTTAACGATATCACCCAAGAAAAAATTATGTACTGTGTAGGTGTCATGTAGGTGTTAGCTAGGTACGAAAGTAACGTTCCTCATAGCCTGATTTGCTTTGGGACGTTAAACCTCATATGCCATGCCAGAAAATTATGTAGCTCAGGTGGGAAGATGCGACCGTGGTGGGGTGAGGGTGGGTAGAGGGATTGGCGCTCAGTAAGTCTAATTGGAGATTAATTGGAGAGGAATTTGTCTTGCACTGAACGCGACCTTGCTGTTGATGGCGACTATTTTTTTTATTTTTATGCTGCTGCTGATGATAACAACGACGATCTTCCGAGTGCCGAAAAACACCAGATGCGCAGCAAGACGTTTTCGTAACAAATGTTCGCTAACTTGCATCGGGAGAAACCAGAAGATGGCGTGCTTGATTGTTTTTGAGTAAGGAAAAAAACATGATAAACATCTGGTCGGAACTAATTGCATTTGACATCTCCTTAGGAGCACAAGTAGCGGAAGAAGGCAGCCATATAGTATACAGTGTGCAAGTACTCATTGTCTGCCGGGTGATATTCGCCGCAGTGAGTCAGTGTTTATGATGCTCAGCTAGGAAGCACGAGTTGGCGAGTTCGAAGGTATCGTTCGCTTAAATTTGCAACGGCATCAAGCGATCAGTACCGTTCAGAAATGCTTTCCGGAAATAAATACGAAGAGATTGCAGATATATAAATGCAGATCAGCTCTGCATTTATAATACGGCCTCCCCTTTTATTCGCGGGAAATGCGTCATCCGTTTTATCCCCTTTACGGCTTACCTCTTAACGCAGTGTAGTCGGTGACATAAAAATGGGGTAATCAGATCTTCCGGTTGATAATCGGTAGTATAACCTTGCTTGAATAGCGTATCCTCCCTTACAGTGCCGTCAAGCCGTCCGCATGCGATCTGCAGTGTCCGCCGCTCGCCCCTGCCGATACTGCATACGTGATCGCTCGATCGCCTGGCTGCCTTCCAGCGCTGGTATTCCTCTCTCTTTTACATGCAGTTATCCGACTGTGCCGTTTGAACGAAGAATCAACGATGATGATGATGATGTCCTGAGGCTTAATGGCACTTGTGTGTGTCCCCTGTTTTTGTTGCTGCGCTATGGATCATAACGCTTAATGGCACACCTCGTTCATGTCCATTCATTCATTCATTCATTCATTGTTTATTTACAGATTTTCTTTCAAAATAGAAAACGTTGCTGGACCCGCCGCGGTGGCTCAGTGGTTAGGGCGCTCGACTACTGATCCGGAGTTCCCGGGTTCGAACCCGACCGCGGCGGCTGCGTTTTTGTGGAGGAAAAACGCTAAGGTGCCCGTGTGCTGTGCGATATCAGTGCACGTTAAAGATCTCCAGGTGGTCGAAATTATTCCGGAGCCCTCCACTACGGCACCTCTTCTTCCTTTCTTCTTTCACTCCCTCCTTTATCCCTTCCCTACGGCGCGGTTCAGGTGTCCAACGATATATGAGACAGATACTGCGCCATTTCCTTTCCCCAAAAAACCAATCATTATTATTATTGCTGGACCCATAGCAGTTAGTTAGTAAAGGGTCTAGTGAATACATATGATACAAATTCTAACACACGAGAGGAGGAAAGTAATTAACAAGTACAAAAATAATTCTTGACGCACACAGCGTTCCTCACTCCTTTGGTGCGAATACATATCCTTTCTTAATAGTTGAGCTGCCTTAATAGCGTCACGTGTGATTTTATTTTGCCGAGAATGAGGAGCAAATTGGCCTGCGCGCCATGCACGTATCGAGGAAGGAATAAAACTTGGGAACCTCTCGTGCCAGGACTTTTTCTCGGGCGCGTGTAAACGGGCTGCACTGCTGCGGGATAGCTTTTCAATCGCCGGCTCCCGAACGTGCAGTGCGTTGCGATGCATAGGCATGGTTCCAAGCGCCAACTGCTTGGACTCGTACACGCACACCATATACCCAATGAAAATTAAAACTTCTGTGGACGTCTTGCGGACGTTCAGGACATCCACTGGACATCCAAAGGACTTCCAGTGTCCATTGGGTAGAGACCGTGTATGTTAGGTGTACCTGCAGTTCTTTTAAGAGCGATAGCGCTTATTCATCACGTTTCTAGATTTCTTGGGGTCTGCTACCACCTCCCTTCGGCGTGAAATTTTCCAAGTCCGAGGTATTCAAGATGGCGGCCCCCATAGTAAATCGATATAGCAGCCCAATTGGTGATTGATTGGGGACGTCAATAGTATATTGAATTGGTGATTGACTGGCGAGGTCACAGATTTTGTGACGTTATAATTAACTATTCACGTTACTGTGTTTGATCGCTTATAACTCAGTAATAATGAGGTCATCATAAAACTAATTAGATATTTGGAATCCTCCAGATGACTAGAATATGGTAGACACCAATATTAACTAATTAAGTTAATGCTTAGTTATGGTATGCCTTATGTTTATTGGCTTATTATTAATTAACCGATACCGTCATGATCTAACTAACTGCATATTCGTAGCGCGCTCGATGAGTAGAATGTTAGACACCAATATCGCCTAAATAGGTTTATATTTAGTTATGGTTAGGCTTAACAGGGCGGCCGTGACTTCAGCACTCGGATGGAAAAAAATTAGCCTAATCATGTTGTAATACATCGCATGGAAGATAGATGGCGCTACCAAACATCTAACGCTTGTTACTTCGACGTCTTCCAGACGGAGGCGGCGTATTTTTCTCACTTTCCCACCCTCTTCAGCCCTTCCGTCTGGGAGCGTTTCAGGCATACGCCTAGAGAGACGGTTTACCACGCAGTTTGGACGAACTCGAGTTTGGAAGAATTGTTTGAACTAAGTTTTGTTTGTAGCCAAGTTCGCAGGGACACGCAACCAGCGATTTCTCATGCTCTGCGCCAGGGCGGGAAACGATGTTAATAATAATAGTAATAATTGGTTTTTGCGGACAGGAAATGGCGAAATATCTGTCTCACATATCGTTGGACAACTGAACCGCGCCGTAAGGGAAGGGATAAAGGAGGGAGTGAAAGAAGAATGGAAGAGTTTTCTATAGAAGGAGTTTTCACTTAACCCTATAGCGTCCAGGTAAGGAAAGCGTCAATCAATGCTTCGATCTGGGCGAGTTATTGATTTCTGGTTAAACTAGGGCGGGAAGAACGCACGACAAACTAAGGAACACACGCATACACAAGGCACTTTAAAGGGCCCCAGAAAAGGTCTCTCAATAAAGTGGGATGTTAAAATACGCCGATTCATAATTATCCTCCAGCAAGAATTATTTTAATGCGTTTTGTGGAAGCTGAGTTATATGCTGACGAAATTTGAAATTCCGCGTCTTCGCGCCTTTCCCTCTCCTCTCGCACGCCAAAACGATGGCGCTCCTCCGCCGGCCCCACTCAATCGGCCCCTCCCCTACCTCCGCCGGCTGCGGCGCGCGCGGAGTGGCCGCAGCCGCGGTAGCGCGTGACGTCTGCAAAAATTTGGCTCTGTGAACCAATGATAACCCCTGGCTGCTGACGTCACTTGCATGGTGTGACGTCGTGTGCCAGGTTTCGCGCGAAAGCCCGGCACCGCGCGTCGCCTCGAGGTGCGAAAGCGGGAATTTTTAAAATGCATTGTAACTTTCCTGTTCGCTTTTGAGGTCTCGTACGCCGCGTGGACGCTCGGTGGCCTGTACTCTAAATAGTGCAAACATTTTAAAGCCAAGCTCAAACACCGCTTTCTGTGGCCCTTTAATCAAAAATGAAAACGTCATTAATTATGTGTATAAGTTCTTCCAATTTTCGTCCTGGCGGGCCAGAAAGCTACGGAAATGTAAAAAGTGTAGCAGATTTATTTTTGAAAATGTATGAGTGTGAAAATAAATTGTGCAAATTAGGCTTATCCAGGTCCAAAAGGGTAAAACGTACGGCGGTCATGCACATTCCCGGGCACATACACAAAAGGGGCAGGAATTTCCAAAAACATTTGATAACGTACTTGTCTAGCAGCGCGGACATCAAAATTATAGATTGCTCTGTCGGTGGGCAGTGTTATCATTTAGAGTAATGTTTCAAGACACCTCTTGCTTCCCTCGCGGTTGACAATTCCCCTTTATTTAAATACTATATTGGGCAGTATATGGTTTATGCAAAGCTGTGAGGATATAATTATCATTTCCGTACAAAATTAATAATCTGTGTTTATTTTTACGCGTCACCGTTAATTTCGCGTTCAGTGGAGAAACGGCCGTAGTTGCAGGCGTTGTCATGTCGAGAAAGCAACGATTGGTCGAAGGTATTGTGACGTCACACTTTGAGCTGTGAAATTAGAGTGGTTAAAAATTGAGGTAAATTGTGGTCATGAGTTCGGCGCATGACGTGTCAGGATGTAAAGTAAATTTATAATGCCCAAAAGAATATTGAGGCACACATTCGGAGATCAAGCCCATGATTCGTGGGTCGCGAGTCAGGCTCGCTTCCCGCAGATTAAAGGGAGGCTTTGTGTGTCTTGTGGGGCATCACGTGGAGTATTATGCCTACTGATGTATGCTAATGAGTTTATCTAATTAGAAATTCGTACTAATTAAGAAATACAGCAGCAAATGACCCCAAACGCTCTCGCGCCATACGCTTAAAGCCCGAGCTTAAATGTCCCTCTGATGTTTATTTACATATAGTGATGGATTTCTCGGGACCCAGGAAGGCGTTGACACCAGCACAAGAATATAATTTAAAAAAAAGGACAAAGATATGAATCACTTGAAAAATGTTTTGTCACAAAGCTGCGTTCTCAGCGAGAACTACATGTGTCCAACAAACCAAAACGCTTCATGAGTACAGAATAACGACGAAAAGTCAGCCTCCAACTTTTCGACACTAAAAACCATTGAGGCAATAAAAACTACTACTATTTCTACAGCCTCTGTAACGCACGTGATAAGCAAGGTATCGCAGGTTTAAATCGCACTTTGAGCAAGCGTGACGCTGCCCTTACAAAAAATTTATTTAGACATCCTATAAAGTGTCCATAGACTTCTGTCTTTAACGTCTATAGACAAGCCCCAGAGAAAAGTCTATAGGCAATATAAGTCCTATAGACAGTCTACATGCACTCTGTAGATTTATGGTCATATTCTTTTAATAGACTTTTGGCTATAGACAGTCTATAGACTATGAATAGACAAGATAATATTTATAGGAAGGCAATAGAGTCTATAAAAAGTCTATAGACTGTCTACAGACCATTTTTGTAAGGGTGGTTTCCGCGAAAAGGCGTCCCATATGATTCTGGGCCCTCTCTAATTCATATGGCACGGCCAGCCAGATGCACATGCATGGAACCGGAAAAGAGCGCTGATATAGATAGGAACGGCAAGGCCATCGCAAAGCCGTGTTGCTTTTGGCAGCTGGCAGCTGGTCTCTCTGTTGGAAAAATAGAATTTGGGTCGCAAAGTAAATAAAGTCGGGAAACTTTTGCCGTTTCGCAGCTGGCCCTCCCAAAGTGCGCAGTGCCAGAACTGCTCTTGGGGGTTGTTCCGCCCTCTGAACTTTTTCCTCTCTCCGTGGCTGTCGCGAAGAATTGTGGGTAATAGAATCCCCTCGCTTCAATTTCATCGACGTCAGCGCTGTTGCGTTCCCCCCCCCCCCCCCCCCCCGTCAAGATCAAGAAACTGATTTCAGCAGTTAGTGCAGAAAGAAAAAAGTTACCTGCATCAAAAAACTGCCCGACCCACACCATTCCTTCGGGAAAAAAGAATATCGCTTTAAAATGATGTGGCGCGAAATCCTTCGGACAGTCTCTCTTTGTTTTTGCTATTATTTGTAGTCTGTGCCTGAATCCACATACCTTAAGGTTTTTATTTTTTTCCTCGAATGCTAAATTTCTCTTCTGCTGACTTCGTCTTCTAATGGCACTCTTTTCTAGATCTGTGAGTTGCCAGTACATAATAAATGAATGATTAGCTTTCAATTTAAATTTCAGTTTAAATTCGCATGTTCAATTTCCACAGAATATGCACCAGCCGACCACGCCCCGTTGACAAGTTATCATCCGTGCGGCTCAGGAATCTAAACTCTCCTTGCTCGCGGCTATTCGTCACGGATTAGACATTAATTAATAATAATAATAATTGGTTTTGGGGGAAAGGAAATGGCGCAGTCTCATATATCGGCGGACCCCTGAGCCGCGCCGTAAGAGAAAGAATAAAGGAGGGCGTGAAAGACGAAAGGAAGAAAGAGGTGCCGTAGTGGAGCGATCCGGAATAATTTCGACCACCTGGGGATCTTTAACGTGCACTGACATCGCACAGCACACGGACGCCATTTACGGTTTCCCGCTTACTTGTCTAAGGCGTAAGGCGCACGCCCAATACGCCACGGCTGTTTTCATAACAGCGCATGATCAAATCGCGACATAAAAGTCTAACCTCACCAGACGTTCTCGACACCGAAGAAACTGAATACGCCCCGCTAATTAACATGCAGAGTTTAGCGTCTAGAAATTAGCTCTATTCGCGTAACGCACGTTCGCTTGTGGAGGCCGCGGACGTGGCTGTTATCGGCTCGTACGCGGTTCGCCTACTTAAGGAATGCATGCGAATCTTGCGTAACTTGCCACGCGCGCTACGAGTGCTTCTCCCCCTAGACTAGACGCGTAAACACTACGTACGCGTGCTTACTAGAATCGTCCTTCTCCACCACTAGCGCAGGCCGGATGTCGTTCCGGTTGTGTTCGTTCCATTTTTTTTTCATTTTTTTTTCTCGCGACGTAATCCAAGCGCGCAATCCCTTCTGTAAACATTGCACCTAGCCAGAATTTGCTGGTATATGCCAAGCGTGGGCGCGACAGCTGGATGGTTCTCTCTACCAGAGGTTCTCTCCGGGAGAAACTACATCGTCAAAACTACCCCCGTCCACCTCCATTCTCCCGTCCACATCTCTGCACTCTAAACACGAATACACCTGTATGGAAGCAAAAAGGGAGTAAGCCTGTCTTCTAGCACACTCCCTTTTCTAAAAGAGAGGGCGCTACAGGGCAGCTTACGCCCACTTTACGCCTTTCTCTTCGCAGTGCAGGCAATGTGTGTGTGCACGCAGCAAATCTGTGGAGTTTCATGCCGTAAGCAAAATTCCTTCAGTTAGAACCGGATATCCCTTTTTCATGTCCTTTTTTTTTATGCAGAAGCTCGAAAACGCTGTCAATTTGTACAAAATGAGACGATTTCGAAACCTTTAAACTCCCTGAAACGGTGTGAAAATCCCTTTTGCTGCACATTTTTAGCCCTCATATTCCCCGAGGAAAGGAAACTTCACCGAATGGTACATTACTGCAGGGAATTTTCCATTCCGTCAACCAACTACACCTTCCCTCCCTGCGCCCCTATACATCACGTGAACAACTGTAGCCTGTCACCAAGAAATAACCCATTTTTGGATCTGCAGATTCTCTTGCCACTCAGAAGCCACTGCGCCTGGTTGAAGCCATCGAGCTGTATAGTTTATTAACCCGTCCAGAAGGGCAGTCTTTGCCATAAATTCCTTTCGAGTTGCTTGCATCTGTCACCACGCAAAGTGAAATTAATGGTACCGCATTTTTCATAAGGCTGCTGACCCGAGGACGCGGGTTCGATCCCTGCCGCAACAGTCTCATTTCGCTGAAGGCGAAATGCTAGAGCCCCGTGTAGTGTGTGTGACGTCAGTGCATGTTAGAGAAACCCAGGTGGCTTCAATAATTCGGAGCCCTTCGCTACGGCGTCCCTCATATCCTGAGTCGTTTTGGGACGTTAAACCCGATAATCCAAACCACTTCTCACAGATAGCAGCGGGAGTTTAACACCTCTCAAAACTTCCTTTTTCTAACTGACAGACCCCAACTGTACGCATTTACCGCTACGCTGCCACGCGACCTTCATATCATAAGCACCGTTTGACGCGTAGGTCAGACGTGCTTATCTGCACTCTAAACAGAAAGGAGTAAAGAGATAGTAAGGTGTCTTCTAGCTCAGTCCATTTTATAAAAGAGACTGCGCTAGAGGAGAGTTTATTCCCTTTTTACTACCATACAGGTGTATTAGTGTTAAGAGTGCACAACCAAGAGGGCTCCTCGTCCCCTCGCAAACAAGGATCCTCCTCCCACGTTTTCGCGTCATCGCGGCCGGGCCTCGTCACTTCCGCGTGACTCAGCTGTACGGGCGTCCTTTACAACATCGCGTCAAGCCACGCCCGCCTTCGCAACCAGGTCGCGAAGCGCGTATGCCACAGTCCTGAACGACTGGCACAACACAAAACGTGTACAGCGTACAAGCTGCGAGTCAGGAACGACTTGCACCTCAAGGCGAGATGCGGTTGTATAGCACTGCCTCTCGACGATCGCCTGCGGACTCATACAAGCGAGACGGTTACGGTGAAGACACAGCGCGCGTCGACGTCTTCTGTGCCACCCTGAGGCCGTGTTCGGAACGTGGTCGCAACGAACCTGTTGTGTACGCAAGTTGCGCAACGAAACGAAGGCTTATTTACAGCTCCCCTTAATTGGCAACCACGCAAGGCGACGTCGCTTGTTCGGGAGGATGTTGCGACAGATTACGTTGCGGTGTGCGAACTTAGGCCTAACATAACTTTTGGTTGGGCGGCTGTATTCTGTTATGTTGGAGCACCGGAGTGGGGCACCACAGTGGAGCAGCATAGTGGTATTCTTTTAAGTTGGAGCACCGCATTGATACACCACAGTGGATCACTACGGTGGAGTACCGCAGTGATGTTCTGTTTTGTTGGAGCACTGCATTGGAGCACCGCAGGGAAGCACCACAGTGATGTTATATTATGTTAGAGTACCGCAGAGGGGCACCGCAGTGAGCACTGCAGTCGAGTATCACAGTGATGTTCTATTATGTTGAAGCGCCGCATCGGGGCGCCACAGTGGTGCTCTATTATTTTAGGAGCGCTGCTTTGGAGCACTACAGTGGAGCATCACAGTGGTGTTCTATTATGTTGGAGCACCGCACTGGGGCACCACAATGGTGATCTATTATTTTGGAGCACCGCAGTGGGCCCGGGCACCACAGTTGAGCAGTACAGCGGAGTTCCGCACTGATGTTCAATTATATTGGAGCACCACATTGGAGCACCACAGTGGTGTTCAAATATGTTGGAGCAACGCATTGGGGCACCACAGTGGTGCTCTATTATTTTGGAGCGCCGCTTTGGAACACCACAGTGGAGCACCACAGTGATGTTCTATTATGTCGGAGCAACGCATTGGGGCACTATAGTGGTGTTCTATTATTTCGGAGCACCGCGGTGGGCCCGGGTACCACAGTGGAGCACCGCAGTGATGTTCTATTAATTGGAGCACCGCATTGGCGCACCGCACTGGGCACTACAGTGCTACTCCAACATGATGAATTCCTACCAACTCGCCCAAATTTCCATCTTTGCGATTCACTGCTTGCTTGCAGTTCATCTTGATTTAAAAGCCTCAGAACAGTACACAGGCCGAAGAAATACCGCGGTAAACCAGGAATCTGGAAGTCACAACACCAGCAGCAGCAATGATCTGCGTTCGGCTGCGTGTGGCGCGACGAACGTTCCTGTGCCGTCTCCGGACTCGAGCGGAGCCGAGTCGTCCCGCGATCTTGTGAGACGAGCTGGCCCGTAACTAGCTGCGACGGCACGCTGCAGTTTCGGTAGGCGTCCGATCCGTGCCAACTTTTCCGTCCGACCGACCTACCGCCCGCGTGCTGTGCGCACTCTTGGCGAGGAATCTTCGTCGCTCACCCAGACCTCCGCTGGCAGACGCTTCTCTCGGCAACACCCGTTTCTTTCCGTGAGCCTGCAACAACAAACGGCCTGATGTCGCGTCGTCTTCGTCTGGGCAGTCGTCTGAGCATTCCTGTCGCAATAAAGGTATTCCGAAGTGGCCTCGGCCCCGGCGTCCATACGGTGGCGCACTGAGCTCACCAGCCGCGTTCCACAGTAGAGGTAGAGGGAGACAGAGCCCAGGAGGGAGGGTTTCAACCGCGGGTGCGCTCTCCTCGACTAATGCGCTGCCGCGGGTGCTCCTGGTATAGAGTCGTGAGTGTGGGACGTCGGGGCTCGAGCCTTCCCACCTCCTCCCCCACTCTCCTCCCTTCACCTCCTCCTCCTCCTCTTGTCGCCGACCGCGGAGCCGTTCTCTTTTGATCTTGGCTGCCTTCCACCCAACCCCAGCCCTTTCCCTCCCGTTTTTCATCCTCCTCTCGGAATGGGACACGTACCTCGCGAGTTGCACGTGTGATGGTACCCCCCTCCGCCCTCGTCGGAGGCAACCACGCTTAGAGGGCTGTACCTGCGCTTCGCGGGCTGACGCCGCCGCCGCTGCTGCTGCTACCTTTAGCCCACACCCGCCGTGGTGCGCCTCCTCATCCCTAGAAGCGCGGCGACGGGCGAGCCTCCATTGCCGTCATTACTATGCATGGTGCGGCGGCGCTTTCGGGCACGCCACTGTTCTGTCTCTGTGAGTGTATGCGTGCGTTTTTTTTTACCCTTGCTTCCTCCGGGAGAAAATGTCGCCCCGCGGCCGCTGTCGACGCTTCGCGTTGTTGCCGTCTCACTTGCCGGTCGACGTCGTAATCTTTGAGGAACGCCACGCACGCTGTGACCTCTAACGGAGAGAAGAAGAGCCTGCTGCTGTGCTACTGCTCCGGCCGCTGCTCCTGAGGAGGATAAGCTGCGACAGAGAACTGTGCGCTGACGACCTTCAGAAGGGGGAACGATTCCTTCTCCGCTGTCGTGTATGCGCTCGAGTGCTGCCTCTCCTGTACTGCACTGCGTTTAGCATTGTGTAGTGTGCGCGCGTGTGTGGTGCACCTGTGTTGGTCGCATTGTGTGGAGGAGCTCTGTGAACGTGTGTCCTCCTCCCTTTTCACCTCCTCCTCCTCCTCTTCCTGCGGAGAGCAGAGCACTATTAAGCTTGAGAGGGTGCGGACAACGAGAAGAAGGAAGGGTTCTTGACTTTCGTTCTTTCTTCATTCATCCCTCTTTTGGCTGTTTTGTTCTTTTCTCTCTCTCTCTCTGTCTCGTTGCCTCTCGCTTCTTGTTGGCTTTCCTCCTCGTCGCTGTCGCCGTGTTACTGCGGCGAAGGAAGGGAAACACATACGTCTGTAGCGATCGGCAGCCTGACAGTCGCCGCATTGGGCAACAGTGCGCGGTTTTTCCTGCGCCGACAGTTTTATAAACGCTCCGCTATCGAGGTCGATCGACTGACACCACCCACCTAGCTCATCCTCCCCGCGCGCTCTGCTCTGCGTTGAATTGCGTCGTCGGCAACGCCGTTGGATAAGGCCAGTGTCGGCGCCGACAGAGCGAGTCGCGACTGTTGGACTGACACGCTCGAACCGAGTTCTTTTTGCGGCGCCACACTCCGGCACTGCTACAGCCACTGCACGTACGCAGGTACATTGCTTCCGCGCGGCCGCTGCTACTGTGCTACGCGGACGACTTCGCCGCTCAAGTCGTTTTCCCAAGAGGCCTCCGTCGCCGACGCTGTTGCCTGGATTTGCGTCAACGTTCCGTGTCAGTGTCCCGCTGGCTTGCTCAGTGACGAGCTTGATCCACCTGTGCTCGAGTCGCGGAGGTTTCAGTGACGGTCTTGCTAAGTGACTCCGGCTTATGCAGTGAAGCGCTGGCTCTTCCAACTCTGAAGTTACGGAGGTTGCGACAGCGAACGCCGAACTCAGCCGCCGCTCCTGCTGTTACACACGCCGCTTAGCGTGTTGCCTTCGCCTGTACGCAACTACCGGCTGCGGGACTTAATCTTCCTGTTTTGTTTGTTTTTGACTGTGTGTTCGACAGCTACGAGCGGTGTGTGTGTGTGTGTGTGCGCGCGCGTGCGTGCGTTGCTGAGTTTATCTTTCTTTTTAGTTTTTACCTGTCTCGTTTTTCCGCCTGCCCAGGCTCGCTCGCTAATTGGTTGCGTGTAGTTGTATATCATCTGCCGACTTTGGAATGCGCCTTTGACTTCCGCCGTCCCGACCCGCTTGTGGGCGCCGTTCCGAGGGCCCGTCTAATAACGGTGTTTTGTGCAGCCGCTCAGTGTTCGGGCTCTGTAATTGCATCGACGCTTCCGCCTTCATTCCTTCTTTTTGTTCGTTCGTTTATTGCGAGCGCCGTTAAGTTAAGGGATCGGAAAAGAAAGAAGAGAAGAAAGCTCGTTGTGCGCGCTGATTGATGCGGTCATCCTTCTTGTTCCCACACTCCTCGTCGGTCAACCAGCGCTGCGGGAATCACCTCCACGTCCTGTGACTACGTCATCGTCATCGCCTGTGGTTGTTTTTCGTGCCACCACCGCCTCTTTGCACGTTGATCGAGGAGGACAGCGAATAGCAGCAAGAGTAGCTCGACGCCTTTATGTTAGCGCCGACGTTGAAGTCGGTGGAGTCGACGAGGAATACAGCGGCTAGACTCGGGGTTGTTTACGCGTCCTGGTGGTGACCTGTGTGCGTCTGAGGCCGACGTTGTGCAGCTGTTGTCGTCGCCGCCGTTTAGACTAACCCCGCCTGGTCTGTCTGGTTTTTGTTGGTGCTTTGTGAGTCTGTCTCCTCCTGTGACGTAATCGGTGCCCCGTGACGTAGTCGGCGCAGAATAAGTCGGGCCATGGCTGAGCACGTCCAGCGTGGAGTCAACTGGAGCATCGAACGCAAGGCGGGAGGCGTCATGACGATGCAGGCCTCCATGAGACGAATCCAGATTCGGCGCCGAAAAGTTGGAGTCGTTCGGTTCGGTGGGACGACAGTGTCATCTGGCGACTACAGGTGCGTATATTGCGGAACCCTGTTCGCTTATTGCAGCAGACGTCGTGGAATAATAGAATAATACGTTGATATAGGTCCGGACCGGGGAATCAGTATGACCTAGAAACCGGGAACGATAATTCTCTGTTGTTTCATACCGTTGGGAACAAGATTACCGGAAGCACGTTTCGCGAGGAGATTACGGTTTGTTGTGACGTCTAACTCTGTGAATAACCTGGGGATTGCTCAAGGATGAGTCACCTTGGAGCCGATTGCATTTTTTTTTTTTTTTGCAAGGGACCATCGGTACTTCGGTTGATATTTTGTCGGAAATGAACGGCTGTTACTGATCCTTCCCTAAAACTCAAGAAAATTAGATTTTACATTTAAAAAAGTGTGATTTTCGTAAAATCAAATTGATCGACATAGTTCAGAGAAGTGGTACGTGAAACAACGGAAGCAAATACATACCCGCCTTGTTTCGTGCGAATCGCTTGATCGTGAAATAGCGCACATACATTGAGTGATTCCGGTGCTCTACGAGTGTAATGGGAATGTGGTGTTGCGCTGAATTCTATTTGCTTATGTGGATTTTTTGGAGGTTTCGGCCCTCCTTGTTGACTACCGCGATCGCCTGTATCACTTGCGTCCCTGCAGCTTGTGTTGCTAGTTTCCGACACTACATACCCCTCAGTACTTCATACTCTGGTGTCACTTTGATAGTCTCTATCTGACGCTTGCAGAGTTTTCAGCATCAAAACAAAACGCGGCTCCTTATGTCATTTACTTACAGTGCAGCAGCTACAGTTGTGAACAGGGAACTTCTTGTGTAGCAATTTCTTTTATTTTCGCATTGTTATGAATTCCACACGATTCTTACCCGTCGCCGTAGAATTAGGTGTGGTTTTTTGTAACCTAGGTAGGTTTCTTGTAACCTACTCAGTGTAACCTAATAATGGGACTGATTTTCACGAAAGGCATTGCGTCGTAAGTAGTTGGTTTCGGTACCCAGTGCCCTGCTCTACAGGGCCCTGTCAAGCGATATTGAACAGCTCATGTCTACGTTTAAATCGTGGCAAAATAATGGGATCGAACCCACGTCTTTCGGGTCAGCAGCCGAGTGCCATTGCCACCGCGGCGGCTGAAATAATTAATTAATAATAATGGAGAAGTTGAACGCATATTTTCGAAAAAAAACTGCCAGCTTTGGTATAGTAGTGACTATAGGGATTTCATTTATAATCAGTGGATGTTTGTCCAATCCTCGTGCCATGTTGCGCACCTAGTCACCTACCGGAGGTCATATTCCCACAGCCTCTTTCGTGACCGCGTCTCATGTTTGGCTGGCGCTTGAGCACCCACAAGTCGAGTTCCCTGTACGCAGCTATTGCTAGAGAAATATGTGCATTAGCTTTCTTTAGTGTTATCCCTTTCACGTAAAAAGTTGACTTCTCTCTCTCTGACGCTCTGCACAGGTTGTCAGTCCTCCGAGAAGGATGTGCCATATTCGCTGCTCGTATTTGCATGCGTATCAACCGCAGTCAGCCTTGGCAAAATTCATATTCATCGCGGTGTTTCTCAGTTCCTGCCGCTCTATTTGCCGACGACGCGACAGGCATGCACGACCGACGCGAATGACGCGGCGGCGCTCCCAGCTGTTTTGAGCGGCGATGTCGCTTTCACGTGCCCGCTGGAAAACACGACCTGTCAAGGACGCGTGCTGGTGCTCTCGTAACCTGCACATCTGCGCTACTCAACTCCGCGCCAACTACCTCCCCTCCCCCCCTGTCTCTATGCGGGGTAGTTCCAGCACAGCAGCAGGCCGGTGGTGGTGTTATTCCCCCAGTTACAAGTCCCAGAATGCATTTCGGTTTCCGGGTCAAGTGGCCTATGGGATGCCTATGCGTCTGGGAATGGCGCGGCACGACAGTGACTGTTATGAATTGAAAATCAAAGCTGGGCTTGTTTTAATCTTTTTTTTGAAGCGTGAAATTCTCTTAGCTTCCGTTCATAACTGTCTGAGGCGAAGATCGTCCCGAAACTATGGCGAAGACGGTGTCGAAACCGAAGTCGAAACGCAACCTCCTCAAGCGGCCGTCGGAACTCAGGCTGGAGGTATAGAGAACGTTCGGGAAATTTTGTCCGAATTTTTTTCACGCACTTTCAGGGCCTCCGCTAGCACTGTAGTGTTAGAGCAAGGAGTGATTAGTGTCCGGTCCAACGAATAAATACAATAAAATAAAACAGAACTTGACGAAGTCGATACACACTTAAGTGGTTGCCGATTGTACAATATTATCATAAGCGGTCTTGAATTGTTGGTTCTATTTAACTTCAGCAGCTTGTGTAGAAATGGGATTCCACTCTTGTGACGTCAATGACGTAAATCGCTGTGCGTAAACAATCATTTTCGTAAAAATGGAATACTACTCTCTGAGCATGGTCTAGTCATGAGGAGGTTGACTAAGCAGTTTGAGTTCATCGCAAAAAATGGTATGGGAAAATTTGGAATGAAAAATACTAATTCAATTAAATCATCCTTCCCTTCCACCTGTGCACTGTTCCTTGAACTCATTTAAGAGCACGCTCATCACGCGGCAACAGTTTTCTCGGTGTCTTTACTCCAGTCATAAAAACGCATCTAAACAAAAAAGTGTATTTCGGATAATTTGAACGAAAATTGAGTCTACTCCGACTTTTTGTGTGCGAACTGTTTATCCGTCATCCATCCTAATCGCGCCTGCAATAAAAACGGTTTACTGCCGTGAACCTGCGAACTCCGCGAACCCCGAACTCCGCGAACGCAACTCACGGTCGGGTTTTCAGAACTGCAGCTTTAGCTAAAAGCGCAGCAACATCCGCAACAACTCGTTTTTCTACGCTAATCCCGCTTTGAGCAAGGACTGCGTCCTCTAATTTTTGGCATCTCTTGTTCCGAAAACAGCACAGTTATGTCTTGTGTTCTTTTGTTTAACTGCCTGTGACCTCTTGAACTGCATCCTTCATACTACTGTTCTGCTTTTGGTTGTTTTCCGTCGCCTCTTCCGCATAGGCCAAATTTTTTTGGCCTGTAGTGTTTTGAAATAAGTCGACAAAAATACATAGACGATGCAGTCGCACTCACTATGTTTCTTTCTTTCTTTACTTCCTTCTTTCTTTCCTTCCTTTTCTCTTTCTTTCTTTATTTCGTTCTTTATTTCTTTCTTTCTCTCTTTATTTCGTTCTTTCTTTATTTATTTCCTTCTTTCCCTTTTTCTTTCTTTATTTCGTTCTTTCTTCCATCCTTTCTTTTTCTCTTCTATCTTTCTTTCTTTTTTATTTATTTCTATCTTTCTTTATTTCGTTCTTTCCTTCTCTTGCTTTCTTTTCCTTTCTTTCTTTGTTCATTCATTCAGTAGTAGCTCAAAATTACATGAACGCTGAGCTAATACATCACCTAATTAATTCTGCGATAAATGACTGCAAGCACTCAGGGACAGGATGGATAACAGCTTCGGCGGGCAAGTTGTTCCGATACCATGCTCTGTGGGCGAGAATAATTTGCCTGCGCAGAAGTCGATGCTTGAAGTGGATAGACTGCTTTCGGATGGCTCACTGCAAGTTAAAGGCGGTGAGCAGTGTTGAAAGCGTATGACTGGCAGGTGGATAGACGTTGCGAACAAGTTTGCGCTAATACTAGACGAGGGACATACTCGCGCTAACTTCTACACAACATGGAACACCAAATACTCTAAACTTGAAAGGAAGTAACGCTGTCCTCTTTGCGCACTCTATTCATAAAAGAGAGTGTGCTAGAGGGCAGCTTACTCCCTTTTTGCAGCGATAGCTGCATTACGGTAGCAATTCGAGCCTTCAGCGTGCGGCGCTGCCACCCTGTGGCTTGAAAACTAAACATTTTGACAGATTTGCCTGTCTGGTTGGGTTCGAAGACTTATAATAAAGCTGCACATCTCCAACCAAAAATTTTAATTTTAACCCAACGTTTCGAAGCCGACTCGGCTCCTTCATCAGGGGTGACTGAGGGCATGTAGCTAGCGTCTTTAAGTATGGAGGGGAGGAGGGGGTCAAAAGAACGACAGCTGTGATGCGAAAGGTGTGGGGGAGGGGGGGAAGGGGGGGTTAAGGCTGTTAGCCACGTTGTAGCACTGTGGGGAGGCGGTCAATGGCGACTTTTTTTCCTTGAGTTGCAGAGCGAAGTCCCTGGGCATATACTGGGGGCAGGTTTCCTTTTGTGCGGTTGATGCTGTTCGGGGTGGTTTGGATGTGCCAGGATTCCAGAAGGAGCCTTTTGTGGTAATTTGTTTCGGTTCCGAGGATGCGGGTTTCTTCGAAGTTGATTGATGGTCTGAGTCCTCGAAATGTTCGGCTACAGGATTGCGCTCTCTTGCGAAGTTGCGGACGTCATTTTTATGTTGCCGAATTCTTTCTTTGAGATTTTTGGTTTCGCCGATGTAGCTTGCGTCCCAGTCGGCGCAAGGAATTTTGTAGACAATGCCTTGGACTCTTTCTCTCCGTGGCCGGTCTTTGGGAACAGGTAGGCAAAGCGCAACAGTGTTTGTGGGCTTGTGCGCAACCTGGAGACCCCCTTTTTTCAGGATTCGGGCGATGGTTTCGCTGCGCCCTGTGGCTGCGCCGCCACGCTGTCACGTGGCTGGTCACGTGGTGCGGAGCAGCTGCCGGCGGCGCGGCGCCGTGGCTGATCACGTGGTTCGTCACGTGGTTGGTCACGTGAGAAAGTTTCACTCGGCCAGCTGTAGCTATCGCGTCACTCCAGGTTTTACCAGAGCTAAACCACCTGCCAATTTCTTGCTCATTTCGTGTTTAGAGCGTAGCCCGGCAGCATGCTGTCGCGAACGATAGAGATTGAGAAAACAAAAAAAAGGCAAAGTCCGACTATTTTCCGACGGAATTCAAGGCTGCGGAGGTGAGCTTACACAACTGGACGCTGCATACTTGGCGGGACACAATAACATCCAGCGAATCGGTAGCTCGCCCGCATAAGGAAAGAAGCAGCCAACTCTGCCTGCTCAAGGAGAGGTCGCTATTGCGCTGGCGCCGTCTTTTACGAGTTTCGGCGAAAAAAGCACGACAAACAAGAAACCGGTGGAGCGACCTTCTCCTCGCTTGTATTCAACAGGGAAGAAATCTCGGCGTCCATCATGGGCGTATACAGATCGAATGATATAAGCGTGCGCCCAGATAGGAACGTCGTCGCCGTATACAGCGTATGTGCTATACGTCCTCCGTTCGAGTGGCCGTGAATATACGGTGTTGAAACGTTTTAACTCATCGCTGCAAGCGGGACGCTAAAATATTGCCGACGACACCTCGTCTCCGGGAATTTTTTTTTTACCTCCACCCCTTGCGAAGGGCGTACTCCAAGCGTGGCTCCCAGGCACTTGCGACGCATTTAAAAGCTTCCGGTAGAAGAAAAAGAAGCTTTTTCTTTGTATTCGTCACGTATTTGCGCTTACGA
The DNA here is from genome assembly GCA_030143305.2 of Amblyomma americanum. Lineage (NCBI taxonomy): Eukaryota > Metazoa > Arthropoda > Arachnida > Ixodida > Ixodidae > Amblyomma > Amblyomma americanum. The sequence goes on from JARKHS020025304.1 coordinate 186,674, forward strand.
AACTCGCTTAGACACACTTTGATATAGAGGCTAAAACGCAATTGAGTATAGAAAGAAAGGTCACGCGATATCCATTGCTTCCGGGTCAGAGATGATACTTATCACGTCCCCCGTCTCGAATTTACATTTAAAGGGAACTATTAACTCTGCCCGCACAGGGCTGCTGCCTCTATTCTTTCTTTAGGTGCAAAACGTGCGCTGCCGCGCTTTAGACACGTAAGTGCGTATCCTTTTCGAATAGAAACGAGGGTTATGTCGAAAAAAATAGTTCCCTTTAAAGACTGTCTGGCTCCTGGAAAGGAGGAGGAATAAATTTCGTGACGTAAGGAACACGGACTTGTACCGACAGTCGCCGCTTAAGTTTATTTTTGTTTTACCTACCTTCTTGCTTTGCACTTGCTTTGAGACAGCGAGGAGTCTTTTTTTTTCCCTGAAGTATCGCCCAATTCGAGACACTTTACAGTTTTTAGCTGGGATCGATTGGCTTGTTTTCGAGTTTCGAGCTGGCTGGGTAAAAACCGCAGGACAAATGTCGCGTCCTTGCGCCGTCCAGTGAGCTCCGGAGTCTTGCCTGCATGTAACAAAATATATAGCTAGTGGCCTGCGTCTCCTCTGGTCATCTGACGCGAGCAACACAGGCACTCCGCCTGGGGCAAATTCCTTCATGTCTTCCTCGTTTACTTTTTCGTACTGTTTTTTTTATAAAACTGTATTGCGAAAACTTATTAGCAGTGGTGGCTGTGAGGAAATATAGATTCAAAGGCAGTGCGCTGCCCCGCCGCGGTGGCTCAGTGGTTAGGGCGCTCGGCTACTGATCCGGAGTTCCCGGGTTCGAACCCGACCGCGGCGGCTGCGTTTTTATGGAGGAAAAACGCTAAGGCTCCCGTGTGCTGTGCGATGTCAGTGCACGTTAAAGATCCCCAGGTGGTCGAAATTATTCCGGAGCCCTCCACTACGGCACCTCTTTCACTCCCTCCTTTATCCCTTCCCTTACGGCGCGGTTCAGGTGTCCAACGATATATGAGACAGATACTGCGCCATTTCCGTTCCCTCCAAGACCAATTATTGTTATTAAGGCAGTGCGCTGCGTGTTCTAGAAAATACGGGTAAATTTATTTAATTATTTACTTTTCTGTATTTCTTCCTTTTTTTAATGTCTCGACGCCATATTTACGTCGCCGTCCGGAAGCTCGCTACTCATAGACTGCACCACTCCAACAGGAATCTCCGGCAGGTATTAACACGACCCCGTTGGGCAGAAAATCTGTCGACGTCGGTGTCGTCGGCATTGATGTGGCATTGGTGTCGTCGGCATTCATGTCGCCGGCATTCATGTCGTCGGCGTCGTCGGAGTTGTGAGCAAAAAAATTGGCGGTGTTTTAGCTCTGGTTAAACCTGGAGTGACGCGATAGCTACACCTGGCCGAGTGCAACTTGCTCAAAATCAGTCTTTCGCCGCTCCGTTTCGCTGGGCGTTCCTTCTCCATCTTCGTCCCACTTGGACAGGCGCATGCGCACAGCTGTGGCAGCTCGGTCTCGCCGACGCGCCGCGCCGTCGGCAGCAGCAGCTGCTCCGCACCACGTGGCTGGTCACGTGACCAACCACGTGATCAGCCACGGCGCCGCGCCGCCGTCAGCTGTACCGCACCACGTGACCAATCACGTGACAGCGTGGCGGCGCAACCTGGGGCTAGCGGCGCCGCCACGCTGAAGGCTCGAAATGCTACCGTAATGTAGCATCGCTACAAAAATCCCGGCGAAGCAACCAGGTGGGTCACCTAGGTCACGTGACCTTGCGACTTCATCACACACTGTCCTCCGGATTGTGGGCAAAATGACAACTGTGGCAGGTGGCAGCTTAATTAATGATTAGTCACTTGGGAAGAGCAACCTGGCTCGCACAAACCCCACCGGTGGCAGCACCTGCCATCGCAGGGCAGTGGCACATCGCTTAACTGCTGCACCGCTGTGCTAATAGTGGTATGATGACTCCCAATGATCTATGAATTTAAACTCCAGACTCGCCAATCCCGCATATATGGGCATTAACCAATTAACGCTATCGCGTCATACCCTTAAGGCGGAGCTTAAGTATCCCCTACAATTTTTTTTCCTTCTATGTCACCTCTTCCCTTTACCCCAGTGCAGGGTATAAAACGGGCATCCCCTCCTTCATTAACCTCCTCGCCTCTCCTCCTCCCCCAACTATCTCACCCTCTACAGAGCATGTTGGTCTCCGGATGTATTTTGTGAGAACGATGAGCTCAGTTGGTAGAGCGACTGCTCCGGTGAAGCGGTGGTCCTGGGTTCGAACCCCGGACCAGGACGAATTTTTCTTTAACTACGAAGTTTCGATGGAAGCTGTGTAGCTTTTCTTTGTAGCCGTATGGCTGCGCCTGGGTTGATGCCAATGAGTAATTAACTCCCTTATCACAAATTTACTCCGCCTTGGGGGTTCCCTCTAAAACATTTGACCGTATAAACTGTACGTTTTGCCTCTGATATCGTTTTAATGCTTGTCACGTCCGCGCAGTTTCCGCCAAAGGCAGTCTTAACAAGATTGATTTTTTGTGGTCTGCTGTTTTCTGCGTTTCAAAGCATGAGTGTAGCCCGTATATTAGGTGCTGCGTATTTGAAGGTTGCCGGCTAAATTAGGTTACATAGCTATAGGCTTGTCTGACGTGCATCCAAAACACGGGCGTTTTCCATTGCACCTTATCCAAACCCGGCCGTCGAAGCCGCGTTCAAAGTTATTGCATGCTGTCGTTCAGTTGCACTTCGCAAATGTCACTGCTAGCGTAGCTACAATCGTTCGCGTCTTTTCTTGATGTAATTTCGGCTATGGTGTTGTATTTCGCGCACAGAACGAAGTCCAATCTGCAAAAACCCTTCTTTCGATTCGGTTATTAACAGACAGTTATCTAACTCTCATGGTCTACGTTCTCGTGATAAGAACACATCGTAATGCTTATTCATCCCTTGCTTGCGTGTAGATTTTACAACACTCACACTTGAGTAAAGAGCCTTCGCATTTTGACCCTGCTGGATATGACGAATGCGTAGATGTCAAGCACTTAACTGTGCAAACTGGACGTCTTGCGAGCTGTAGCTGGATTTGTTAACCATCTGCAGCCTTTAGTGGCCTAACACTACGACTCGGTGCAAGAAAGATAGCTCTGCTTCTGAAAATTTTACCATGCGATTGATTTGTTCAGATTTCATGTACATGAATTTCGCACAGAACATCGTGTGTAGTGAGTGGCCCGCATCAACATTTCACTCACCATGCCCTATGTATATACTCTTCGTTATGATTTTATCACAATATAATTGTTATTACTGGTGTTATTACTGTCAGTCTTTAACTGTGGGCTTCGCATCACCATAAACTCGTGAGGTGCGAGGCCATGATGGCCCTCATCACTCGTGGCTCGTTGAGATGTTAACGATGTCTCCTGAATTAAAAGCTCACTTTACCACAGCGCTCCTCCACCACTACCTTATCAATTCACCTTGCTTTTTTTTTCTTTTTGCAACCCTAAAGCTTCTTCGCCGGCAACCTAAGCCAGCCTTGTGGAGCGTGCCACAGATACCTTCCAGTCGCCGCTCAAAGCATCTATCCTGAGAGTCCAACCAGAAAGCTGATATGCAGTCATCCGCGTAAATCCTCCGCTATTTCCGATCGGCTCCCTATAAATTGCTACACTTCTGGCGTGCGATCAATTTTTCGCTGGACACTGGAGATCGATACAAAACGAGTGCGAATTATAGACCTTTCCTTCTCGGGATGAACGCATTCCTTCGTCTTGTAGTCGCTAAGCACCTCATCAGACGTGCCCCGAGGTCAGCCGCTGCCGCCGCACGGAGGGGGGGGGGGGGGGGGGGGGGGGGGCACAAATTCCCGCACCGCGCCAGCGCAGTCCGGTGCCGGGAACGCGTAAAGACGCTTTGCGCAACCACATGGGGCGCCGACGCGTCCCAGTAATGTCCTCAGTACGCTAGCCATGGAGTCGAGTGCGGTGCATGAGGTACGAATCCTCGAGTGACCGAGCCTCGGGATTTAAGCGAAATAATCAAAATTCAGGGGAGCACTTAAGCCACCTTACGTGCACCAAGGCGAGAGCCTTTGTGTCGTCCTGTTGAGCTGTCTAGCTGAACACGATCGCCTCTCGCTTCTCGAATTAGTTTCGGTTTCTTGTTACGACATACTACACCTTCGTTATATTGGGCATCAAGTTAGGACTTACTACACATTCGTTATATCCGATGTGTTTTCTATATCCTGTTTCAACTTGCGACATATGCCTTCTTAAATACCTTCGCTCCATCGGACTACTTCAGAGAAAACGTATTTAAGCTCCGTGAAGTGTACAAGGAGCTATGTTTTGAGATGAAGTTATCGAGTTGATGGGAGGGTTGTGTTCCTTGAAACAGTTCTGATTTTCTCACGTGACTGAAACACGTGTCCGCTCTTGATGTTTGCGAGTGCTGCACAGAACATATGTTTGTGATCTGTTGTTAACTGTCAAAGCAGGCAATAAAGACCAAAAAAAAGGACTATGTGGCCGAGTGGTTAAGGCGATGGACTGCTAATCCATTGGTATTCATAATGCAGACAAGTTTCGCAGCGTGACTAAAACGCACGCAGAAAACAAGGAACAAACAAGACAGGACTGTGCTTGTTTGTTCCTTGTCTTCTGTGTGCGTTTTATTCATGCTGCGAAACTTTTTTGCATTATGAATAGCAACCAACTAGCCCAAACCAGCGTGTTACTTCAACGTAATCCATTGGGCTTTGTACGCGTGGGTTCGAATCCCATCCTCGTCGCAATTTCTTTTTCTTTCATTTTATTTGATTGACCGGTGTAGCGGGCACTTCTTGTGCACGTTTCCTGCGGACAGGTCTTGCGCACACTGATGAGGCAGGAAAGGCTTTCGCCTGAATAAACAGAGAACGAAGAGCTATCGAAACCGTGGAATGCAGTCTACTTCCTCGCCCGGGGGCAGTCGTGACTCGTTGAATGTTAATTAACCTCTCCCTCTCCTCTTCTGTTTTATTTCGGTCGCGAAAGATTATCTCTCCTTCTCGGGGAAGTCCGCGTACTCACCGACCCCTGTGCGTGTTCCCCTACTCAGAGACCATTAGAGTTCAGCGCGCGTGTGATGAGGCACTCAAGCTACAAAAAGGCGTTTAGTAATTAATTATCTCCGCGGGAATCTGTAGATAGCAATCGCCGGTCCGAATAGATCTTGCGCGACACGTGCCAGCAATTTGTCCCCTGAAGCAGCACTTAATTGGTAATCGCGCTGATGTACTGCAATTCTTATCAATGCTTCCTCACGGGACAGCCCACGATTCTCGGAGTTCCCTTCTTTTTTTTTTGTTGTTCCCAAAAAATCTATTTCGGAATCTCCCGGATAACATTTAAAACTGGGAAGTCATGCATGATGAGGCTGTAGTACTGAATTTTTTTGTCACTGCTTCGCCATGGGGCAGACCCATGAGTCTGGAAGTCCCCTTCTTTTTTTTTTGTTTCCGGGAATCAACTTCGGAATCTCCCAGATAACATCGCAAACTGGATCTTACCAGGGTCATGCGTAATGGGGCTTAAGTAATGAATTTTCTGTCAATGCTTCGCCATAGGACAAATTCACTAGTCTTGAAGTTCCCCTTCTTTTTTGTTTCCAAGAATCTATCTCGGAATCTATCCGATAATATCGCAAACTGGCATCGCAGGCATCTACACCGGATAACAGTCTCCTCTATCGTTTCCTTTCCCTGCATACAGATACAGCAAGCATCCTCTGCAGGGACCATTAGAAGGAATTTGGGGGATCGTGCAGCCAGCGCCGCTAAGCCTAACGGCCTATCACGTTTTATTCTGCAGCTACTCGGATGTGTTCTTTTTTTCTTACGTCATGGACCATGTCAGCTCGTAATTGTTTTAATGTTCAAAGCACTGCGCGACAATGTGGCAGCCAAGGAAACTAGAAGCGCTACTCATGAATTTCTTGTAATATTTCTTGCTCATACATCCAGTCCCCATAGCTTCGAAAAGTTCAAGTGAACCTCTTCTCAGTCCCTTTCTGTTTCAAGGTTTCCCTACTATCTTGTGCTGGTCAAAGCAACACCTTGGTCTGTTACGCGTCCTGTGTAGTGGAGAGATCCGTGTTAATTTTCAACGCCTCTAGCGTTTCCTTTCATTATGAAGTTGGTGAGAGTGCAGTATATGAAGAAATAATGCAACAACCCTCGTTTTGCTTGAGCTGCTCATGTAAGAAGGAACGCAAGCTCGCCGGACAGCACGGAAAAACACACGCACACAAAACTGAGCTGCAACGTCTTTCCTTTTTATGGAGGAAAAACGCTAAGGCGCCCGTGTGCTGTGCGATGTCAGTGCACGTTAAAGATCCCCAGGTGGCCGAAATTATTCCGGAGCCCTCCACTACGACACCTCTTCTTCCTTTCTTCTTTCACTCCGTCCTTTATCCCTTCCCTTACGGCGCGGTTCAGGTGTCCAACGATATATGAGACAGATACTGCGCCATTTCCTTTCCCCCAGAAACCAATTATTATTATTATTATTATTATTATTATTATTATTATTATTATTATTATTATTATTATTATTATTATTATTATTATTATTCAGACCTTATGAACGCCTGGTGACTAGTAGAAGGCTAGCCCGCACAGAGTTGACTTGCGCGTAGAAAAGGCAGTGCTATCGGCATGCGAATTCAATATCTTTTTAATCAATTTTTTTCGCAGCGAAAACATCTTTAGATTACTTCAAAAATGCTTTTTTTCTCTCCGTGTGCCGGATGCACGGATTACAATTCTCGCGTGGTATCTGTTCGACGTGATTTCCAAATTAAGCGTATGAGAGTTCAGCGCAACTTATTCGCGTCGTTTTTCTCACAGTCTTGTAGGCTTTTCCTGTTGGTTTCGGTGCGAAAAATCCGCCAAATGGCTACAGCACGGCTACCGCAGCGTAGCGCTTCGCGCGTCGCATTGCGCGCGCATCTGCTGAATGTCCCAGGCTGCAGTGTCACCGCAGTATCATGTAGTCCCACGTCATTGGCTGGCCGCGATAGAAAGAACCGCTTCCGGTACCGGTAGACGACAGCTTGAAGCTCGGTACACATTTGCTTCTTCATAGACAAGGCAGACGATCGAGCAGATATGAGCGGACTGAAGTCGCGGAACAATAAGCTGTCATCACGGGTGCTTGCCGAACACAATGGCGTTACACCTGTAGTCAGCGCCATTACGAAGGTGGCAGTTTTTCGCGTAGGCCTACAAAGATTTGTTCAGTTTTGCTGGAATGGCGGTCACTTCTTCTGCAAATGAAAGGTACTGTGAAATTTAGAGGAACCAATGGCCAGCTTTATTGGTTTGTTTAGCCCGCCTGAAGAAAAATCAGAGGGGACACGTAAGCTCCGTCTTAAGGGTATAACACGATAGCTTCAGTGGGTTAATGCCCATATATGCAGAATTTGTAATTCTCTACTTAACATTCACGGGTGGCGGCGAGTCCTCATACCACTACGAGCGCAGTGGCTCAGTGGTTTAAGTGATGCGCCACTGCCCTGCGATGGCAGGTGCTGCCACTGGTGGGCCTTGTGCGACCGAGGTTGCTCTTCCCGAGCGAAAAATCGCTAATTTAACAGCCACCTGCCACGGTAGGGGAGGGGGGGGGGGTCACCTGCCTCCTAGGTTGCTCTCTGGGAGCCACCTTCCCGAGCCATGCTCGGAATTTTTCGCTGACAACGCCGACACCGGATTTTCTGTACAAGCTGTCGCGTTAAAATATACTGGAGCGTAAGGTGATCCGCTTCACATTGATTCTGACTTCAGGCGCTAGCAGACGACTCGCTGAGTGATCACCACCAGGTGCAGTTCTTCACCCTCCGATAGGTGGCGACTCTGCCCAGCCACGCGACTGTTCGAAGGTATAGTCCTTCAAGAAACAAAGCCGAAGCATGCACGTAATGGGACCTGCCTTGCCGAGCGCCCGTCGCAAACCGGTCGCATCGGGTGGGTGATGCCACTTTCGCAACAGCCGAGCGGTCACACGGAACATATCACTACATGCACGTGCATTACGCAAACGTGTCGCGCCTTCCCGTTGCTGTACTTGGCGGGCGGCTGTGAGGCGCCAGCAGGGCTAGTTTTGGCGTCACGTGACAAGCGACCTGCCCTCCCGCACCTCCACATCCCTTCCTTCAATTCCGAACACACCTAAAGACGACCCCGCTCACCCGTCCTCCGATGCCTTGCGAATAACGTATCGCTCGTCGATGTGAAGCAGAGTAATAGCGGTCATACGCCGTCCGGAATCAACGACGACGTCAGTGCCGCACAGCTTCGGTGGCGGTCGCTAGAAGACGCGTTTAACATTCCAAGTAGCGCCTTGTAGCGGTGGCAGACCTCATCAATAGCTCGGACACTGCATCTTACCGTGGTCTCACCAAAAGCTGTGTGCTGCCAACGCTGTCCTTGCTGCTTTTTTTGTGTGTGTTGTGACCCGGTAGAATCATGTCCCTGGTAGAGATAACACAGCCGGCTCAGCGTGGCTGCAGGTACTATATATATATATATATATATATATATATATATATATATATATATATATATATATATATATATATATATATATATATATATATATATATATAAACTATTAAGGGTAGGTTATCGTGGTCAACTCTGAGCTGTTTTTGACAATCATGTTCGTGGGTTCTGCGGCTGGTGTCAGCAGGTACTTTTTATAAACTGGAACTTAGTAAGGGAAGTTATCTTTGTAAACTCTGAGATATATTTTTTACAATCATGTACGTGAGTTCTGCGGCTGATGTCAGCAGGTACTTTTTATAAACTGGAACTAGTAAGGGAAGTTATCTTTGTAAACTCTGAGATATGTTTCTAGCAATCATGTCCGTGAGTTCTGCGACTGATGTCAGCAGGTACTTTTTATAAACTGGAACTAGTAAGGGAAGTTATCTTTGTAAACTCTGAGATATGTTTCTGCCAATCATGTCCGTGAGTTCTGCGGCTGGTGTCGGCAGGTACTTTTTACAAACTGAAACTAGTAAGGGAAGTTATCTTTGTAAACTCTCAGATATGTTCTTGAAAATCATGTCCGTGAGTTCTGCGGCTGGTGTCAGCAGGCACCTTTTATAAACTTGGAACTAGTAAGGGAAGTTATCTTTGTAAACTGAGATATGTTTATGACAAAAATGTCCGTGTGTTTTGCGGCTCGTGTCAGCAGCAATGTGTAGTAAGCCGCTGCGTCAAGTAGGTGGGGTGGTATGGGCGGCTGCGCTTTGGTGTCCCATCTGTCGTACAATGCTTGGCTAAATACTCGGTCGAAAAGATTTGGCAGAGACATTTAAGACTGCTTGTGTGTGGGAATGAGAAAGAATGTCGTGGACGCATGTCGTAGACGTTTGGTTGAAATTTGCAAACTGAGTTTATTTCAGGCGATAAGTATTTCCAAGTATGACACCACCCATACCCACACACGCGCGTATGGCACCACCCGGAACGCTGTACGATAAACGGTTGCGTTACAATTTTCGTACAAATGTCGGGAAAACTGGCGCCACATGGAGGTCCGCCAGTGGCGGGTATATACTACAGACAAAAAAAGACGTATAGGATTGTCTGAAGTGGCGGTGTCGGCATGCTGTGTGTGTCATACGGCTGCTTGATGACGTATGGTACTAGTAAGAACTTCGCATTAATAGCGGAAAGGACAGACAGACAGACAGAAAAACTTTATTGAGCAAGTGAGTTTTAGATCCAGCTGGGTCCCTGGGCCACTGCGCGGTCCCGCACTGCATCAAGTAGGTCATGCCGGGACATGACGTCGGCAGCCCGAGTCACCGCAGCAAGCTGCGATGTCGGGTCTGCAGACATGAGCAGGACCTCCCAGCTTCGAGATGGCGTGCTGTCCCCGCGGGGGAGGGTCAGCAGGGCAGCCGAAAAGGATATGGGAGAGTGTGGCGTGGGGGTCACCGCATAGGGAGCATGTAGGGGATGTGCCGCAATTGTGGGATAAAAGCTGAGGGGATGACAGAGAGCGGGTCTGGAGGCGTCTGAAGAGGATCTGTTGGGAGTGCGTAAGAGAGGGGTGGGGAGGAGGGTAAGTCCGACGGTCCAAACGGGGTATTTGCGTGAGCTCCGCAAAGGTGTGCGCCCGCTCCATCGAGAATCCTGGATCTAGACTGTCCTGAGCCCGGCAAATCAAACCTCGGGCCATTTTATCGGCAGCCTCGTTTCCAGGGTTCCCATAGTGAGCCGGCACCCACTGAAGCTCTACCCTGCGCGGTAAATTTTTGGTAGGGGTGTTCGACAATTGCCAGGCAGGGGCGTGAATCCTGCCCCTGGCAAAGTTGGACAGAGCCGTTTTGGAGTCGCTGAAGATGTATTGGGCGTCCGAATGTGCAAGGGCTAGGGCGATGACGGTCTCCTCTGCCTCCTCAGGCGTAGAGCCCGAGGGAAGACGGTGAGCTAGGGGGCGAGGTAGGGTTGGATTGTAGGCAACTGCTACCGCTTCATGCGCTGTACGTGCGCCGTCTACCCAAACGGCATCGTGGGCTTGCCCATAATACTTATGGGGGGTATTAGCGCGAGCTACGCGGCGAGGGATGTGATATTGGGGATGGACGTTTTGAGGAAGGGGTTTCACAACGAGAGGTGTATGGATGTGTCGAGGGATGGGTATAAGGGTTGACTGGTTCGCGGGTATGTTGATGCGAAGGGAAGAGAGTATATGGCTGCCAGTGGCACTCATGGCAAGTCTAAGGTACTGTCTCTGAAGGTGCGCGTCAACTAGTTCCTGAATGGTGTTATTAAGCATGCCTAGTGCAAGAAGTTTGGCTGTGCTAGTTCTACGAGGTAGGTTTAGGGCTGCCTTAGTCGCAAGGCGGATCATTGCGTTCACGCGTTCGGTTTCCGTGCGGTTCAATTTGAGATATGGGGTTGCGTATAGAATGCGGCTAAGCGTAAATGCGTGCACTAGTTTCATATTGTCCGCTTCGTCTAAACCCTTGTTAAGGGAGGACACTCGGCGTAGAAGGTGCAACACGGATTGCGTGGAGGCCTTAAACCTTTTAAGGGTATGTTCATTTCGTCCAGAATCCTGCAAGCGGAGGCCAAGGATGCGGAGGGCGGGTGTGATGGGGATAGGGGATCCTTTTAAATTTATTCGGATGGGCGAGTTAGCGCCAGATTTTGGCCTAATTAGGAAGAGCGTGGACTTAGATGGGGAACATTCGAGCCCGATGGATGACGCGTGAGAGGAGATAGTGTCTGCTGCTAACTGAAGAGTCTCCTCAATTTCCCTGTCAAAGCCGTGAGTGGTCCGTGTGGTAATATCATCAGCGTACAGGGAATGCTTTAGGTGTGGGATTAGAGCCAGTTTGTGAGCTAGGGGGATGAGAGCAATGTTAAAGAAAAGGGGAGAAAGGACCGCCCCTTGAGCGGTTCCGAGCTCTCCGAGTGTATAAGGGGATGTGGTAATCTGATCTACGTGCAGAGAGGCAGTTCGGCCCGAGAGAAACGCGCGAACGTAGTTGTAGGTTTTCGGGCCTACCTGTAGAGCCTGCAGTTCCCGTAAGATGGCATCGTGTCGAATTCTGTCAAATGTCTTGGTGAGGTCAACTGCCAGGATAGCTTTAGTGTGGTGGGGGATGGTTTCATCAAGCACGTCGTGCGTAATTTGAAGTACGGCGTCCTGCGCAGATAGATGCGCACTAAAGCCGAACATACTGTGGGAGAAAAGGTGGTTGTCTTCCATGTACGTTGTTAGCCGAGCAAGAATTATATGCTCGAAGACCTTGCCTAGACAGGATGTAAGAGAAATGGGGCGGATGTTTTCTAGGCTGATTGGCTTGTGAGGTTTTGGAATAAAAATATTTTTTCCATGCTTCCACGAGGCACGGAGAGTACCTGCCTCCCAACATTCGTTAAAGTACTTGACTAAGTCAGAGATGGAAGCATCGTCAAGATTTCTGATAGCTGCATTGGTAATTTGATCATCTCCGGGAGCGGTATTCCGTATTTTCAATAGGGCGGCGCGAAATTCTGATTCTGTAATAAGGGCTAGGGTGGGCCCGCATAATCAGGATACTTGCAAGGGAGACCGGGGGTTGTATAGGTGCATTTCACCTGGGCGAGGAAGGCGTCGGTGTCCTGTCGATGGTTGTGAGCGAGGCGGCGAATGCTAAGGCGCGTCTGAGATTTGGATTGCGTGGGGTCTAGCATGTGCCGTAACAGATGCCGAGCGCGGGTTGTGGAGAGATTGCCGCGGAAACCGTCACAAACCTGAGCAGCGAGAACAGAGCAGCGAAAAGGAAAGGCAAAACAGCTTGCATACAGAAACACCGCCAGTGGCTGTTACGTCGTGTGACCTTGGGTTCATTTGTCGAAGGCTACTGAATTCAGTAAGTATTCCCCCGCCGCGGTGGCTCAGTGGTTAGGGCGCCCGGCTACTGATCCGGAGTTCCCGGGTTCGAACCCGACCGCGGCGGCTGCTTTTCATGGAGGCAAAACGCTTAGGCGCCCGTGTGCTGTGCGATGTCAGTGCACGTTAAAGATCCCCAGGTGGTCGAAATCATTCCGGAGCCCTCCACTACGGCGCCTCTCTCTTCCTCTCTTCTTTCGTTCCCTCTTTATCCCTTCCCCTACGGCGCGGTTCAGGTGTCCAACGATATATGAGACAGATACTGCGCCATTTCCTTTCCCCCAAAACCAATTATTATTATTATTCATGCGTACATGCAAGCACGCACGTACTCATTCATTCATTCATCCTTACAAACTATAGAACACAGCAACTCTCTACACTGCCTTCCTTCTCATTCCAAAAACGCAGGTTTTAATCGACGCGCATCTTGGAACTAAAGCACTATAGTGGCGGCATCTGGCGATGCTCCGTTCAACCACGCCGCGGCAGAATTCCCAGTGAGGAGTGCAAGTGTTTTGCGCTTGTTTCCCTTCTCGGCTTTGCCCTTCGATGTGATCCCTCCTCTCAAAAGTTCCCGTCCCCTCTCCGACCTTGGCGACAGCCGCACCTCGCAGTAACGTCCCCGAAGGGTTCCGTTTCAACAAAGCGGCACAAGATGTCGCGACTGCCGTTGAAACTCTACACTCGATGGAAAACTGCGGAGAATCCAGTTCGCCTTCCACGTGCCGCCAGCTTCGAACACAACGGGAACGCAAGCCACTTATGAGGGGCCGTGCTAAACCTTCGCGGTGCCGTTGTGGTGCCGTTGTGGTCATGTAACAAAGAAAAAACAAAGCTTACGGGCAAGGTGCCCTGTCCGATTGGTTAAAGTGCACTCAAGCGGTAGAAGGATCACATTGCCACTTTATATATATATATATATATATATATGTATATATATATATATATATATATATATATATATATTATATATATATATATATATATATATATATATATATATATATATATATATATATATATATATATGCTTAAGAGAAGTGGGCACGTCTACAGAGACACATAAGAAGACATCAATGTTTGTCTGTAGAAGTGCCCACTTCTCTTTAGCCTTTCCCCTGCGGAAGCCAACGCAACCTAGTTTAACTCTCTCTCTCCCTCTCTCTCTCTCTCTCCATATATATATATATATATATATATGTGTGTATTCTTATTTTTATTCTTCCTTTTACGTTCTTGTTGTCACCGGTTGCTAAGGCTGGCTAGTCCCATATTACTTTTCTCCTCTTTCATTCTTTCATTTTCTGCCGAATATCAATATAAGTAGCAAAAAAGTATCAAAGAATATCAATATAAGTAGCAAAGAAATGCGCATCGTTAAGATATTTGTCGGCTTTGAGCACTGTAGTTTCACAGCTAATATACAGTTATTACTCGAGTCTTATTGTTCGTTCCTGTGTATTTCTCTCTGTTCGCATCTTTAAAAAAATCTGTAGTGTACGTGTGGCGAATTCGCGTGCTCGTCTTGAGTAGTGTCCTTTACGCTGGGGACACCCACGTGCTTTCCAAATTTGGTGCCACGCGGGGAGAGAATGCGGTGTCCTGACAAGAACTTTCCATTGACTCCACGTAACACTCCGGACTGCGCATCGGTATGGCAGCAATGCGACAGAGTTCCGCTCTCAGCGCGTTGAGAACTGCGCATACCAGCGTGACAGCTTGTTTCGTTCCCTCTCGCTAGCTGCATCGCGTCTTAAGCGTCGTTCCCAGCGGTCCCGGCGCCGCGTGCCATGGAAGACGAAAGACCGCGGGGCATCCCGAGTGAGAGCGGCATAGTACGTCTTCCGCGATGGCGCCCGCCAGTACCAGCGTCGACGCCACGGCACGGAGCGCGCGGCCAATACCGTCCTCCACTCGCCCAATCTATGTCCTCTCCGCACAGCGCGTTCGCTTTCTCTTACCCCTAGGATTCCTCTCCCTTTGCCGATTTGGTACCCAACTCGCGTCGGTATGCTCCGTCGCACGCGGGAGGGAGCAGCGGTGCCGTAAGCCGTGACGTCGTAGGCTTCTTGGTCGCAGAGCTTGACTGGAGCGGAAGCACGACGATATGAGTTGAGGGACTCAAACCCTTGGGGTCAAATACTTGCAGCTTGCGCATACGTAGGAGCGATTGTTTAATAATGATGTGAAGTGAAACAAGAATTCAAAAACGCCGCAGACACAGACTATATCGGAAGGAGAATGGATACAAACGTTTCTTCGTTATGACTCTTGCCACCTTTCGTCGAAATTAAGGAGTAATGATTACCCACGTAATTTTTAAAGCAATGAACACAAATGATCACATCTGATTGATTGATTGATCGATTTATTTATTTATTGATTGATTCATCCATTCAATCATTCATTAATTCATTCTTCATGAAGACCCGAGGACGTCTAGATTAGAAGCCCGGCGTTAAAACACTTCGCCAAGAGCAGCACGATCATAAGGCCAGTCGTGAGGCAACAAGGCGCGGAGTCGAATCCCAGCCGCAACGGGCGCATTCCGGTGGCAGCGGAATGCGAAAGACACCGTGTTAATGTGCGATACTAGTGCTTGAACACCTGGTTGTTGGAATCAAATCCGGAGCCCTCTACTGCAGCGTTTCTCGTATTCCGCGCGCAGCTTTGGAGCGTTAAATATCACAACACGAATACGTAATATTGATGGAAAAGGTCAATCCTCGCTTTAGTATTGCTTCACAAGTCCCGCGGATTCAACACTTGGCAAGAGTTGTTGCATTTGTCGGCAGATTAAATTCAAAGACACTTTCGTACGCTGATGTCACTGAAAGTCAGATTTCGATCTCCTAATTTCGACGTGTTGATTTCCGTAAAGGTTGTTATTATTATTATGATCATAATCTGCCACCTTTGTGGTTCTCGAAGCAAGCTCTACTCATTACAGCCTTGAATTCACACTGTGGAAAGCGTTGTGCGCTCGCTCCGTTCTCACACATCGCCCCCGCCGTGATGACGACGTCGCCGCCGGTCGTACGTCACGGCGCGAGGCAGACCCGTCCCCCACGCTTGCTGCCGCACGCGGCTGCGGAGCAGCAGCAGCTGCCTTCACGTACGCGGCCGCTGGCGCACGCCGCTTGGCTGTAGAACCGCTCTGCCTCTTACGAGCTGAAAAAGTTGGCCCCAAAAACTAAAAAAAAGCTCCCACAGCCATACCTATACAGTAGCTCGACAGACGTCGGCGAAACAAAGACGCAGCGCAGTTACGGCAATCCAGTACCGATTCGTAAAGCCAAGTTCAAGCGCTTCTTTTTTTCTTGCTCGGCAGCGCGCTCAGCGTTCCTAGCTCACTAAATTAGCTCACCCACTTTTTGTTGGGCTTAGTGGCGTATTCGGCCTCCTTGGCCGCCTTCGCACCTTTGCGTGCGGCTATTTAAAGCGGCCACAGCGGACGCAGGACAGCGCTTCAATCTCTTCATTCATCCGGCTTTATTACGCGGTCACGGATGCAGCACTACTTCTCCCGGATATTTAGAAGCGCTGCAGTACCATCTCCCGTCAGCATTTAGAAACTCTGCATTACATTCCCCGGCCATTTAGATTCGCTGCAGTTCGATTTCGCCCGACCGCATTAAACGGCATGAAACCATTGAGCGCTGCTCCTTACAGATATGAAAGAAGAAAAAAGTAGCTGACTTTACAGCTCGCAGATGGCGCTACGATCTGCTAACCACTAGCATCTGGCCTCAGGTGATGCCTATATTTTGGCTCATTGTTTCGTGATGGGGGCAGTGATAATTACATACTGGCCGAGTTGTTATCTCATGGCAAAAAAAAAAAAAGAACCAGGGCGAAACACGTAATACCAGAAAAAGGACGGCAAACAAATGCTGAGATTTTATTTTTAATGCATACGGTGGGCGCAGCTGGCAAAGGACAGGGTTAATTGGAGAGACACGGGAGAGGCCTTTGCCCTGCAGTGGGCGTAATCAGGCTGATGACAATGATGATGGTGAGCCTGACGTCAGATCCAGGAATGGCGTTGAGGGCTGTATGTAATGACAAAAATAGTAAATTTGTTGCGCCCCCGAAACCCTGTGGTACTCGAGTACACTTACTTGAGTAGCGCTTCATTACTGTAGGGTTAATGGTTCCTGGCAACGCTTCATTAATGAAGGACACAGAGCTTTTACCCTGTTCAAGTGAAGCCGACGCTCCGGGCTTAAATCAGCTCAGAAGCAGAGCTTTTGGATGCGACCGTAAAAGGCGCATTCATTGCAGGACCGGCAGTTGCGTTTTTAAAACCTCCGCTCTTTATTACGTGCGCATTTGTTGCTTCTGTCGTGCTTACTAAGCCCTGCAATGGAATCTATGAGGAGAGCGTGTTGTATAGATCGCGCTTAGTATGAAATGCGAAGCACACGATGTCGTAAGCTCAGAGTTCATGAAGCAATGAGCGCCTCGCGATGATGCAAAGTTAGGCATTTAGCAGCCGATGAAAACAGCAGGTGCCCTGAATGCTTCTGAGCGACTTGTTTCATGTATGGAGGCGCATGAATTTGCTTTAAAGCGGAAATCGAAGTTGGCTTGCTGCTCATGTGTTGCATCTCATATTCCAGGTGTTACAGGGAAGACTAAGTAATTTTCAAAAATAGCCTTTGTCGGGTAAAAATGTGGCTTTTGGGGCATAGTATTGCTAGTGTTGGCGGACACCGGCAAGTTAATGAATTGTCTGAGTAGTAAGCGCTCAACTATTTTTTAATAATTAACTTTCTAACTATTAGAGTTAAGCACCTAGTGGCAATTAGAGATTTGTAGCTCGTCGTTAGTAATAGCCATACCAGTTTTTAGAATTTCGTCAACACGATTACCGTTGGCGCTGTGGCTCGACGAAATTTGGCTTTTTTGACTAGTTGAATGCACTGGAGGGGTTGCTTTGCCTGCATGCTTTCGATAGCGCATGTATTCTGGCACGATGTAGCCAAATTTTGTCGAGCCACGGCACCGAGGATATAGTTGTTTTCGAAATTGTAAAAACGGATATGGCTATTACTAACGACCGGCTACAGATCTCTAATTGCAACTAGGTGCTTAACTCTAATAGTTAAACAAATAACTATTAAAAACATAGCTAACCAGCTGACTACTTAAAATGATTCACCGGTTTTCTGATGTCCGCCAACATTAGTAATACGATAATAGAAACGCCATATTTTTACCCACAAACAATATATCTTTTTAAATTCTTTAGTCTTCCCTGTAGCACATGACATAGCGCGTCTGTGCACTCTTGCTAGAAACGTGGTCACATCCGCAGGCAATTTCGAAATGCGCGTAAGGGCAAACAGTTGCAGATCGTTTCGTAGTGCCAGGGTTCTCAACTGCAATAATGGATTAATTCCATGGTCAGGGTTGTCATTGCTGATTAAGCATCCACCCAGGCAAGCCTCAGTCATCTGGTTTCCCGGTCACCTGTAACTACCAGGGGGAAACGAAGCCGCTCGCAGGCATGCCCGAGCTCTTCTATACCGGGCGTCTCCCCCTGATGACCATGAAGGGCGCTGCGACCTAATAGCTTTAGCAGTGTATGCTTACAATCTCGCGCCCTACAAAACAGCCAGGAAGGAGTACCCAACACCCCATAAATCCCCCACTAAGCTAGAAGGGAACACCCTTAGGAGACTACAAACCAACACATACCCAACGCCAGCTAAGCTACAACAGTGGTACCCTACACTATACTCCCCGCAGTGCCCACACTGTGGAGAGGTGTGGGCACCTCTACTGCATGGTGTGGGCATGCCAATTTAATTCCATAGTTGACGCAGTTCCAAACCCCTCATAGGAGCAGTGGGAGGTCATTCTGCTCAGCGATCATCCTGACCGTCAGCACTGGCTGGTGGGGAGGGCCAGCGCAGCAGCAATAACCAGTGGACTACCGGACTAGGCGGCCAACCCACGTGTTCTACGAGTATTCTTTAAATTAAGGTGTTTTCAATCAATCAATCAATCTCCGCAAAAACAGTGCGTCCTTACACGCAGCTTGTCCGTAAAGATCGGTGTCGCTGTAAAGCAATCCGTTTGTTCAAGTACGGTTAAGAAACATAAGTGTAATAAATAAACCATCACTTGTTGCCACTGAACTTCATCCACTGAAATTTTAAAACATTTTGTTGCGCAGTGATTTCATTTAGAATCTGTTGTCCGCATTATACTGGTCTGTTATTTCATGGCTTTACATTGGTATAATTTGACTGCAGGTTTTTAATTTCTGTATTTGAGCTGTATAACCAGTTCCGTTTTTAAAACTGAAATTTCTTTTGATGCAAGGAAATCGCACAGTAACTCTTTCACATATCTCGGTGGACACCCAAACCGCGCCATAAGGGAAGGGATAAAAGAGGGAGGGAAAGAAGATAGAGGGAAAAGGTGTCGTATTGGAGGGCTCCTGAATAATTTCGACCACCTGGAGATCTTTAACGTGCTCTGACATCGCACCGCACACGGGCGCCTTTTTGCGTTTCGCCTACATCGAAACGCGGCCGCCGCGGTCAGGTTCGAACCCGGGAACTCCGGCTCAGTAGACGAGTGCCTTAAGATCGGCCTCGATGCAGGTTGCCCACTGAGAAATGAAACGAAGGCGCGCTTCTGAACGCCGATTCCAGTAAAACGCTGAATCCACGGAGGTCTGAGAGAAACAACACACAGTTCGATTACCTGCCGCCAGAAAGCCTCCAACTTGACTAGCATATGTAAGCTATATGCAACGAGAAATCGTGTCACACCACCCTGAACATTGTACGACAAGCGATTGCGTTACAATTTTGGTACGAATGTAGTCGTGAAAGCTGGCACCACATTGAGGGCGGCTGGTGGGGGTATATTATAGACGAACGACATGTATATGATTGCGCCGCCGCGGTGGCTGAGTGGTTACGGCGCTTGGCTGCTGGCCCGAAAGACGCGGGTTAAATCCCGGCCGTGGAGGTCGAATTTCGATGGACGCGAAATTCCAGAGGCCCGTCTGCTGTGCGATGTCAGTGCACGTTAAAGAACCCCCGGGTGGTCGAAATTTCCGGAGCCCTTCACTACGGCGTCCCTCATAGCCTGAGTCGCTTTGGGACGTTAAACCCTCATAAACCATAAACAATGTATATGATTGCCAGAAATGGCCATGCTTGGCTTGCTGCGTGGGCCGCTTGATGACGTCACCTTATTTTTCTTCACATCGCTGGGGTTTTCTTTACTATCTGCGAGTACACACACTAACGCACACCGCGTGCTTTTCGCCTAATGGTACTAATAATGCGTTCCCATTTAAACAGCCTTTGATCATGGGCATTGAGCATGGCCGTTCTCAAGGAGCTCACGCAGTTTCCTTGTACTAGTGCCGTTCCAGTGACATAAAATCGAACGTTTGAATTCCGGTGTCCTGTCACGCTTTTCTGATGTAAGTGTATAACTCTGCGGAGGTCGAGCACCTGGGCAGGTATCTACCGCCCATTTTATTGCCGTTTCAGGCGACGAGCTTGTGAATGCCCTCGGTCTATGACGTCACCGATTTGCGTCAACCCAAATTCTGGCCAATGTTTTGTGTCGTTATAAAGCAGGTGTCGGTCTTAGAACCGGAAACGCGCGCTTCTGCACTCTGATTTATTTTTCGCTTATCTCTAGGAGTGCTCGCTTCGGGGTTTTTTAACAAACAATCGCGCCGCACGAAACGAAGGAAATGCCAATGCCGAAATAGCGAGACCGTTAGCACTTAGGCAGGTTTTTGGGCGCGATGTAGTGTACTGAGCGATCATGTTCGACAAATTCTCGTTCTCTGCCAAACGAATCTAAAGCTGTCACCCGGAAAGTGATCGACGAAAAAAGAAAAGAAAAAGAGTTGATGTCAAAGGGCTTTTGTTATCGTTCGAAGAGAAATATGGGTTGAGCAAAGTTTTCGGTAAATAGTTCGTTGGCACGCAAACCGACTCTGGCACGCCAGAAGTTTCGGTCCATGTGCGTGCATACATCTTGATGGAACATATTATTCCTAGCTGTTTCATCATTATTCTTTTAGTATTTTGTTGTTCCCAAAGGCGGATGCACTGAAGAAAATGAGAGGAAAATAGTTTACAGGACAAACTTTCTGCTTCTGTGATGAAAACCGGCTAGCTGGAAGATATCAAGAATGCATGCCAACGAATTCAGAAGGCGGTATTTCTATCGCGTGGTGAAATGTCCATTGTAGTGTTATATATATTTTTTTCGCATTAGCTCTTCAGCTCCTCTTATGAAAAGGCTAATATTTAAGCGTAAGCTGAAAGCGCTCTAGACGACGGACGCTAACAGATTGGCGGAAAGCAAATGATATCAAAAATAACTAAAAGATAATGTAAGGGTGTGTAAGATAACATTGGGATAACCGCGAGGATAACATAAAGCAAGGATACGAAATTGATGCACTGAAGCCGCGAAGTATTGACGACAGAATGCCGCTGGGTAAACAATTAAAGATCGTGGACCTTGAAATGCTGTGAGTGTGCGTTATACAAGGTCTTTAATTACGGGGTAATACACACAAAAGTCGAATCTACGTTTGTTGAACAGCTTGATGACATCTTTGTTGAAGCGAACAAACATTTTATACGCGGTATTAAGAGCTCTTGTCTGCGCTGTACTGAATCTAGCCTTAGCTCTAATCTTACGTGTAGCGCATCAACTGGCTGTGTCCGTTATGCACAGACTGCACTACTGTTGTACACATTTATTAGGTTGGGGGGACCTAAAAGAATGTAAAATAGGCCTAGACTACACTACTGTTCTACGCTAAAAACAGCGTTTGGTGAACAGATGGATGTCAACTCGTTCCAAGGGAACTATCGCTTCAGGCGCCGTGAATGTCTTTATTGACCTTCCCATTTTTGAACACCAACCACACCACCGTTTTGCTCCGTGTTAGAGGTATATATAGCAGGTGTCCCAGCTAAATGCAACCAAGCTACAAACAAAACGGACTCTCCTAGCCCCCGTGAAACCCCCCTGTGTGTTGCTGAGAAGTCTCGTGGCCTAGCCTTCAGTATCATTTAGTTCTTCAAACTTAATTAATTAGCAAATTCTAATTGGCTAACATTTTAATTATTGGCTTGAGGAACGAAATGTCAATACAAAAGTTGTAGATCGTCTCGAGAAACAGCCAACAGGCCGTTTTCCATCCAGGTACGATTTACGTAGCCTTACTTATTGGCCTTCAAAGACAGCTAACACGTGACCAACTGCTGGCTCACATCTCTGCCCCAGTACGACGCAAAGACTCACCTAGGAGAGCACTCCTGAAAAAATGCGCAGTTTGTTCTTTCAGTCGCGTCTCGCGGCGATGAAGTGGCACTATTTTCACGTGGAAGTTTTTTTTCTTAATTATTATTGCGTGTGTTCAAGGCCAGCAAAAAACACCAGTTTACGTGAACGGTAGCTTGGTGCGAACATTTCAGTGAACTGTTCCTCAATAAGAGCTTCTGTTTGAAACTTTGTTCCTGAAGCCATTAATTAAACAGTTAATGCAGTTTTGGAGAACGACAATGATACTACAGAGTAGGCCAGACGACTCTCAAGAGATATCAGTTGGTTTCAGTGGGCAAGGACACTGGCGCGTGTTTTTTGAAAGCTTGGTTACAATAACCTGGGACCTACGCCTGGTATGTCTGTCAGCTACGTAGTTTACGCCTCGTTAATATGAAAACGCGCTGTCCGGACAACTGACAGGGTGAAAATCCTAGGAGCCTATTGGGACTAATGTGTTTTTGTCGAGTTAATATGGACAACGGTGAGAAGAAAATCCCGAGTGCCCCTTCCAGATTCCCCGGCCTTTGTACTTTTAAGCCAGAACACCAGGAAAAGGCATTTACAAAGTGAAAATGCGGCTTTAATGTCCTTTTTGTGTGTGTTTGTTTATAGATGAGCCTTACGATTTGAAGCATTGCGTCAATGGCTACGAAATAAAAAAAAAATCTGCGTTCTGCGTTGGAAACCAAAACCACATTCAGCAGCTGTCAGCCGATTGAGTACAGAGTTCTTGGGATGTGAAGAGTACTAGTAGGAGATACTTCATCACACCTAGAGGCGTGATGGACCACTAGGCCCTTCAAACCTACTTTAACCTACACCGCTTGATTTTCAAGATAATGACGCCAAGAATAATGCACTTCTAGGTTTCATAATTGGCGGATTTCCCATTCACGGCCCCCGCCACAATGCACAGAAGCAGTCCGTAATCATGAAGCGATTTTTTTTGAATATTTCTTCTTGTTTTCCGTCACGATTACTTATTACAAACGACTCGCGTTGTGCACACTTTTGCCCGAGAACTAAACTGTACGCATTAAGGAGACGCGACTGTATTTCTTAAGGCGAACTTCTTTACTTCCAGTGTGTCTGCTCTGCCCAAAAGGCGAATAATACAGTCGCAATAAGTATGAAGACAAGGGTAACGTCAGACATGTGTCAGGTCCCTCGAAGTGATTTCTACAATGAGATATGCGTTGCGGAGCTTAAAGGTTGGCGTAGTTTGGGACGAAGATAAGATTATTCGCGCTTGCGGAATTTCCGTGGCTTGCGTTTATAAGGGGAGCCCTTCACCGCATCTCATTTCCTACGAATTCTCTGGCTACTATACGGACTATCGTGTCTCGAGATAGACACGTCAGCGCACTCAAGACAGCCTCATCAAGCAGATATGACCGCATCAAGGCGTCAAGATAAGCACCTCACAATGTGAGAAGCATTGGGGAGAGTTGAAGTAGATATTCTTCTGCTGAACATTTCCCACGCCTTTGAGCTTGCTGCTGGAAGTGCAAGGTTCTGCTCATCATCCAACTATTCTGAGAGCTGCAGACACTCTACGGGTCGTACTACGGTACCGACAAAAAAACCTCTTAGTTTGAGACGATTTGAATAAGAAGGCGGGTGTTCTTTAGAATAGCAATTAAGCGATTTGGCTCCATATCAGTTAAATCAGTGTCTCAAAATTTTGGGAAATCTATACTTACTGCCCGCCACAGTACTCTTGCTTCATGAAATGCTCCAGAATACTTGGGGCGTCGCTTGCACAACCTCGGCCCCTTACTGAATAAAGCTCATGCTACCGCTAGGCCTCTCCCACTGCGATTCAACTATGTTGCGTCGCTCAGGGCTGGTTAATTATACCCGTTTAACTCCCATTGCAGACTTTTCATTGTATGAGCGCTTTCAGCGTGAAGATACAATCGTCCACCCACTTTCAAATTGCCAAGTGCCTCTGTAATCAGCTAGTGTGCTGTTTAGAAAAAAAGTTAAACTTTTTACCACTCTCGTTACGTTTTGGATCTCTCGTTACGCTGGCTTGCGACATACACTTCAGCGGTCTATAAGTCGGTCCACACACACAAATTGCAAGCATATAATAGTGAATGCGATGTTGGCTACAAAGTAGAGCTTGTTGTGTGGGCGGTAGAGACTCAAGGGTTTTGGTTTATGGGGGTTTAACGTCCCAACGCGACTCAGGCTATGAGGGACGCCGTAGTGAAGGGCTCCGGAAATTTCGACCACCTGGGGTTCTTTAACGTGCACTGACATCGCACAGTACACGGGTCTGTAGAATTTCGCCTCCATCGCAATTCAACCGCGGCGGCCGGGATTTAACTCGCGTCATTGTAGAGACGCAAGTATATTGGTTTATGAGGGTTAATATTACTGTTTCAAAGCGACTCAGGCTATGAGTGACGTCGTAGTGAAGGGCTCCGGAAATTTCGACCACCTGGGGTTCTTTAACGTGCACTGACATCGCACAGTAGACGGGTCTGTAGAATTTCGCCTCCATCGCAATTCAACCGCGGCGGCCGGGATTTAACTCGCGTCATTGTAGAGACGCAAATATATTGGTTTATGAGGGTTAATATTACTGTTTCAAAGCGACTCAGGCTATGAGTGACGTCGTAGTGAAGGGCTCCGGAAATTTCGACCACCTGGGGTTCTTTAACGTGCACTGACATCGCACAGTAGACGGGTCTGTAGAATTTCGCCTCCATCGCAATTCAACCGCGGCGGCCGGGATTTAACTCGCGTCATTGTAGAGACGCAAGTATATTGGTTTATGAGGGTTAATATTACTGTTTCAAAGCAACTCAGGCTATGAGTGACGCCGTAGTGAAGGGCTCCGGAAATTTCGACCACCTGGGGTTCTTTAACGTGCACTGACATCGGACAGTAGATGGGCCTCTAGAATTTCGCCTCCATATAGAAATTCAACTGCCGCGGCCGGGATCAAACCCGCGTCATTGCAGAGACACAAGTATATTAGTATATGGGGGTTAATATTACCGTGTTAATGTGACTCAGGCTATGAAGGACGTCCTAGTGAAGGGCTCCGGAAATTTCGACCACCTGCGGTTCTTCAACGTGCACTGACATCGCACAGTACACGGGCGTGTAGAATTTCGCCTCCATCGAAATTCGACCGCCGCGGCCGGGATCGAACCCGCGTCTTTCGGGCCAGCAGCCGAGCGCCATAACCACTGAGCCACCGCGGTGGCAGAGACACAAGTATAGGCGAAATCAAAACTAGTTATGTTGTTAGTTACACTGGTAAACTATTAGTAACACTATCAATGCCACTGTGGAGACACCGTACTGCCTTTGAAAGGACCACCTGCTAGGTCCAGAATCGTTTTACTCTTCTGTCCGTTAATAATAATAATAATAATTGGTTTTGGGTGAAAGTAAATGGCGCAGTATCTGTCTCGTATATCATATATATGACCTCCAATCATATATATGTCTTATATATATCTGTCTCATATATCGTTGGACACCTGAACCGCGCCATAAGGGAGGGAGAAAGGAGGGAGTGAAAGAAGAAAGGAAGAAAGAGGTGCCGTAGTGGAGGGCTCCGGAATAATTTCGACCACCTGGGGATCTTAAACGTGCACTGACATCGCACAGCACACGGGCGACTTAGCGTTTTGCCTCCATAAAAACGCAGCCGCCGCCATACTGTCCGAACCCGGGAACTCCGGATCAGTAGTCGAGCGCCCTAACCACCGAGCCTCCGCGGCGGGTCGCTTCTGTTCCGTTCGTTTGTGTTCCCACGGTGCGTGGCACAGCGTACGCTGCCACGCCCGGTTTCCCACGCGCACAGTTTGCATGCCGTCTTCCTCGGCGAGTTATCACGAAGCGCCATTTACTTTGTCCCTTTCGCAAACTTACCGAACCAGTTCTGTGTGAGGGCTAGTTTTGCCGTGCGCACTGTTGCGCAGCCCTTTTTGCTTCGCGGTTCCTGAGAGTGCTTTCGTTTGCGCTCGTAGGCGCCTTTCATTATTACTCCGGCAACAGAGCGAAACGGGTCATCTAGATAAGGCGGCCGACTAAGCGAGTGCCGTTTTGTTTCGGGATTCGGTTGTAAACGCCGCGGCGCGCGCGTGGTCGGCGTGGTACCGGCGCCCCTTATAATTGCTCGCTGCCTGTTCGGGAGGTCGACACACTCGACCCAGACCGCTGCTCGGCATCCTACGCAGCGTGTTTATTAAAGGGACACTGAAGAGGAATTTGAAGCTGGTCTGCGTCGATAGCGTAGGGCGTTCTAATTGTAAAGAGACCACTTTTACCGAAAATGGAAGTGTGCAGCGCGGCGGCTGCGTTTTTATGGAGGCAAGACGCTAAGGCACCCGTGGGCTGTGCGATGTCAGTGCACGTTGAAGATCCCCAGGTGGTCGAAATTATTCCGGAGCCCTCCACTACGGCACCTCTTTCTTCCTTTCTTCTTTCACTCCCTCCTTTAACCCTTCCCTTACGGCGTGGTTCAGGTGTCCAACGATATACGAGACAGATACTTCATTTCCTTTCCCCCAAAACCAATTATTATTATTATTATTATTATTATTATTATTATTATTATTATTATTATTATTATTATTATTATTATTATTATTATTATTATTATTATACTAGAAAGAACCGGAAAACGCAATACAAATGTCGCCATCTCTGGCCCGATTCTCTAATTAAACTGCTCCCGTCGACGCCTATTTTCTCGCGGATCCCATAGGCCAGGCCACGCAACCATTAATTTTAATTCAAGCAGAGATGTAGTAGTAGTAAGTGCTTTTATTAAAATAATAATAAAAAGGAAGGAAAAGATTTTTGCTAGCCCCGGCATCTGCCATCGATACTGAAGCACCTGAGCCGGGGCAGCGGAAGTAAGGATAGCAGACAGAATGGAGAAATGAAATGAAAGAGGTGAGAAAACAGAAAGTGAGGATAGAGGGAGATGTAATATACACAAACTATTTACACAATAAGAAATGTGTACAGGTTGTGCGCGTGATTAGTTCATGATGTGGAGCACAAGCAGGGATCACAGAGTCCTTATCAGTGTCGATGTCCCAAGTTTGAATCGAGTGGCGGCAAAATTATTTAATTCAATTTCTCAGCCATTATTGCGGCTTTAACAGTTGGAGAAATGTCGACATCGGCAGAAAGAGCCAAGTAACCAATTTTTACTAATTCGATAATTGAATGGAGTTATCCCCATTGTCCCTTTAATATTTATTGCAGCGAATCGGAGGCTGATTGCGTATTAATCGTTTCAAGCGCTAATTATTACCCGATAGAAGCGACGGCACCTCAAAGATTCACTTTTTTTTTTGCAACTGGTGTGCCAAGATTGCAAAGACAAAATAGCCACCTGCCCGGTGCCTAATTATGTAGTTTCTCTCTAATCTTCGTATGCCCATGTTGTGACTCACACAACTGTCAGAGTTTCAAATATATTTTTTTTATCAAATTCCTATCACAACAAGTGGTTATAAACAGATCAGCGCATTTATTCTCTTACCTCAAAGACATGGGCGGACGCTAAACAGAGAGAGGTAGGTGCAATGAATCTTTTGAATGCTCAGAGCACATAAAAAACAGGCAAAAATTTACAAAGTACACATGAAACGAAGACTTCATGCAGGCAGACATGCGCTGCTCCTACTGCATTCACAGTCTCAGGATGCACTTTAGGCCGCCAACAAACGTTACGCGGTTAATGAGAGAAGCCGCTTTTTCCGGGACCACTTTATAGCACGATTGCTTTGAAAACAAACAGGTGAAAACTCATACCACCGCAGCCATAGTGAAGCTACCTGAAACACCGAGGCAATCGCGAAAAAAAAAATGTTTTGTTCGATCATTTCACATGCTTAACTTTATAGGTTTCCGCACAATATATTTTTATATTTCGGCACATTTTGTTCCGCCCGTATTTTTGTGGTGCACTGTGCCCTGTAAAACAATATTTGATCGGATCCACGTCCGCGTTTTTGAAGGTGGTCATAGCTCCTGATAGGGTTAAAGATTGCCTTCTCCTTAGCATGTGAAAAAAGATTGACGGGACATTTAAGCTCCGCTTTTGACGGTATGACGCGACAGCGGTTGCTCTGGCCCACGCAGACACAGACACTGTTTCCTCTTTCACAGTAACAATCATTATGTGAAAGACTACGACATACGTTTAAATCCCCGCTTTAGCCAAGCCGCGCGAATGTGCCTGCGCAACCTAGCGGTATCGTGTCATATTCGCAACCCAAGGGTAATGGGTTACAGTGATGGTTCTGCTAAATATCAACTCGAGAGGCGACGCTACCAACGTAAGCCGTCGTCTGCTGCGTGTTTATACGAGGGTGAGGAGGAAGACAGCGGCCGGCGGCCCGTGCGGTTGGCGCATTGCTCGCGGTTGCTCCGATCGCTGAAGACCCTATACGTCGCTGGTGTAGCTGGCGCCATCTATGGGAACTTCTTGTAACACACACTTTTTCGACCAATCCAGATTTTTCGGTAACGCCGACGGCAACGCCGACGCTGGCTTTTCTGCTGAACGGGGCTCCTACGCTATCGCGTAAAACGCAGTCTCCTGCATGCCTTCAGACAGACTTGCGATAGTGGCCTTCGTTGCTTCTTACGACCTCAGGCGTTTCAGTAGAGCTTCTTTTTGGGCGATGGGGTTCATTCCTTTCGGCCTTGAAAAATTCGCGCAACAGGCGAGAAGCGTTTCAATAGAGGCACTCACGAGAACAATGTGTCTGTCGTCTAATGTGTCAACGCTATTGCGTGTGTTCTTTCTTGCGGTTGTCTTGTGTCGCACTAAGTCTACCTAGATGAAGGAAATCGCCAGACCCTCTGGGAGTTGTGTTACGACAATCATCTTCTTGATTTCCAAGCTCAAATTCCGAAAAACAAGTGGAAATGGAAGAGCATGCGAGTCGCAATACGGAATACCGATGGCCAGCTAGGATAACGATGTGCATTCCTAGAGAAGGCAAACGCAGCAAGAGCCGGCAGAGAGTCTGGTGGGTGGATGAGATTAGGAAATTTTAGGGGGGGGGGGCGGAAGTGGCCTCAGTTGGCACAGGAGAGGGTTGATTGGAGATCAGTGGGCACTGCCTTTGTCCTAGCTGCACTGAGCCTAATTAGGGTGATGACGATGATGACGATTCTGCTACGTCGGCAATGCGGCTTATGTCGGAACCGAAATGAGTTGATGCGTTTAGAAAAATCTGGTAATCACGAGGTCAGGTTGTTTCAAAGTCAGGGTACGTAGTATGGGCACACAGACATTGGAAGATTATACAGAATGGCATTCTGTCACCCTGGCCGAATTTTTTCACCGCAAGGAGTGCTACAAGACCATTTAGTTGGACACACACACACTCGCGCCGTTCACCGTATGTAGTCTGCGCCTGCAGTTCGTCTGCCCTCTTTTCACTTCCTATCCCTTCCCTTCCCTCAAAGCGTGGTTCAGGTGTCCACCTATGGCTGGACAGTTACCGCGCCTTTCCTTTCATTTTACACTGCTCCTTTTCCTTCTTCAAGACCCCCGATATAAGCATTATCGGTGACCCGGTGCACCCGGGTTCGAATCCGCCCGCAGCGGCCGCGTTTCGATGGAGGCGAGACGCAAAAGGCGCCCGTGTGCTGGGCGATGTCAGTGTACGTTAAAGATCCCCAGATAGACGCAATTATTCCGGAGCCCTCCACTACGGTACCTCTACCCTCTCTGTTGCCTTTCAGTCCCACCTTCATCCCTAGCTTCACGGCGCGGTTGACGTGTCCACAGAGAAGTAAGACAGTTACTGCGCCATTTTCATACGCTTTATCGAACAGCAAACCCGCTCTCCCGTATATTTTTTTAGAGAATAGTTTCAACGGTTTAGAATGCCACCGTTCTATGCGATGACGTCAGAGCTTCCACCTGCGACCGCTGGCGCACGTGCTTCCATAGTTTTGTCACTGTCTTCTATCGTGGTGGATCGTTACGTTAGATCGGGAAAGGCTTTCGTTCGTAAGCACGCAATCGCAAAGATCGCACGGGCCGTGCTTCGCCGGACCGTAAACTGGTTGTAATGGTTAGCGGGTTTTCACCGCCTTTATTTCTTTTTCCTTTTTTACGAGCGCTATGTGTGTGGCGCTCCCACGACGGGTCGAGGCCGCCGTCTCTCACTTGACCTCCCTTCCACGCGTAGGCAGTTAACCCTCGTTATTTTTTCTTTATATTTCTTTCTTTTCGGGGCGTCTTCCGTCCTTTACTGCTGGGGGTAAAAGACGACCGGGCGAAGATTGATGGCGGTTGCGGGGGCGAATGCTGCGCTGTGTGGTCACTGGCCTCTCTGAAAGGAAATACTACACCTCTTTGCGTGATTGTTCCAATTAAGTGCCGTTCTCGGGCGGTAATGGCGATTAATTACGACCCACCTTCACATTTCGTGGGCGGAGGACTTTGATCCACGAGTCGCGAGTGGGCTGACCAACCGTCTCGAATCTCGATCTCGAAATATACGCTGTAAACAGGAATACACTTATGTGGGACTAAAAAGGGAGTAAGATGTCCTCTAGCGTTCTCTTTTTCACAAAAGGGAGCGCACTAGAGCGCAGCTTACTCTCTTGTTACTCCTTTCTGTTTAGGGTGTATAATGGCTACACCACTCGTCACTCAAACCTATATGAGGGTTCATAAAAGGCGGAGCTGGCGTGAGCCAATCAGCGATTGAACTCGAAAAGCGGTTGTCGCGTGACTGGTCAATGTTTCGTCGGTAATAACATTGTCGGTCGCGAGTGGTCGCCCACTAGCTGTGAGTGGTCACCCGTGAGTGGTCATCGCGCAGCCATTCAGGAACCGTCTGCTCATGTGAATAGCAAAGGTAAAAACAGTGCTAAATTTACCACAAATCACAGACGCACAGGACGGGCGCCCGTCCTGTCCGTCTTTCTGTGTGATTTGTGGTAAATTTAGCGCTATTTATTACCTTTGTTTGACAACGTTCCACCGACTAGCCCAGCAAGAGGCACTGTTAAACATGTGAATAGCTTTGTCGGTTCCTTTCCTGGGTTGTCTCGAAAGTCCGCTGTCGTAGTCTACTCAGTGCTGCGTCGTTACTGCGAAGGAACTGTGTGAAAGTAATGTCAAAGGTTCTGGTCGACCAGACCATAAGAGGAATGCGCAGTGGTGTGTGCTCCGGGGTGCAGGTGCAGGGGGTGGGGGGGTCCGTGTAGTTTAATTGGTTCGTGCCACCTGTGATGATGTCGGCCTAGCCTCGTGCGTCTGTGCAACTATTGCGCTTTCTACTGGAAGTAATTATCACAGGATTTGCAGCGGCTGTGATGCTCTGTTTATAAGCGAGGTGCACTACTGAGCGGTACTCCGATCCTCTCATTATCACAGCTAGGAGCCGGTCATAGCTGCCGTAGTTTGTTAATCACTTGCGAGACTCGGCGATAAATTAGGACTTGTCCTGCGGGGCCAATCTCTGTAATTAAGTTAGCACGTGGCGTCGCCTATCAACAAGACAGCCAACTATACGACGCACTCTGGAAGCTCATTTTTTTCTTCTTCACCATATCTATGAATCTCATCCACAAATCCGGGCAGTTCAGCTGAATGGCGCAAAAAGTTCTGAATTAATTGGAGTGCAGTTATTCGAAACTTGTGTCCCAAGGGTACTTTCGCAATGACTACAGGACCAAAGGGATCTGCGCATTGGGAGCGAGCGGAAAGACCGTAGAACCACATTGCAGTCCCCTGGAAAGGTGCCTAGAGTGCTACCCGTACGACGGCGGAATCACGTGTGGCTTGCATATATTGGGAGTCCGCGGTCTCCGAACTGCTCCGACTTTGAGTACTGACTTCTTTCTCTCTTAAGTCCTCTCATTTTCTCGCGTGAACTTCTCCGTCGTTAATTGGGAAAGCAATTACAGGAACAGCTTGCTTGGAATTGGGCTTTCATCTTCTCAGTGCGGTTGTGATTCCAGCATCAGCGATACATTACGTACGACGTATTAAAGGAGTACTAACCGGTATGTTTAGCACCTCCATGCGTGTACTCACTGTAAAAGTGCTAACTGCCAAATTTTGCGCCCCCTTTAAATGTGCGCCGACAGAACTGCATGGCTGCCAACCACGTGTTCGAAGATTTGCAGTGCTCGCTTAGTTAGCAGCAGGTCGTTATCAGACGCAGCGTCGCCACCACATGCTCCAAAAATATTTCCACCATTTAGCTGCCACTATATAGCAATGTGAATTCCTTCAGCTATCCTTAATATTTCAGGCACTAAGCCCTACACAGAGCGCGAGGGCTCCAAATGCACCGTTCGCATAAATGAAGCCACTTAACCTATCTTATCTTTAAATAAACTGCGATCTCTGAAAGGTTTTATTGAACTCTGTACACCATTGCAGCTACGACAGGCGTCGGAGAACTGCGCTCTATTTGAGAGGCTATGCACAGCGGAGATTGATAAACTTGCCGCTGGTCGCAGGTTCTCACGCTGTCTTCACAACGGTAGTTCTTAGGCGTCGGAAACATGCTTATACTTCGCACAGCTTTGCCCCTTTATCTGTACTAACATTTCGAAAAATCCTTTACAGTTAACTTTTCGAAAACCAACGACGCTTGCTGCTATCGCGCGCCATTCGGCCTGTTTAGTTGTTGCGCGGAAACGTTAGCTACGAGATGGCACTCCTTGATGGCCTGTGTGACGTCACAGACTCGTCATCCATACTCCTGCACGTGTCAGTATCAATCCAGCACAAACGTGAATACTTGTGTATTCTCCGTTCAACACGTGTCCGCGCAAAGCGCATGTGTCGATTGCATGCATTAGCTGCAGTGCTAGCAGACAACGCAGCTCTTTGATCGAGTACTGCGCAGTATGACAGAGGATACGCGTTCGCAGGCACTCGTTATTTCTTGTTTTTTGTTTTATCCCCAGAACGCAGTCTTCCTCGGTCCTATAGTTGCGGTGGCGGTGCTAGGCACCAGCGGAACCGCAGTGATCGCTTTCCCATACCAGCAGTTCGCACACGGCGCGCTCGATTCCGGCACCGGGGCTGCTCCATCAGTGTCAGGCGAAGCGCGCAGGACCCGCACGCAGGCTTGCGAAGCGCTGGAAGCATCGGTCCATTATGGTGGGAAAGGGGTGTTCGTGTTGAGGACACACTTAGCCCGCGACGCTGCCGAATTAGGGCGTCTGTTATTTCAGGCTGTACATTCGCTTGTGCACGGAATTATGGTGCAAACATGGTTCGTAACACGTTCAAGGCAGCCAACTCGACGACGACTTACATAGCCTTCACAGCGCTGAACTGCAGGAAAAAGAGAGCAGTGGCATTTGTCAAGTAGTATACATAACCGGAATGCAGATGACGATGATCATGGCGGCTGTTTGTGGTTGTGTAATTATGACGATGATCATGACCAGGGCCGCAACCATTGATTGCGATGACATAAAGATGTGCAGTTACGATGTATTTTAACTAGATCATAGGTTAAACGCATTGTCTAAACGGTGAAAGCTGCGCGAATTTCGGTGCCGAAACCGTCCTATGTTCTTAGATGTTCGTGACTTTGCGAAGCGCTTTGCGTTCGATTCGCAAACTATGGTCGTTGTGTAGAGAGTGACTAAAGAGGTATCGTCTTGCTTTAAAGGCCGCGTTCAAAAGAAAATCCGGTGTCGGTGTTGGCTTTGTCAGCGAAAATTCACGGACATGGTTCTGGCAGGTGGTCCCCAGAGAGAAACGTGGAAGGCAAGTGGTTTACCTACGTCACGTGACCTTGCTGCGTCATCACAACCTGCCCAGCGTGGCGAGTGGCAGTTAAATTAATGATTGGTCGCTCGGGAAGATCAACCTGCCGCCGCGCAATGGCCGATCGCTGGGGACACCTGTCATCGCAGGGCAGTGGCGCATCGCTTAACCGCTGCACTATAGTGCGCCAGGAGGGGTATGAGGACTCCCAGGGATCTGCAAGCTTACAGAATGACCTTTGCATATATGAGAATTAACCCATTACGCTATCGCGTGCTACTCTTAAGGCGGAGCTTACGTGACCTCTCCATTTTATTTTTTGTTTCTCGTAGGAGCGGTGTCCGTAACTTGCCAGGTGTAGGCTAAGTGCGTAATAAGTTCTCGGACGAAAGCAGGGTCACCACAGGGTCACCGCAGGGTCACCGCACACATGGAGAGGCCCTGTTTCGCCACACGCGTGTTTGTTCGAACTGCACGCGCGTTCAGGCTCTGCTTTCTTGGTTGTTGTGGTGAAAAAAAGACCTTGTTTGCTCTGTGCGGCGTAACGAGCATGCCGCGCTTAAGTCAGGCATGCCAAGGTTGAGCGAAAGACAAACCCGCTCAACAAAACAGGGCGGAAGGCCGGCTCTGGCTGAAACTGTTCGACGGCTCTTTGTCGCTGCACTGCTGTTTCTGGCAGGCGTTGTGGAATTTCTGTTCTTTATTTTTTTCAATGCATGCGACAGGCGGTGGTTTCTAATGATTCGCGCCTAATGTGTTTCTAGGCGTCCATCTGTTTGTCACTTCTTACACTCTAATGAGATCAGAGTAAAAAGGTGGTGAACTGACCTCTAGCACACTCCCTTTTATGAAAGGAACTGTGCTAGAAGACAGTTTACACCTTATTTACTCCCCTACAGACGTATGGGAGTAAAATCCTTATCGTTGCAACTTCGTATTAGAGCTGGGAGTTCATATTAACACCTGAAAGAGCCAGAGGCGGGGAAGAGGGAGAAGGTGACCGCCCCCCCCCCCCTTATGCGAGAAGTTTTGCATAGGAAAACTATGCTGAACTACTTTTTTATGAAAAAAACTGCAATAAAACGTAGTTTGAACTGGAGCACCTCTTCCAAGAGTTAATCATAAATATTCCCCCGGGGAATAGCCCGACCCTTAGCGCGCATGCGCATTCAGTTGCTGCGCGTTAACAGTAAGCGTATAGTCGTTGCATTAACTGTGTATGCGCAGAACATGTGAGAAGCTAACACGTGATCGTAGCGGTAATAGTAGTTGAGTATAGAGTATAGTAGGGTATAGAGCAGAGGTGCCTCGCAGGCACTCTACTCTGCTTTAATCTTCAAGGCCTAGTACCGCGGCCGAAAATTAACTGAGGTATTTTTACGAACGCAACTCATTTTCACAAACGTATGCACAACACAACACGCGATATCAGGTAATCACTTCGAGGGCCACTCAGCTCGGCATTGTGACGCCTCAGTTGTAGAGGCCGCAGAGGAGCTTTAAGCTTCAGCACACGCAATGCGTCATTTCAACGATCTCTTGAGACGCGTAACGGCTTGCAAACGTAGTTTTATGCAGTGCTGGCTTCGTCACGTCGGTATTAATTTCTCGCACGTGGTAACGGCATTTGGGGCTCTTTGACCGTATTTTAAACAATTTCTCAGTTTTCTCCATGGCAAATTTTCGAGCGTTCTTTTCATTTTCTCTTACCTTCCTTTTATTTTATTTTTTTTTCATAGTTTTGAGATAGGAGGGCGAGAGAAAGGCTGACTGTGGAGCAAGACACTGCTCACTGCAGGTATATATATAACCCTCCATAGATAAAAATGGCTGATCCATATGCCATCATTAATCCATATATGCCAACACTCTAAATAGGGATTAAGCTGTCCTCTAGCGCTCT
Organism: Amblyomma americanum; assembly: GCA_030143305.2. NCBI lineage: Eukaryota > Metazoa > Arthropoda > Arachnida > Ixodida > Ixodidae > Amblyomma > Amblyomma americanum. The sequence continues at coordinate 222,134 of JARKHS020025304.1, forward strand.
CACTTTTTTAAAAGGGAGTGCTCTAGAGTACACCTTGCTAACCTTTTGCTTCCACATAAGCATATTTGTGTTTAGAGTGTCAGGTCCGACATGTGGGACGCTGGTTTTTTTTAGCAGTAACTTTAAAAGTTTATTTCGTAAAAGCTTGCACCCGCCAGCGTAGGTTCAAGAGCCCTCTAAACTTTTTTCTGTGCAAGCGTTTCGTTCTGTGCGTTCTGAAAGAGCCGCCAGTCATCTCCGGAAACTGTAAGCAGGTTCTACCACACGGATTTCATTCATTCATTCATTCATTAGTTCTTCCCAACAGGGCTTACGTGTTTCGAGAGGGGCCTAGAAGAATAGCCGCTTGATTAGGGATTGAAAAAAAAAATTCGCTGCTTCGTAGTGGTTCTGCAAAGAAAGAAAGCAAAAAGATTAAAGCTTTATCTTAAGATGCCCACGACGCAGGGTGATAAATATGGCATTAGGGTCTATATCAAATGTTTCAAGCTTTTCCACAAGGAGCAATTAACCTTCTGTCCTTCATAATAGGACGCCTTTAAAGGCAGTGTTGGGAAGATTGTTGTCATCGATAAAAAATATGGCTTTGAATTCAGAAGTGAAATAACGCTTTTATATTTAAAATGTAATTCTTAATTATTTTAGTCCTCAAGCTTGGGGATGTTTCGATGAAGTTGTGTTAGTTTCCACATCAGATGTAGACTCCATATTTTGTGTCCTATGCTTTTCTTGTGAGGTGTTTCTTACAACGTAAAACTGAAATCGGGTTCTAGCACGGAAAAGCCGGGTCCGTACCCGATAGGAGACGTAAAGTGTTAGAAGAGCAAGCTTCCGACAAACACCTGATCGCAATCTGCCTTGACCACCCGCCGCAACATGTTTGCTCAAGGCCTGTTGCATTTCTTTTCACTTCCTCAGCCCACATCCATCTTGTGAGATGTTCCATGAAAAGAATATAAAACAAGACCAAGTCTTTTCTTTTTCCCAACTTCCGTGGGAGTCGCGTGCAACAGACATCCAAAGTTCTGCGCGCAAACCTCGGATGTTCATCGTATAAACACCGTTGTCCAAACAAACCTCTCTGCAAAGATACCCAGGGTGATCAATTCTCCCATCGCATCCACCTGTTCGCCTCGAAAGTGTTTGCACTACTTCCGGAAATTTCCGTGGTGTGCTCCTATCGTCACCACTGCTGGCTTCCTGTATGTTTTGGTTCCTCCTGCCTGATTCAAACTTGTATCGATATAGCCGGCGACTCTATTCATTTGTGAATAAATTTTTTACTCGTCAAGCCAACATTGTAGGCTAGGAGTAATGCAGTAGTAGAAGGCTGCGGATTAGTTTCGACAATCAGTGGCTGTCTAACACCTAAGGACCAAATCTCACTCAACAAACGGTTCGGTATCCACGCGTACCCCGCTTTTGTGTCCGCCGAAAGCCTGCAGTAACGTCTCAGCACTGTGTGCGGGCTTATGGTTAGATACGACGCGTTTGATCCTCAACAAAAGTGTGTGTGACTCGCAACGCATGCGTTAGGCTGTGCATGCGTAGATACGTTCATCTCCCTGTGAATTATTTAGTCCCTCCCTACACTACGGCGCTTATTTCTTCCTTTCTTCTTTCACTCCCTCCTTTCCCCCCTTCCTTTGCGGCGCGGTTCAGGTGTCCGCCGATATATGAGACAGATACTGCGCCCTTTCCTTTCCCCCAAGACCTATTATTATTATTATTATTATTATTATTATTATTATTATTGTAAGCACTGTGAGTGACCTTCATCTTCATCTCAGCGTAATCATCATCGGTCATCGGGTCGTGCGAAGAAGACGAAGTGTTGCTAAGCTGTGACTAGTCGGTAGCTGCTGCTTCGGCCTACCTGAAGTAAAAAGGTGAATTTGCTGGTGCGTTCTTCTGCCTCACAAGTGGTGGAGGTGACTCCTGATCCCAGCGTCCTCAACGCGGCACCCCCTGGAGCTCCGTTCCGGTCGTGTTCTTGGCGGCACATCAACCGCCATGGCGCAGTCACATCCCCCTGCTCTCACCGTTCCGGCGCCTGTAGCTACCGATGGGCATCCCACGGCTGCCCATGCCACCTCTGCACCACTGACGTCCCAAGGTGCACTTGCTCAGCACCATTTGACCCACCCAACTTGGTCAGTTACCTCACGTCAGCGCGACCCTCCGGTTTTCGCCGGTCTCCGCGGTGACGACGTCGAAGACTGGCTACAGCAGTACGATCGGGTGAGCGCTTTTAACGGTTGGGACGCTTCTATGAAGCTACTCAACGTCTCATTCTACCTGAGTGACGTGGCTAAGACGTGGTTCCTCAACCATGAGGACGCCATTCCTGACTGGCCTCAATTCACGACACAGATCCGCCAGATATTTGGAACTGTTGGTGCTGGTCCGACCTCTTTTCAAAAGAAGCTAGAGACCCGTGTGCAGCTTCCAGGAGAGACATACACATCATACATTGAGGACGTACTCGCCCTTTGCCGGCGAGTTAACAATGGCATGGTCGAGGCTGAACGTGTCGGACATATTTTAAAAGGAATTGGCTCTTTTGCCTACGCAGCTCTAGCTGCCCAAAATCCCGTCACGGTGGCAGACATTCGTGCCACTTGCCAGCGACTTGACTATCTACAGTCGCGCCGCCTCAACAACACCTGGGATCCGAGCCAAATTCCCGAAACTGATCTGCGCACCATCATACGATCTATAATACGGGAAGAGCTCCACAATGATATTTCGTCGGTTCCTGCCTTCTCACGCCCACCTGCTCAATCTACTGGGTTGCGTGGCATTATCAAGGAGGAGCTTACTTCACTCAATCGTCCCATGGCTACAGAACCACCAGCCCCTCCCTACGTCCCGACGTATGCTGAAGTCACTGCGGCTCCTCCTCCTTGTCCTCCTGTCCATCACGCGCCCGTCCCACCCAGCCTCGCCGCCCTGTCCCCGCGACCACCGGTGTATGGTAATTGGCGGCCTCTCCCACCTCGTCCAGTATGTTTCTACTGCGGAATCCGCGGCCATGTAACACGCGTTTGTCGCCGACGACTGCGAGATGAGCGTGCGAGCTATGGGTACGTTCGACGTGACGACGCCTACCAGCTTCCTCCTCACCAGTACTACACCGATAATGACCTCCGTCCCTCTTCCTCCCCGTCGACTTCTCCTGACCGGTCTAGGACAGCACGGCCATCGCGTCGTCGCTCCCCGTCACCCTTTCGCCGGACTTCGTCGCCCCTTCGCCCTCCATCTTCAGCTTCTGCCCGCCAAACGGAAAACTAACCTGTGCAGTTTCCGGAGGTAAAACTGCACCGCCTGTCGTCGCTCCAATTCCTCCTCTGCTCCCATCAAACATGTTGACTGTATTCCTTGAGGGACATGAACTCGAAGCTTTAATTGATACCGGCGCCGCTATTTCTATTATGAAACTTGACTTGTGTTTAAAACTGCGAAAAGTGCGCACACCTTATACCGGTCCTCCTTTACGTGCTGCAAATGGACAGAATATTAACCCTTGTGGAGCGTGTACAGCCCGAGTCACCATTGATGGCATCTTGCACTTCATTGAGTTTGCTGTCCTATCCTCCTGTGTCCATCAACTCATCTTCGGCTGGGATTTCCTCCAAAACGCCTCAGCAGTCATTACGTGTTCCCCTCCCACTATTGAAGTCACTGAATGCAACATTCTTGCCGATAGAGAACCACTTTCTTCCCGTGTAGTTATGCTTGCCGATCACGTCCTCTATCCGGGCAACGAAGATATTCTATCTGTGACTTCTGACGCCGTCACCGATGGCGACGTCCTGATTACACCCAGCCCTCGTCTCCTGTCAAGAGGTATTATCATCATCGTGTCCCTTCTTCGCTTCTCCAGCGGTTCTTCTCTTCTCGCCGCATTCAACACCACATCAGAGCCCATTCTTCTGCGACGCGACTCTACTGTTGCATCAATTGCTTCCGCCCAGCCTGTCACACTTCTTCCCATTTCCACCTCCGATCGCTCTGATTCATCCCCTGCCTCGCTCAGTGCAGCACTTCGCCACACGATCAGCACCGACCTGACAACAGACCAGACAGACGCATTGCTCGCTGTATTGAACAAGCACGCAGACTCGTTCGACGTCAATTCCGGCACACTGGGTCAAACCGCTGCAGCAACGCATCGCATACTCACCGACGGATCAAGCATAGTTAGACGCCGGCCTTATCGTGTTTCTCCAACCGAGCGCAAAGTTATTCAGGAAAATGTTGCTGACATGCTTGCACGCAACATCATACGCCCATCGTCTAGTTCCTGGTCATCGCCTGTTGTGCTAGTGCAAAAAAAAGACGGTTCGGTTCGTTTTTGTGTAGATTACCGTGCTCTAAACAGAATAACTCGTAAGGATGTGTATCCCCTCCCTCGAATTGACGACGCCCTCGATTGTTTGCAAGGTGCCCAATTTTTCTCCAGCCTTGACTTAAGATCAGGCTACTGGCAGATCCCCATGAATGAAGATGATAAAGAGAAGACCGCCTTTGCAACACCGGACGGTTTATACGAATTCAATGTAATGCCTTTTGGACTCTGCAACGCTCCTGCTACATTCGAGCGTATGATTGACACAGTTCTCCGCGGCCTCAAATGGAAAACATGTCTCTGTTACTTAGATGACATCGTCATTTTTTCTTCGTCATTTCCTGATCACCTTACTCGTCTCGATGAAGTTTTGACAGCACTTTCCAGCGCTGGCCTACAGCTAAACACGAAGAAATGCCGTTTTGCATCAAAATCCATTAAAGTTCTTGGCCATCTCGTAAGCAGCGAAGGAATTAAGCCTGACCCTGAAAAAATCGCTGCTGCGCTGCACTTTCCCCGTCCAACTCGGGTCAAAGATCTCCGCAGTTTCCTCGGCTTGGCATCATACTTCCGCAGATTCATCCGCAATTTCGCCTCTATTGCCTCACCTTTACATGCGCTTCTTCACAACGACACGCCTTTCATCTGGTCTCCTGCTTGCGAAGAAGCATTTGAAACTCTGAAGCGTGCTCTGACTTCGGGTCCCGTCCTCTGCCATTTTGATGATAAAGCACCGACAATTTTGCACACCGACGCCAGTAGCCATGGCATTGGCGCTGTCCTTCTGCAACGCCAAAACACCTCTCCAGAAAATGTTGTTGCCTATGCGAGCCGAACTCTGACTTCTGCGGAACAAAACTACACTATTACCGAACAAGAATGTCTCGCCGTCGTCTGGGCTGTTCAGAAGTTTCGTCCTTACCTGTACGGCCGTCACTTCACAGTCGTCACTGACCACCACGCCCTATGCTGGTTATCCACTTTGAAAAATCTGTCCGGTCGTCTCGGGCGGTGGATCCTCCGCCTTCAAGAGTACGACTTTACTGTCACTTACAAATCGGGCAAGAAGCACAAGGACGCCGACGCTCTCTCTCGTTGCCCTATTGCTTTGCCGTCGCAACCCATGTCCTCGCATTCCTCTCCTGTCCCAACGGAGTCAAGCCATTTAAACCCTACAGTTATGCAGTCTTTGAGCGCCGCCTCTATTGCTCCCATGCCAGATATACACTGCAATCTTGCTCACCACCAGAGTGCTGACCCTTACTGTCAACAGCTGATTGATAGTCTCAGCGGTGTTCTTAGACCTCCAAATGCCCGTCTCCGTCGTCGGCTCAAAAATTTCAAGTTACAGGATGGCACATTATTTTGGCACAACTACAGCCCACTGGGCCACACATGGGTTCCCGTAATTCCTTCTTCCCTGCGTCCTCAAGTTCTACAAGCCTTCCACGACGACCCCACCGCAGGTCACCTTGGGTACCACAAAACCTATGACCGCATCAAACGTCGTTTCTTCTGGCCTGGCCTTTCAACCTCAGTATTAAAATACGTAGCGTCTTGCATCCCTTGTCAACGACGCAAGCGGTCTACGTCGCCTCCTGCCGGTCTCTTGCAACCTCTCCCATGTCCTTCCACACCTTTCGAAGTCGTCGGAATCGACTTGTATGGACCCCTGCCCTTGACTCCAGCTGGCAACCGCTGGGTCGTTACTGCCGTTGACCACCTCACCCGATACGCTGAAACCGCAGCACTTCCTTCCGGCTCCGCTTCCGAAATCGCCAACTTCTTCCTCCACACCATACTTCTTCGCCACGGCGCCCCTCGCCTCCTCCTTAGCGATCGTGGCAAGTCGTTCCTCTCCACCGTCCTCGCCGCAGTGCTTCATGCTTCAGGCACGGTGCATAAAACTACATCTCCTTACCACCCTCAGACCAATGGCCTCACAGAACGCTTTCATCGCACCCTTTCTGATATGCTATCCACCTACATTCACCCTCAGCACAACAACTGGGACTCTTTACTCCCCTTTGTAACCTTCGCCTACAACACTGCCGTTCAACGAACCACCACCTACTCTCCGTTTTTTCTTGTTTATGCCCGCCATCCTACCTTCTCCCTCGAAGCATCTTTCTTCACAGCTTCTACTCCTTCTGCCGCGCCTTCCCACGAACAGTTCGTGTCTCGTATCGCCCACTGCCGTGATCGTGCCCGCCTTCAAACTGAAGCCACTCAAGCTTCCAGGAAAAGCACGTATGATGCGACTCATCGCTCAGTGTCTTTCCGCCCTGGAGACGAAGTGCTACTCTGGACACCTACTCGCATCCCCGGCCTGTGTGAAAAGTTTCCGAGCCGTTTTATTGGCCCGTACACGGTTCTGGAACAAACTTCCCCTGTAAACTATCTCATCACACCTGCATCGCCTGTTCGCGATCGTCGGTGTCGCGGCACCGAGATTGTGCACGTGTCGCGCTTGAAACCCTTTAACCGCCGACCTTAAGATTTAATTTGCGACCAGGATGGTCGCTTTCGTTCGGGAGGGGGAATGTTGTAAGCACTGTGAGTGACCTTCATCTTCATCTCAGCGTAATCATCATCGGTCATCGGGTCGTGCGAAGAAGACGAAGTGTTGCTAAGCTGTGACTAGTCGGTAGCTGCTGCTTCGGCCTACCTGAAGTAAAAAGGTGAATTTGCTGGTGCGTTCTTCTGCCTCACATTATTATTATTATTATTATTATTATTATTATTATTATTATTATTATTATTATTATTATTATTATTATTATTCCCTCCTCTGCTGTACTGTTTACACAACATATACCACAATTTATTTTCTACAAAATCTGACCTAACACCGCTCAGGTGCGATATGCCTCCGAAGACCTCTGTGCCCGGTGTAGTGTTCTTACAAGAAAAGCACGTCAGTGTTGTCCCCTGGTAACCAGTTGTTTCAGCTCTTCGTCTGCGCAACACAAGCGTAGAATTCTTTATTGCGTTTCTGTGGAATTAATCTAAGTTGTGCTATAAGGTTCCGCTGCCGGTGAGGTGCGCGAGAATTTTTTTTTAGCCTCCCACGAGGCTTCTCTAGATTCAGTTTGGTGTCTGAAACATATCTCCTGGAGGCTGCGAAGGTCTTCTGGGATGACAAGAGGCAGAGAGTGAGAGCGGAAAAAATGGGGGCAGTAGCGTTGAAGTGCAGAAGGAAATGCAGTGATAGCTTAGGTAACCCTTCCCCGTCGCCATGTCGTATAGACAGCGTTACCAGAGCTACTACTCTATTTCAAGTTGTACCTCGAAGCCAAGTGCTTCTTTTTTTTCTTGTTGTTATTGCTTCTTCTATTCTCTCCTAGATGGCGCTACAGGTACTGCGCACGGACCACGTGCACTGCACCAGCGCGAAAACGCGTGAAATCTTATCAGCGCCTTTCTGAAAAAAATAAAAACAAATGTATATTTGTTCCGTGTACATGCTTAATACAGGAATGCATTACATTATAAGGCTTGCGCCCGCCAGAGTTTCACCTACTTTGGCACCCGCACTTTTCAGCAACCCTGTCGCCTCCTCAAGCCACGTCCAAGATCCAAAATATATATATATATATATATATATATATATATATATATATATATATATATATATATATATATATATATATATATATATATAAGAAGACAATGAACAGGAAGATGTTGCAAGCCCAGGAAATCTGGACAAATGCCTCTATTTCCCACGAGTGCCACCACGTGCCGCGTGGCGTTGAACACTCGAAATCACCACTGGAATTTCGAATAATTGGTATACATCCAGGTGGTCGAAATTATTCCGGAGCCCTCCACTACGGCACCTATTCTTCCTTTCTTCTTTCACTCCCTCCTTCATCCCTTCCCTTACGGCGCGGTTCAGGTGTCCAAAGATATATGAGACAGATACTGTGCCATTTCCTTTCCCCAAAAACCAATTATTTATTATTTATTGTATACATCCTATTAATTTTCTACTGCAATCGGAAATAGTTCTGAGGGTAGGAAGCCCTTTATAGGTGAAATTCTGCAGCTAGCAAGAAGAGTCGGCCATGATAATCACCATGCTCGCGCAGTATATCTCGGGACTCTAGTTTTTTTTTCTTCAAAATTACACGTTTAAAATACCCCTTTAAGTTACGCAGTGTTCGCTAATGGCGGCCAACAGATGGCACTAGTTGCTGAATGCGTAGAAACGCAGGACATGTAGGGGTACGAAGGAGAAGATAACCTAGAGAGATTGGAGCTTCTAATGCAATCAGTGGGAATTGCGTTTCTGTGGTAGCTGTGGCCAGATTTTCGCGGCTGTATCTAAAGTTTTTACCCGGCACGGACGCCGAAATACTGTAGAATGTATTTCTCTCTCTCTCTACCTTTGCATCTTGTTGAGGATGAGGAATAAACATTTTTTATGAAGTGTTCCAAATTACTCTTCTCGAGCTCTTCCCGTACACGAACCTTGTCTGCAGACGTCACTTCCGTCCAGCCAATAGGCATTCTCCGGTCTGGTGACGTCACTGTCAGGCTTGTGACGTCACGTCACTCCATCCAGTGGGACTTCTCTGCTCTGATGACGTCACTGCCCGTTAACCAATCAGAATTTTTGTTGACAATGTCGGACGGAGCCCGGTTTTTGGTCCTGTGAGGTGCTATGCTATCGCATAAACGTAGATGATAGACAATAACCCTGTCGATGCTCCTAAAAGCCAACCGTCTCTGAAATACTCCTTTGTTCGATGCCACATAAATGACGACCGCCCGCCGACAGAACGCGCGTCTATGCTTTCTCTGTTTTCTTTTTCTTTCTCGCATGCTTTCTAACGCTCTCTCGAATCTCGGCCTGCGTTTAGTTACCAGAACTAGATCGAACTTTAAAACTAGCTTTTTTTTATCACTGGTACTGTGGCTTCTATCGAATTACCGCTATTCATACAATTCTTGTTTGTTTCAATAGTTTCCTGGTCCTAAGCACACGTTGCCTTTCTGCACACATTGTTACGGACGCGAATCGAAAATTCGTGCATTGGAAAAAGTGTTTTTAAGCTAGTGCGCCTTTCATCCGTCGTACCCTTGGCTTGAATAGATCGTCTTTCCGCCGCCTAAAATACAATCAAAAGTGTTTCTTCACGCTTTCCGTTGGGTAATCGGCGAATCGAAGGAATTAATTCAAGCGTACGGATTGCGAGATGCGCAGGCCGCCTTAGGCTGTCCATTTACAGCCACCGATCAATAATACGTTCTGCTTATTAAAAAAAACTGTTCAGTTAACTTTTACAAAATTCGTGCCTGTATGAGCGTGTTCTAGGTTATTACTTTTTTTTTGCTAACTGCCATTATGGCTTAGCAGATGTGGCTGTCAGTTAAATACAACCCGTGTAAAGCCTCCAGCCCACATTCATTACGAATGCTTCGACTTAGGGTTGCTGACCTGTTATTTTTTCTTTCTGTATCGTGTTTCTACTTTACGTATTTGCCGCCTTTTCTGTCCTTCCATACCTACAGGTTGCATATTTCTTCTCTGGAGTCATTGTTCCCGCGGTTATGGAACTTCTACACTTTGAGCATTTGTCCTTTGCGACTTTCTCGAAGTTTTTTTTTTCTTCCGAGTGCGAATTTGAAGCGCTCCAGTAATAACTTTCCGTTCGTCTGTCTATACAGATGTTAAGATTGCTCAGCGCAAACATTTGATACTGAATACGTTTTTTTTTCCTTGTGTTTGCCTGCGGGTGCGGTTTTTTTTTGTGTGTGTATTAAGCTTGTTCTGATTCCCCCCCCTCACCCCCCCTTGCGTATCCCCTAGCAACACGACTGTTCAAGATACTGCATACGTATTGGTATAACTCGCAACTTTTTTTTTCTGTCGTTCTTTTTTCACGCACGAGGCGTTTTCAATCGCCATCGTCGAAATGAAAGGCGTGCACAAAAAAAAAAAGAATAGAGAAAGCTAAGCACGCTAGAAGAAACTTCAACGCACGTGCGTTTTTTTTTTTTTTCTATTGAACTACGCATAGCCTGCTAGCATCTCGTTTCGAGCGCGGACCCCGCCCGCACATCTCGCCGAGCGATGTCCGCCACCGTGAATATCAAAGACGGAGGCATTTCTTTTCCTCGCTTCGTTCCCTCTTTTCGCCCTTCTCTCTCTCTCTCTCTCTCTCTCTCTCTCTCTCTCTCTCTCTCTCTCTCTCTCTCTCTCTCTCTCACTCTTTTTCTAATCTTTTTCTTCTTTGTTTTGTTGGCACGCCGAATTTTAATGGGACTCACCCATACTGATTGTATTTTTCCTGAGATTTAGGCAAAAAAAAAAGAAAAAACTCATACCTTCGGTGCTAGCGCTTTTAAATAAGAGGTCTGTGTGTGTACGTCGAAGGAGCGGCTGGGTGGGGGAGGAGGAGAATGAGGGAGGAGGCGTGGTATTGGTGAGTGAACTCTCACCGTGCCGATATTGAGCGCCGGGCTTGTGCGTTTCTTACAGCGTTAATAGTGTTGTTGTTTTTTTGTGTTGGGGATATCGGGCTTTTTGATCTTCGGGGCATAGGTTTACAACAAAGGGAGGCGCCAGGTCGATGCACCGGGTCCACCAGCGAGGCGTAACGAAGATTTTGCATGTAAGTCAGGGAGTCTTAGCCGGATGAACCCGAATGAGCGCTATTTGAGAGCCCCATGGCCGGCTAAGTATTATCCTTGTCGTTATGGAAACTTAATTAGTGACTACTAATTAGCCAGCTATTTAAAATATTGGCTTCTGGAATAAGGTGTCTGTTCAGACGTTGTACGATTGCTTTGATATAGAGCTGGCTGAAATGTTTGCACCTGATTAGTAAAGACTTATAAGCTAACTATTTAAAATATTGGCTTCTTAAATAAGGTGTATATTCAGAAGTTGTAAGATTGTTTTGGAAAAAGAGCTGGCTGAAATGTTTGTACCTAATTAGTAAAGACTAATTAGCTAACCATTTAAAATATTAGCTTCCGGAATATGGTGTCTATTCAGAAGTTGTAAGATTGTTATGAAAAACAGCTGGGTTAAATGTTTGCACCTAATAGCTAACCATTTAAAATATTAGCTTCCGGAATATGGTGTCTATTCAGAAGTTGTAAGATTGTTATGAAAAACAGCTGGGTTAAATGTTTGCACCTAATTAGTAAATACTACTTAGCTAACCATTTAAAATATTGGCTTCTGGAATAAGGCGTCTGTTCAGAAGTTGGAATAAGGTGCCTATTCATAAGTTGTAAGATTGTTTTGAAAAACAGCTGGCTGAAATGTTTGCACCTAATTAGTAAATATTAAATAGCTGACTTTTTAAAAATATTTGCTTCTGGAAGAAGATGTCTATTCAGAAGTTGCAAGACTGTTTTGGCAAAGAGCTGGCTGAAATGCTTGAACCTAATTATAAAGAATAACTAGCTATCCTTTTAAAGTATTGGCTTCTGGAGTAAGGTGCCTATTCGGAAGTTGTAAGTTTGATTTGGAAAATAGCTGGCATATATGTTTGAACCATGGTGGCATTTACGCAACTTAATTGACCGGCCTGAAATGAAAACCCTCAAAATACAAAAGTTGCTATGGGACAACGGTACTACTTCAGCGTCCCAAAACACATCTTTAAGTTCAAAATCTGCTTTTCCTCGGAAGGCTGTCCCTGACGGTGCTTTGTGCGTGCTACGGGTGAGAGATACGCACCAGCAGCTGTCATGTGATAACTTTTCGGTTTATTCGGCTTCGTTTCGTAGCCGGTAATAAAGCTGCTTCAGTGGCGGTTTGGTTAAAAACTTTCAGCCATCTGTTTTTTGGAGACGACCTACAAGTTCTGAACATATTATTCCTGGTGCCAATATTTAAACGTAACATAACTGGTATTTTGTAAATTATTGCTTTGGATAGCGGAAGAAACTGCGGACTAGGAAATGCGACTGTCAACGACGCTTAGTTAGTTCCACCGATCTAGGACACTACATCTGTTCAAAACTTCGCATAGTTTTAGCTTGGACAACTGTATACGGGGCGTTTCATTGTATCCAGTAGGGATTGAAAGAACGCAATAATTATAAAGGCAATAAAGACATGTTTTATAATAGGGTGATATTATTTAGTTATTATTTCCAAGCATCTCTGAGCAACGCAAATGCTTAGCCAGGTAGTCAACATTCAGATGGTGTGGCCAATGGCTGTGACACCATTTTCATAAATAACAGGTACTTCATGAAAAGAAACCTTGTAAAACGTATAACCTCTACGTATGGTACAACCTCTGCGCCTTTGTAAAGACCCGTGATTTTTTCTTCATGTATTGTAAAATTCCACTAAACAATTAATATAGCCTACGATCTCGCCTAAGGAGGATTGCATTTTTTTCTATTAATGTTTGTGCTGTCGTCACAAACGCGTCCCATTGGTTTTCCATTTCTGTCATAACTACTTGATGCGAGCAATGCACAGACTTTAAAAGAAAGATTTACGCTACGCATCGGAACGATAGACCATGACCTTGAATATTTCCATAACAGGACCTTACTACATTCCACCGTTGTCTCCAAATTAAAACTGTTGTCCAAGAATCCTGCAGTTGGTTTCTGGTCAATTTAGTGTTTCCTAGCTCCTTGTACTTAAGATCGAAGAAAAAGTGTCAATGGGCATGATAGTGTTAAACGCAGGTTGTTATAATAATCGCTGCGTACGCATTTTGACAAATATTTGCAGCATCTGCTGTCCTGTGGCCACTGGTGCTGAGCTAAATGGTAGGGCTGTTCAGTTTACCCGAAAATGTCTTCCTTCAATGGGAGTTAATTTATTCTGTGAAAAGATAAATGACTTGACGTGCAAGTGATATTTCGTAATTACGTATTTGTATAGTCTCTTTATTTAGTTTTCCATCTGAGGTCGTGGCCAAATTTATCCGGCTAGTATGATTTAAAGAGTACCGTCTAAATCGCCCGCTTAGAACCGCAGCTTCTCGATAATCCAGGTTCGCGGACTGTGACACCTATCAGAGCAGGGTGTTTGCTTCTGTACCGATCCTTACGTCGTCGCCTGCAGCCGGGATGAATTGTTTATTTTCAATGCCGCCTGTCAAAAATGGCGCTAAGTTGCCTTAACTTACCTGTCACGGTGCTACGACAACCCATTGACCTCTGAAGACAGTTTCTATATTCCATGTCAGTTCAGTGTTCGCTTTATTTTAGCTGGCACTTTGTTACCTTTAGTTACACTTAGTGAAAGTTTAATTAATGAATAATTGGTTTTTGGGGAAAGGAAAGGGCGCAGTATCTGTCTGATATATCGTTGGACACCTGAACCGCGCCGTAAGGAAAGGGATAAAGGAGGGAGTGAAAGAAGAAAGGAAGAAGAGGTGCCGTAGTGGAGGGCTCCGGAATAATTTCGACCACCTGGGGATCTTTAACGTGCACTGACATCGCACGATTTTGTTTTCTGTGCCAGCATATTTCATAGCATGACTGTAAACATCTAGCGACTGTTTGATGCGAGGTATTAGTCCAAGTCAAGCGGCAGGTAAGCGAATTGAAGTAATAATTGTTTTTTTTTTGGGGGGGGGGGAGGAAATGGCGCAGTATCTGTCTCATATATCGTTGGACACCTGAACCGCGCCGTAAGGGGAGGGATGAAGGAGGGAGTGAAAGAAGAAAGAGAAATAGGTGCCGTAGTGGAGGGCTCCGGCATAATTTCGACCACCTGGGTATCTTTAACGTGCACTGACATCGCACAGCACACGGACGGACGCCTTAGCGTTTTGCCTCCATAAAAACGCAGCCGCCGCGGTCGGGTGCGTTTTTACGGAGGCAAAACGCTAAGGCGCCCGTGTGCTGTGCGATGTCAGTGCACGTTAAAGATCCCCAGGTGGTCGAAATTATGCCGGAGCCCTCCGCTACGGCACCTATTTCTCTTCAAACGGAACTCCGGTTCTTATTGTTTTGCATTTAAGGATAGACGTTCACTGTGTGTGTGTGACTGATAACTACCTCCGCGCACGAACTAGAGCATGCATGGATGACGCCGGATCCGAGAATAAAAAGATGGTCAGTCAGTTTTTTTTTGTTAATGGAAACAGCAACACAATCTACGACACACACTGTAGCGGAGGCAGATTAGTCCCAACACCGGGGGGGGGGGGGGGGGGGGGGTTCTTTAACGAGCGCCGGCACCTCATAACACTGCCGTCCTATTCTTTATCGTCTTGCATTTCGCCTCTGTCGAAACGCAGCCACCATAACCGGGATCGAACGCTCGCGCGAACACGTAATGAGCAGCGAACATCACAGCCTGTTCGTCCACAGCTGTTCGTATCGGTACCAAGATGGCCGCCACTACCGCAGCGGGTTGGCGCTACACTGCTCTCTTGTCAGCGACTCCGCCTTGGAGCGCTCTATTTTAACGGGGACCCCTGCAGATGGCGAGAGCAGGGCGAACCCGCTGCGCAGACCGGAGCGTGAGACTCGGAGAGAGAGGGGGGAAAGAGCGTAGAGGTTGATCAAAGTGCGAAATGAGAGAGAGGAGAGTTAGAAGAAGAGAAGGAGGAAACGGCGGCTCCGCAGCACGCCCCCCGCGGGCACTACAACAGCAATCGCCTCGCCGGGAAGTCTGCCAAGAGTCGAGCGATCACAGCAGCACGCAGTCGTCTCGTACAACACACGCGCGCAGAGGTGTTCGTCACACAACGCGGCAGCTGTCTTCCCGCCCCAAAGAAGTCGAGCGACGTCACCAAGCCGCCTGTGCCCTCCCACTCCTGTATACTGTTCAAGCGCGGCGCGCTGGCTAGGCGTGCGACTGCGCCTATAGTGTTGTTCGCATCTTACCGACTGTGCCAGTGCGCGCGTGCGTTCTAACGAGGGTTGCGCCACTATACAAGAGGTACACCACGTGCTGCACGCAACGCGGCCTTTTGCAGTGGATTCCAGTCTGATTAGACGAGCTGCATCGTTGATAATTCTCCTCTGCGCATACGTGAACGGACGTCAGTGCTTGTGTCGCATTGTGTGCTTGCGCATTGGAAGTCATCTCATCACTGAGTGATACAAAGCAGTCCCAAAGCACCGTTGAAGACGGCCTGTGCTGCTGTCGGTTCGCACATGGCATTTCGGCGCCTCTCTCGTGACGTAAAACTGTCGGTCGACCTGCATTACAGCGCATTTAGTGGCCAATTGCGTATGAGGGGGGTGTTTTGAATACAGGGGTCCCCTGCTGGGGGAACTCGTTTTTCAAGAACAATGCGATTTAACCGCAGATTTTTTTTTTTTAGAAGAAAAATTGGGCTCGAGAGGAGCGTTAACCGCTCAAACTGCCACGCCTCTGCTCTGGATCAAGCTGTTCGTTCCCAGTCTCCTTTGATCACACACCCACACACAAATCTCATCCGTCCAAACTGAACTCACGTGCCGTTCCATAGTCCTCCGAGGATTAGATGATAGAGATTGAACCTAGCAATTGTGACGTACTCCGAAATGATCGAATCCCGAGGAAAACGCTCGCTATATACTCTCGAAACCGTGGAGCGGAACTTGGTGAGGTTTATTTTGTATTTATTTTCTCCTCCTTGGCCTTTCGTTTCCACGTGGGCTGCAGGGAAGGCTCAGAGTTCCAGTTTAGGTCGGCACACCGGGTATAAAGTTAAACAAAAAAACTAAACTAATAAAAAGAACAATCGAAATAGCTTCGCCTCGTCCGTAGGGAAGGAGGCACTGGTAGCATACGATTCTTCTCAAGCAGGGAGCGCCCGTGGGGCAACCCTAAATTTAGATCGCAAAGAAACCTGCTCCCTACGCTCCTGCTCTCCATTCTATATCTTTAGTTCTCGGCCCCTTGGCTAAACTGAGTTCGCTCCGGCGTAGAGCGTTCGTCTGTAGAGATTCGAGCTCCTCTCACGCACACCTCCGGCCTGGAGGGAGATATATCTCCCGAGAAATCGTCGCATCGAGCGCGCGCATAGATCGAACTGTTTATATCGCGATCTGTTTACAGACGCAGCCTTTCTAAGCGCGCGACGCCGGGCCTATTCTGGCAGCTGCTGCTTCTTCTTCCGTCGTGGGACAGACAACCAGCGCGAGACAGTGAGGTATACCCAAAGATTGGAGCCAGTTTACTGAAGGGTCGAGCGGTTTCTCCCGCTCCGAGTGAAGGAAGACAAAAAGAAAGAGGACAAAGAAAGCAGCTCGCAGACGATAAACGCCGTAGTTTTTCCCGAGAGACAGAAGTGAGAAGGAAAGAGAGACGGAGGCACGCGCGCTCGGCTGTTCGAGGAGGAAAGAGAAGCGGTGGACGAGGAGGAGTAGGTGTGAGAGAGAGAGGAGCGAGGGATGAGGAGAGAGAAAGCGGCGCGGCCCTAGATTGCGTGGATAGGGGAGCGGACTAGTGCAGCCCATCGTCTCCTCCCAGAAGTGCAGGCGTGTGTGTCAGTCGGAGCGTCGTCGCGGCAACACTCGCCGCAGCCCGAAGCCGTTCCACGCAGTGCGTGCTTGGTTGTGCGTGTGTGGTGTGTGTCATCTCTTTCGCCGCTAATAGTTCGTCGTTTTCTCCCCGGAGCCTGTGTGCGAGGAAGGATCGAACGCGGGTTTCGTAAATTTCCTTTTTTCCTTCCTATCATCGAGTGAGATTGTTCGAAGCCACGTTACTCCAGTTCGCTCGACCACGCCGGAATCGAAACCGCTGCCGGTTTTTTCGCGTGCCGTCTGCGGATCGGATTAGCGCGGCTACTCGTCGTGTCGTCTGCTATGGAACTTCCGGAACTTCAGCGTCGCCGCGGTTGTCTGCTTCTTCGCCGCTGCTCGGATAGTGTGAGACGCGGGTGACTTGTGCCTTTGATTGTAAACAGCCGAAGAATTTGTGCGGTATAACGCTCCCAGAGAATATTATTAGTAGGAAATCGTCGCTGCCATCATAATGACGTCTTCCGAATCAACCGTGGTGCCTCAAACGCAGAACCAAATCATGAACCAGCAACAACAGCAGACGACGAGCTCGCAGCAGACGAACCATCAGCAGACGACAAACGTGGAGCGCTCGCAGGGCACTGCTATACCTCAGAAAGGATTCCGAAACCGCGTCCCTGTCACGAGATCCATCAGCCTCCTCAACTATACAAGCAGCGGCCACAGAATCGACTACCGACGCCACCGACCCATCTCGCAGTTGGCGTAAGTCTCTCACCTCGGCCTTTAATAAGGACAACACTCGGGTCTCGACTGCCGCGGTCAGCTTTTTTTTTTTTCTCGACCTTTTTTTTAGGTCTTTCTGCGTGTCCTTTTCGGCAGTGCCGTGCAGCTGTATTCCCTGTTTTTTTATTTCTTTTTAACCTTAAAGGTTGTCTCGAGGCTGTGTGCCAGCGGCTATGCGTTGCGTCCACCGGAAGAAAAAAAAGAGCATAACATATTTGCCCGTCGAGTTCTGAGCTGTGTCGAAATGCAAGCTCCCTTTGTCGCGAATTGCTTTACCGCTCTCTGTCTCAGGCAATGGTTGGCAGTGGCATTTCTATTGTGATTAGCCCTTTTCAGGGAGAGAAAAAAACGCGCAGAAAAGAACTTGAGCAGCATAAACCGCGGATCGGGCTTGTTTTCGCATACATTCCGACCCAACATTTTCTGCCTCGTTTTAAACGAATACCTCTGGAATTGCATGCCGCTTTAGTATTTGGATAACGGATTAGGACCGCTCTGAGATTGGCGCAACCATGAACAATGGAGGGTTTTACCAGAGATTAATTATACGGCGAACGGTGAAGCGAACATTTCCGAATACGCGGCGCTTTGTGCCGTCGCGTTTCAGTCCAGCTTAATTTTCGAATGGCTCCCGTAATTTTTTTTTTTCGGTGGCTCTGTAAGACTAGTCACATTCCCTGATGCATTTCGGCCCTGATGCATTTGGGCTTGCCTCCGGCGCGGCTAATCTGAAAATGGAATGTTTCCATCGTTGATGTCGATTTCGGCAGCTGCCGAAATCGACAGTTCTTCAACAACACGTCGCTCTCAATGCATTCACGGATAAGGTGCATTCGGAGGGCTGCTTTTCCTACTCGGAAATAATTGTCGAAATCATGGAAAGGGAGGAATCGGTATGGATCTTCGAGTTTTAGGCAAGCAGTCTATCGAAGGTCGGAAAGCAAAACACGTTTGTCCTTTCATTAGGTGCCTTTACTAGGGGAGCCTAGAAGGTAGATTTTTCACGACACAGTTGTATTTATTCCGCGTAATTATCGTTTCTATTTTATAGCGTGTACTTTTGTTCTCCTTTTTATTTATATCTTTCTTACATTTATTTCCATCACCTGACATGTCGATGCCAGGGCTATGCAACGGTTTTCCGGGGCCGGTCAAGCTGCTAAAGCAGCTTTTTGCCCTGTAAATCCTTCCAGTTGTACCGGAGAAATAAATTCAATTCAATTTCCCGGCGGCGATGAAGACCTTGTTTCGATTCCCAATATTTTCTCAAACGTACAATTCATGGCGCGGATTCGAGGAAATACTTGCCCACGACAACCTAATTGGCCTTAAACCCAGTCGAATTGCAGCAGCGATAGGGGCAGCATTAGAGTTTAGGAACAGCACAAACTAGTGGTCCAACTATCTCTCAGCGAACACGAAGTCGCGTTGAAGGCTGATGTGAAAAGCGGCTGATTTCCTTCACTTTTCCTTCCTTCTTTCTCTGTTTCTTTCTCTCATTCGCGTCGCCCACGCTGTCCTCTATGCTTATGGCGCGGCTTGCTAAAGCAGGCAGGTTAAAGCAATCGAAATGCCGGCGCCTTAACTGAAGAGCGCTTCGAAGCCGCTCGTCTCTTGCCTACGTCATTTCGGAATCCAACGTGCGTCGCCGTCTAGTTTACGCCGGTCGCCGCAGCACCGCGCGCACTTCGTCGCGACGAAGGCTGCATTTTTGAGGCGGATTTCCCATTGAGAGTCCGGCGTGCCGAGAGTCCTGTATGCGGCACACTTCGTAACCGGCGCGCCACGGACCATCGCTCAAAGTGTGTGTGAGGGAGAGCTTCGGCAGCGACGCTGTTGTTTCCTCGACGCATACAAAAAGAAGCAAAAGGCTAAACCTCGGCGGCGACTGTTCTTTTTGAGAGTGGAAAAAAACTCTCAACCGCCCCCTTTTGTGATCGACTCGGCACGCCCGGAATGCCTTTGACGCTAAAGAGTCGACGTTTGATCCCTTTACTCGTGTCGACGACGTCCCTTTTTTTAAATTTATTTTTTGTCCACTTCGGAGTTGTAAAGAAATGTCGGCGCTAAATTGAGCGTAAGATTAAGGGCTTGTTCGCTCTCCGAGTAGCTACATCGTGTTTCTAATCGACAAATGCTTCTCGTAACTTTCGTTGTCGCCATTGTCAATGAACTTTGTGTCGGAACCCTGTCTGCCTACGCAGTACCTGCTTTTCCTTATTGGGCTCTCCACGTGTCGGGCCCGTGGCTTCGCTTGAACGAATCAAAATTTTTGTAAATTCTAGCTTTCACTCAAAAATTTGAGAGGCGGAGCCGCATAAAATGTATGTAATCGGCGATCCTAGTGCATTGGAGATCACGCTTAAAAGTGCCGAGCTGTGACCACGCTTAGAAGTGCCGAGCTATGCCACGCTTAAAAAGCGCCGAGTTGTGATCACGCTTAAAAAGCGCCGAGCTGTGAGCGAACATTTCGCAGTGGTTAAAAAGAAAAAAATACAATTGCTTTAACTTCAAAGAGATTCTTGCCATAGCTCTCGCAGTCGGACACTTTTAACGGAAAGACCTGACTTTTGGGTATAAGTAATACCTCTAACCCAAGCAGCGCAGGTAATCGGCCCAATATTGCAACAGGATGATCCCATCATTTCTAGGGCCGGCCTTTGCCAACACGGTTCCAATGTTGGGCCAATTTATTACCTGTGCTGCTTGGGAAAAGAATGTGCAAAGTAGCTTCATATATTCTAGACTAATTCTTCTGTTATTTCCGACCTTTAGTTTGTTCTCGTGACCCCGTATCCTCATCCTAGTTGTCGCTGCACGATATATTTAATATGGATACATGATGCATACGCCGACGCATCCTGTCGACTGCGCCAGTTTCTGACATTTCCACCCGTGTTCATTACACAGGCATGGCTGGAATATTTTTTTTTTCGAGATACCTCCGACCCTTCTTTCTACTTCTTACTACTCCGCATGCTCGTCTTCCCTTTTGCAATACAGCGATGCATGACAGAGATGCTCATGTTTCCTGTCGACTGCGCCAATTTGAAAATTTTCAACTTATGTCGTAGACAGGCATGGCCGCCTGTCTTCTTGTCATCTCCTCACAAGTGCCTACACGTATCCTCGTCGTTGTGACCTCTAACCTGATGGTGGCGCTGGCAGGGAGGTAGTTTCATTTCGTTTTTGAAGCGCGCACACTACTGAACATAAACACGCCTGTGATGTTAAGGAACGTAAACATATAGGTTTATGTTCACCGCATTCGCTGTCACCCGGGTGTTCTGTACTCAGGCTTTCTGACGGGCTAGTTGGTACATGTTCATTTTTGAACGGCTGTGCGCTAAATGAACGTTCACAGGAAAAAAGTTAGAAACGACAGGATCGATTCGCAACTTTCAACTTTAATGTTAAGGTTGAAATTTGTACCTCTATCGTGTCAGTTTCTACCCCATTTCTTTTTTACTGTGAACGTCCATGTAGCGCAGAGCCTTTCAAGAATGACCGGGTGTTCTATACCAACCAGAAGAGCATTATACCCCTTTCGTTTTTGAGATCAAAATTACTTTAGCTCCTTTTCTTGCAGTTACTTATTTAGACTGATGACTGTCTGTAGAAGAGCTGCCGGACTTATTCTACCATGCACAGTCATCTAAGTATGCACGCCACTACTGAGAAATCGAAACTCTTGTAACGTTGTTCTTCTAGTAAAATACGCGCGCTATAGAGGTCACAAAATCTAATTTGCTGAACCATATATGACTTGAATATGCGCTGTCATGTAGCGAAGGCGGGAGGCAGGAGAGTGGTAAGGTCGCTCAGCCATTCTTGCCACAAATTCTATCTGAAAGAGGGCGGAAGGTCCTACCTCTCACTTGCAAACCTTTACTCGCACGTGCTCTAAATTCAACGCTTCTAGTATTTGGATTTTGCGACCAATTTTTTTTTTACAAGCTGACACTCTTTGCATTGCGTAATCAGGGGGTAGAAGAGCCTTATGTCAAAATACTGGAAGATATATATAGCAACTGCACAGCTACTATAGTTCTCCATAAAGTCAGCAATAAAATACCAATAAGGAAGGGCGTCAGGCAAGGAGACACGATCTCGCCAATGTTGTTCACCGCATGTTTGCAGGAGGTATTTCGAAGCCTGAATTGGGAACAGTTGGGAATAAGAATAAATGGAGAATACCTAAATAATCTGCGATTTGCTGATGACATTGCCTTGCTGAGTCACTCAGGAGGTGAACTGCAAATCTTGATCAACGAGTTAGACAGGCAGAGCAGATCGATGGGTCTAAAAATTAACATGCAGAAAACCAAGGTAATGTTCAACAGCCTAGCAAGGGAACAACAGTTCACAATTGGCAGCGAGAGCCTAGAAATTGTGCCGGAATACGTCTACTTAGGGCAGGTAGTGACAGCTAATCCAGATCATGAGAGGGAGATAACTAGAAGGATAAGAATGGGCTGGAGCGCATATGGCAAATTCTCGCAGATCATGAGTGGCAGTTTACCAATTTCCCTCAAGAGGAAAGTGTACAACAGCATAATCTTACCGGTACTCACCTACGGGGCAGAAACGTGGAGGCTAACGAAAAGAGTTCAGCTTAGGTTAAGGACAACGCAGCGAGCCATGGAAAGAAAAATGATAGGTGTAACATTAAGAGATCGGAAGCGGGCAGAGTGGGTGAGGGAACAAACACGGGTTAATGACATCCTAGTCGAAATCAAGAGAAAGAAATGGGCTTGGGCAGGGCATGTAATGCGAAGGCAAGATAACCGCTGGTCCTTAAGGGTAACGGAGTGGGTTCCAAGAGAAAGTAAGCGTAGCAGGGGGCGGCAGAAGGTTAGGTGGGCGGATGAGATTAAGAAGTTTGCAGGCAAAGGGTGGATGCAGCTGGCAATGGATAGGGTTAATTGGAGAGACATGGGAGAGGCCTTTGCCCTGCAGTGGGTGTAGTAAGGCTGATGATGATGATGATGATGACTCTTTGCAAACAGTGCGGAAGCGGAGACGTGACCACGTCAAAAAAAGAGAGAGAGAGAAAGTGGCGCATTCAGCTTTGAAGTGAATAGAATTTTGCCGACTAAACGAATTGTGCACCTAGCGCCCTCTATGGACGGCTGAAAGTACTTTAACAGTGTGTACATAACAGCACGAATGCATTCAGTGTCTACCCGGGGCGAAATGGGAGCAGTTTGTATGCACTGGAATATGCATTATTTTCCTTTTTATGCTTTAATAAGTGTTAGCAGCTGATCGCCATTGAATCTAAGAGCCTCAAGCCTGCTTCTTAACTGCATAGACATGCATAAACGCCATGGGCCTCGGGAGTGTAGTGTGCTGTGATTACACAACCAATATTGCGTAACCCAGCTAGTACATACCTCTGACCTCTATAGAAGATTTTGTTTAAACTAATTAGTCTGGCAACAGTGTAGAAGCGAAACTCCGCAGTCAGCGTAGCACAGTTTCTCTGTACATGGTAATGAGAAAAGGCACAACCCGCGCCCAAGGCATTCCTTTCACTGGCCTTAAAAATTCACTGCGGACGTTATAACTATGGTCGCTGTTTCCTACTGCATAGCACCGTGCAAAAACTCCTTTCCCGAGATAATGTCGTCGGGCGGACGTCACCAGTACAGGAGAAGCCACAGAGCCTCATCTGTAGGTGTTTCAGCTAGGAGGCGAAATTTATATACGAGGTTACTCTGCATAGTGGAAACGAGGAAACATGTTAAAGGGACAGTGAAACAAACCGGATATACAATTGTTCGCTGCAACGAAGGCACTGGTTCGGATCCTCGAGTCGGAACCCGCGCTACCTAAGCCTAAGAAATTCCCCGACATGTCAGTAATTGGCCTAGCATCAAACGGGCCAAGAGCTCGATAATTTCCATTGGCTGGATGAAGTGACAACACCAGACCGGAAGTGACGCGACTTTCGGTAAAGGCATCAAGTTTCTAATGCTATCGCGATGCCAACAGGAGCCGGCAGTTCCTCTAGTGTATGATGAAGTGACGTTGCCACACCTCAGAATTCCCACTGGTATGAGGAAGGTGACGTCACCAAAGTCAATAATTTCCATTGGCTCGAGGAAGTTGCATCACCAGACTGGAAGTGACATCACTTTAAGTAAAGGCGTCAGCAGGTTCTAAAGCTATCGTTGTTTTGTAATTATTTTTCTGGGTGGGGGGAGGGGGAGGACCTGGAGATGAACACAGAACCGCTTCCTTACATTGCTCGGGAGGTAATGACGCGATGGCGATACGATGATGTCAGTTGAAATGAAATTATGAATATGTTTAACATGCACTGACATCGCACAGCACGCTGGCGTTTTTTTGTTGTTGTTTGTTTTACACTTTACCCCCATCTCAAATACAGCCACCGTCACGCACGGGTCTCGAACCACGACCTCGTCGCGCAAAACAGCGTAAAAGCCTCAGATACTCCCTCACCGCGGTCGGGTAGCGGCTGCTATGTAAGTTGTTTCGTGCGAAATCCACAGCTTCGCTTTAGTGGTATCACTAGCGTATCTTTCCTCCACGAAAAACTCAACACCGGGCGGACGAATCTGCAGCTCAGCTCTAACGTTACACTACCGCGTCGCCCGCTGCCCACGTGCGCATTCGGGACGTCAAGCGCCTACAAGTCTTTCGCTGCGAATATCCTTGCCGTACTCTCCCCAAGTATGCCTCGCGCAATAATCGGCGACATTGGAGTCGAGGCTCAAGTAACAAATCGCGTTTCTCCCCCGACTCAGCATGCACGTACGCGTGGAGGCGGCGCGGCACATGTAGTGTATACGTTTGTGCGGTGCGCAAGCGACCCAAGCATCCGTCGCCGCTGCTTTTAACAGGTGTGGGGGGGACCGTAGCTGGATGGTTGGCTGTGCGCACGCGAACACGCTGCCGCGTTTTCCTTCTATTTTTCTGTTGTTGTTTTTTTCACACGCCAGCTATATATGAGAGTCCTCCGTGAATGGCGTCGACGTCAGTGTCAGGTTCTGCCGTAACCGAAATCTCCCGCAACCCGTCGCGGTGGCCCGGTGGGCCGCATTTTGGTGGAGAGGTAATGCGGATCCGCCCGTGTATGTGCGATGTCAGTGTGCACTTAACAGAACACCACGTGGCTGCGATTAATCCACGGGCCTCCATTGCAATGCCTCTCGTAGTCCATGTGCAGCTTTCGGACGTTATCCTTATAAAATTGTCTATAGACAGTCTATAGACTTCTTATAGACTATATTGCATTCGTATAGCTGCATCTTTTTGTGTATTCATAGTCTATAGACTGTCTATACAAAAAAGTCTACCAAAAGTGTATGGCCATAAATCCATAGATTGTCTATGGACTCTCTATAGGATTTGTATTGCCTTAGACGACTGTTCTGTAGGCTTTGTCTATAGAGAGTCTATAGACTTTATAGACAGAAGTCTATGGACAGTGTATAGATTGTCTGAAGAAGTTTTTGTAAGGCTAAACGCCATGAAATTATATGTGAAACGCTTAGAGACAGGAAGAGGGTAGAGTGGGTGAGGGATCAAAGACGGGTTAGTGACGCCCTAGTCGAAATCAAGAGGCAGAAATGGGCTTTGGCAGGGCATGTAATGCGAAGGAAAGATAACCGATGGTTCTTAAGGGTAATAGACTGGATTACAAGGGAAGGCAAGCGTAGCAGGGGGCGGCAGAACGGCAGAAGGGTTAGGTTGGCGGATGAGGTTATTACGTTTGCGGGGATAGGGTAGCTGCAGCTGGCACAGGACATGGTTAATTGGAGAGATATCGTAGAGGCCATTGTCCTTTGGCAGCTGCTTGAGCACTGCGAAAAGAACGGGGAGGGGAGGGGGGTTGAACTTGATATCGGGGGGGGGGGGGGGGGGGGGGTCCTCTCTCCACCCACCCCCTGCCTGGATACGTGCCTGATTGGCAAACAACATGGTGCAACCTTGCTGCCTTGTTTACATTTTATATGTGCTTTTTCTCGTTTAAGCCGAGTCTTCTCTGCGCCCCGTAGATCTTGAAACAAAACAATTAAGCCACAACTAAGCAAGAAACTAAACAAAAATACGTCAGCAATTAGTAGTTATCTCCTACTAATAAAAAACATCAATTTTCCATGCTAATCGCTGTTCTCACCTTCCTCGCTGTCATATTAAATATTTTCCTTTTCTTAAACCACGCGCAGAGAGTAGATTAGCTTCTCCGAGTATGTGGATCTTACAGTACAGTTTCATGAAATATCAAAGGCAACACATTAGCAACACGCAGTCGAGGATTACTCCCCAATGATTAGCCAAAAAGCACACAATCATTTCTTTCCGAGTGTTTTTTTTTCGTTCCTACACATTATTCCAACCGCAATTTCCGGAAGCACAGGTTATCTTTGTACAGTTACAAGCTGCATGAAGATGTTCTAGCCAAAACAGCATGTAAAAATTTTGAAAAGAAACGGGAGACAGACTAGAGAACAAGAGACGCAACGGCTACTTTCCGATATGGTCAAATAGGTCACTTTACTGGCTCTTGACCAGCGGTGACTTCTGCTTTATGTTTTGATTGTTTAGTTCACCTTTTTCCTCTCGTCTAATGGTGCCTGCTTTATTTTTCCAGTAAACACTTTCCCGGCTGGTAACTCTGATAATCGCATGTGTACGTGCACCCTTTTCCGACTTTCGCATATATAGCTGCAAATAAAACTAACGCGATTTATTTTTATTTATTTTTTTCTGTAGAGAATAAGAAGAAAACAGGTTCATAGTTTTATAGATTCTTGCGATGTTGGCATAGAGGAGTCCAAGCACGTGCTTTCCGAGCAGTTGCCAACACGCGGAGTGGTACAGCTAGAGAGCTGCCAAATACGCGCCATGCTTGGATCACGTGTGCGCAGCAAAATCAGCGGGCAGCACATGGAACCCCCTCGGAGCGCTGTTCAATAGGAAATAGTAAATAATTGCAGCACATTTTACATACATTCCTACTCAAAATTGTCTATAGACTGTCTATACAATTTTCTCAGACTCTGTGTTTTCCTATATATATATATTATTTTGCCTGTACATAGTCTATAGACTCTATATAAAAAAAGGTCTACTAAAAATGTATGTCCAAAAATTTGTAGGTTGTTACATTGTTTCTAGACTATCTGTAGGATTTGTATTGCCTACAGACTAGTCTATGAAATTTGACAGACTTCCCGGACAATAAGATACGTGTTGCCTATAGACTAGGGAAGTTGTTGGGCGAATTGTGGAAGAATTGCATGACTACAGCGGTACCAGCGGGACATAAAATAAGGACACACGCTGGGATAGAATGCAGGGCACTGTTTTCCTCAATGACCCGTCCGTCGCGCTGTAGTCATGGCCTATAGACTATGCTTTATAATTTGTCTATAGAAAGTCTATAGACTTCGTTCATAGAACTCTATATAGACAGTCTGTAGGCCGTCCAAAGAAATTTTTGTAAGGGTATATACACTGCATTACAAAAGAATGCAGGGTTTTTCAAATTCCTCTCCATGCTGTGAATCGGGAAATCGGAGATTCCATTCCAAACTCGGCGGCGTGTTTCTTAGCTTTGTAAACCTTACCGTCCGTGTTACGGCGCTAATGTACTAAATAGGCTAAAACGTGTCAGTGTTCGGTGATGATGAAGCAGCGTCTTACTGACTACCTTCCCGTCCGCGACCAATTTCGAGCTTCCAAATGGGAGCCGTGCGCAGTCGAGACGTCGAGAAACACTCCAACACGGCGACGAAGCGAGCGATGCGCAGCAATTCTTCGCGTACACATGGCGAGGCTGGAATCCCCGGCCGCGAGCTGCACAGCTGCTGAGTGACGCACTTCAGCCGCTGTCGTTTCCTGGCGTTTTATTGTACAATACGCGTCAGGCATGGTGGTTTAATTGCTAGTGTCATGTCTGCATGGAGTCGCTTTTTTCTCTCCCTCTTTATTTCCCGAGGAGAGAGGCGCGTGCCTTGAGTTCTTGCCGCGTTGAATAACCTCGCAAATTTTTCCATACTTTCGTATTAAGGAAGCCAGCAGTCATCGAAACCAGCGAATGCATAGCGAATGTTTTCTTTTTAATTTGTAGTTTTGAATAATGGGAAATTAGTAGTGTAATCGGTTTATGGCAGAAAATAACTGATAACAAGTAGGAGAAAAGACACAACCACGTGCCGCCGGTGGGATCCGAACCCACGACCTCCGAATTTCACGTACGGTGCTCCACCAACAGAGCTACGGCGGCGGCTGTCCAGTCTTCTACTTTCCTAGGTATTGACGTTACGTGTAACCTAACCTTAAGAGTGTTCACCAGCGCCAGCTTCGTCCATAGCGGCGGACGGAGTACTTCCTGTATTGCCGCGAGTGACACGTGAAACGAAATAGAACGGTGTGAGCGAGAGCTGTGCGAGAACCCTCTTATGCTTCTTATGGCATCAAGGCCGCCCAAGTCACTGATAGTTGTGCGAGGAAGTGTGTCAGGGTAAACTGCGCTATATTATGTTTCACCACAAAACTCCAACTTTCACCTCCCCACAAGGAAGAGTCTATGTGCCGCATATGGGTCCCATATACGGCATACAGGCCTAATATGTAGCATACGGCTCCTATATGCGGAAAATGACCCTAGAGCTTATTTGGAAATCGTGGTTAATGCAGTAAGTCGTCTTCAGTTTCCCAGATTTTGTATATTGGAACCATATAAAACTGCAACAAACACTCCAGAATGCCCGTAACGGAATAAGTTCTTCAAGTAGCTTCAAGCGCCCTGAGTAGATTTTGCGATTAGTTTTTAACGATTGAGGCAGTATAATCCGGATCGGAATGATGATAGCTACAGCAATGCTAAAATTCGTATTTGTGCGAGTTGGTTCATACTTGAGTTATATGATGGCAGCAAAAAACGTCACGAAACAGAATTAGCAATGAAGGTAGGACGGCGCCCGTCTTCCCTTTAAAATATTTTTAGATAGGCTATAGACTGTCCGTAGACCTCTGTCTATAAAGTCTACAGATTTTCTACAGAACACCTAAAGAACAGTCTATAGATAGACAAAAGCAATACAAATCACATGGACAGTCTATAGACAATCCATAGATTTATGGCCATGCACTTCTGGAAGACTTTTGTCTATAGACAGTCTATAGACTATGAGCAGACAAAAATAAATATCTGTAGATCTGCAACAGCCTCTATAAGAAGTCTATAGACTGCCTATAGACCATTTCTGTTAGGGTTGTCTTCAGTGCTACTTCTGTGTTGCGTGTCATTTTTGCGCTGCCTTCTTATGACTCTATTACGACGTTACTGACAATGATTTAGCCATCACTACTTCGCTTTGACAGCAGCACTGCGCACTACGACCCTTCCGGTCCAGGCAGCGAGGTGCCGTCACTGACGTTTTATGGGAGATAACATACATGAGACGTTTCCTATTTTCGTGCTGTGGGTGCCCGCAGTGAAATTTATGCATCTAGCAACGCTTCCCATCAAGCGCTATCATACCTGCCCAGTTAATGTCAGATAGCTGCGTCATCACTTCGGGCATGCATGAGGACGTAGTCACTGCACGGTATCTTGTTTCTGCAAAGCACTCACGTAGAGGCAGGCAGTGCATAGGTTAGGCAAGCACTTGGAAATTTTGCTTATCTATGACCTCTTGGTGCAATCCATTTCTCTGTGACGTGATGAATGATGCACAGTAGGCTGTGATCTCTGCTGTTATTCGACTATGACGCGTCACAGGCTGCATTTATTTCGACCACATGGCGGATCCTTTTCCGGAAGGGAAACATGTTGCATTCCATGCCGCCGGAGTACAGCTCTCAGAAAGGTAAAAATATCCTGAACTTCAAGGTCATCACCAGCCAGACTGCCCACTGATGATAACGACAATAATGAAGTCTAGGATATTTCCACCTCTCCGAGACCTATACTCCCGTGGCCTAAACTGCATCCTGGACCTGTGTTATTCTAACGTGAGTTTTCTGTATCATCTGCACTCATTGATATCATCATCTTCCTCTTCTTAATCATCATCAGCCTGACTACGCCCACTGCGAGACAAAGGCCTCTCCCATGTCTCTCCAATTAAGCCTGATCTGTGCCAGCTGCGGCCACCCTATCCGCGCAAACTTCTTAACCTCATCCGCCCACCTAACTGCGT
Organism: Amblyomma americanum; assembly: GCA_030143305.2. Lineage (NCBI taxonomy): Eukaryota > Metazoa > Arthropoda > Arachnida > Ixodida > Ixodidae > Amblyomma > Amblyomma americanum. The sequence continues at coordinate 251,855 of JARKHS020025304.1, forward strand.
AGGAAACTATAGCTAAACGTTTCTTTTAGGTTTGAAGAAGGCAACCAAACGAAAGTCGCCCTAAGCGCTGAGCAACCTGACCTGCACATATTCAGGGGCTGGCAGCATGCTCAGCTCGTCCTTGTATATGATACTACCGTCATCCGAAGCATGTGTCTTGCCGCAGATGTATGTATAGCGCAGCGTACGTATCATGTCGGATGTCTTCGTATATTTATTTGTTTGTACGTTTTATTTATTTATTTATTTATTTATTTATTTATTTATTTATCCGCGTATATTAGACAGGGGAGGGACGAAAACAACGAACCACAAAAAATTGAACTATGAATACAAAATACAGAACGCAAATAACGAAAAAATTCGAAGCATAGATCAAAGGCAGACATAGAAAATAATGTGTACAAAAAATTGTTGCCCCGGAAGTGTCGCATGGTAACGAAAATAGAAATAAAAATACAGTTCATTACTTACACAGTCATTACACACTGCATCTCAGTCGTTACAATAAGTTATGCAATAAAACTTTGAACAGCCGTTTTAAAGTTATTGGCGCCAGTTACGTTCGTAATTGACACGGGTCTCCGAACATTCGCTAGTTTGGAGAAGGAATTAATATGAACACCTGATGGTGTTTCAATGTGGAATGTTATAATTGTTATTACTGAAACCCGTCTTAACGGAGCCACAATTTCCTGGCCATGCATACCTGAGTGCCAGGGTATGCATCCGCTTTGTTCTTGATGTTTGCCTTGATTAGCGCTCTTCGCTCCGGTTTATCGCCTAGAAAGGCGATAACAGAGATAAAAGGAAAAGGAGTACGAGAATTGTTATGGTGCGGTGATAAGCGCAACACGCTTGTTCCTGCTTGTCACGCGCGAGATAACGAATTCAGTTTTCTTCTTGTTCTTCCTTACAACATTCCTGAGAGGCTGAATTGCGAGTCCTCCTTTTGTTTTTCTTATCGTACCGGAGCTTTTATCTCGCTTATCACTCACCCAAAAAAACCTTCCCAGCTTATCCATCCACGGTTGTGGCCTGTGGCGCGCATCCACGCAACGCACACCACCCCGACGATTCGTTATCTGGAAAACGTTGGTTTTGGCAGGAGATGGTGGGCGTGCCGTAGCTTATATTTTGTCTGGTCTTTCGGTGGCACTGTATGCCTTCCTTCTAACGGCATTTTTGGCCGAAAATGGGGCAACCGTTTTCGAGTCATTTAATTGTTCACGGTATCTTTGTTTTTCAGATATCAGGAAGATAAGCGAGCCGGGCATTTTGCTTATCACGTCTTCTTTCTGTAGCCCGTCGGAGCTAGGAATTTCCGTACGATTATATACGATTACGCTACGCTGGAACTTTCCATACGCTGCAACGGCGCAACTGCTACACTAAGTACAGTGTTGATCTTGCCATATTGCGCGTGTCCATAATCGGATGTTTCAGGGCAATTACAGCAAGGTTTTCGGGCACATCTAGCACTCATTGGGTGCAATATGATATACAGCACGTTTCATTTCACCAACAAAACTTTGGCTCGAAGAGAGTGCTCAAAAGTTATTTACTCTATGTTTGGTATTTAACTGAGAAGATTTACAGATGGGCTTGAAACAGATATTTTCCTTGCCAGATACTCAACTTCTAGCTCTTTTCTTTGTAGCTAGTTTAAGTCTTAAAATTTGTATTAAATGAATGAAACGCTCTTTATACGGAGAGACTTATTCGGGCTCGGTTAATGTTAAAAGCTGGAGCATTTAACGCCACTCTCTCAAACTGTTGTTAAGTCCGTCAATAGCTCAGCTCTTAAGGCCACTGCTCCCAGCGAATAATAAGCTACTGGCGCAACATATTGTATGCATTCGAAACCGAGCTTCACGTGAGGCTATTGCCTGTGGGCCAAACTGTCTTCGTGTAGGTGTATGCATAGAACCTATGGTGTATACGCTACGCCGATCGACAACTACTTGCTCACAGTTTGGAATTTGCTACTCCCTCGTACGTTTCTTCGCATGAGTCCATAGGCCCGCGAGCGACACACGAGGCCGATCGATTGAACGCGATTGATACATTGTGTTGCCGTGCCCCTGGGTATTGTGGTGTGCCGCAGTCAGCGATCGATTCCTCCAGTCATTCAGGCTGCTGCACCATTTTCGGCGCAACTTCGCAACACACCATCATGACTGTGTTGCCGCGCGTACGTTCTCACGATAGCCGCGTTTACTGTGGTGTCTGTGCTTCGTAAAGCGTTGCGTTTGGATAAGCGAACAGCACGCTATTATGTGAGGCCGCGAATGGGTATGGCTGAATGGGAGTAAAAAGGCAGTAAGCTGCCCTAGCAGGGAGTCGCTAGAGAAAATCTTACCCCCTTTTTACACCTTTCTGTTTAGTTTTCACTCTAAACAGAAAGAATTAAGGTGGGGGGGTAAGCTGTCCTCTCTTGCACACTCTCTTCTATGAAAGTAAATGTGCTGCTAGAGGACAGCTTACTGCCTTTTAATTTTACTCCCAGATAGGCGTATTCGTGTGTAGAGTGCATGCCGTAGCTCTGTTCTCTGTTAAAAAAGTATGTAGACAGTCTATACACTTCTTATAGACTCTATTCCCTTTCTATAGATATTTATTTTTGTCTATTCATAGATTATAGACTGTGTATAGACTAACGTCTACTGAGAGTGTATGGCCATAGATCTACAGACTGTCTATAGGATTTCTATTGCCTATATACTGTTCTCTAGGGTTTGTCTGTAGAGAGTCTGTAGTCTTTAGAGACAGAAGTGTGTGGATAGTCTATAGACTGTCTAAATAAATTTTCACGAGGGTTGCCCTTTTCCGCCACTTCTGGCTCACACTGTGACGTGTGATGCGGTAGAGCGTTTGTTTGATGAAGCGCTACCGTTAGGACTTAACATTGATTACAAGTTTAACGCCGTAAACGGAGATGATTACCAACACTCCAGCTAGGACTTAACATTTATTACAAGTTTTTCATCGTAGACAGAGATATTTGCGGATACTTTGTTTCGTGCGGCCGCCGTAGGCGCTTACTGGTACAGCTGCACGATGCTTTTCAGCCATACGGCGTCAGCAGGGCGCTGTATGGCCGCTCACACATTGGGTCGAGTGAGGAACGGCACGCGAGAAACGCGTTAAATAACGTGTTGTTAAGGCTAAGCGAAGTCTGGCACGCTCTCTCACTGGTCGCTGTGCTGGTAGCTATCTGTAACTTGCTTCGACCGTCCAACTTTCTACGCTGTCGTTGAGACAATATCGGATTAACTGTAGCTCTGATAGTCGCAACTTTACAAAGTCCGCCTAGATAATTGAGCACACAATGTGTAGGACAGAGCGCGTGATAAGACGAAGAGTTGAGATGATGAGACTCAAACTAAAAGGCAAGAGTGACTGGGTTTGGGTGTGCAGAGGGGAAGTAATTGCCAGCGGTAGTTTGACTGCGCGAAAACAAATAGAGTAGACAGGGACTTCTAAAATGTACTCAACACATCCTTTCTATTCGCGCTGTAAAAGTAACACCCCTAATAATTACGTATCTACATCACGAGACTGATGACACGCTGAGTGTCTATGGCGTTATGAAGGCACTGTTTACTCACAGTGTGTACGCATTTGGACGCGGGCGACACTGTATAAATGTTCATATCGAAGTTCGCAAGTTTTTCGTCGCAGTCCTAGCATGTTCGAAACGAAAATCTTCAAATTCTAGGTATCGTCCGGTTGGACTCGCGCAAAGTGAACAAGAGAGGGAAAATCCTCACAGCGCTTGCAGACGTTTCGACAAGGCGTCCTTTCTTCGCCTGGGCAAAGCGTTCATTATTGGCGGGGTTTAAATAGGACCTTCACTGCTAGGTGGATTACCCAGTGAGGGGTAGGAGGGCATGAAGTCACAGCATGCCCTTCACTTCGAGGAGGAGGAATGCTCGGTCAGGGTAGGAAGGCATGAAGTGACTTCACGCCCTCCTCTCCTTCACCGGGCATTCCTCCTCGGAGTGAAGGCCCTCCTTTATAAAATGGTATCTAGACAGTCTGTGGACTTCTTATATACTATATTGCCTTAATATAGATATTTATTTATGTCTATTCATGTTCTATAGACTGTCTATAGACAAAAGTATTCACAAAGTGTATGTCCACAAATATATACATTGTCTACAGACTGTCTATATGATTTGTATTGCCTATAGACTGTTCTATATGGTTTTCTATCAAGATTCCATAGACTCTACAGACTGAAGTCTATGGACTGTCTAAAAAAAGTTTGGTAAGGGCTATTCAAACCCCGCCAATGATGAACGCTTTTCCCAGACGGAGACAAGTGGTCTTGTCGAAACGTTGGCGAGTACTCTGACGCTTTCCCCTTCCTTGTTCATTCTGTGTGTGCCATGAAACCATCTGCCTGCCGACTCCCACTGGACAATAATTTGTGTCTGAAGCGGCTAATGCGATAAAAAAGTGTCACAATCTGGCGCAAAAATGACAGCGAAACAACGTTACAATCCGCGAACAGCAATGTGTAAATGCGTTCCATTGGGGGAGAAAGATGGGTGGCGGTTGCGGCGCCCGCATATCTGGCCGGTCAGAGCGCGATTTGCCTCCGCAGTTGGAGAGGAGGGAGAGAGAGAGAAAGAAAGAAGAAGAGACAGGCCCAGTAGCTACAGAGCATTTCGACTTCCTCCTCAAGGCCGGCGAGGAATCCCCTGGCTGCTCGGGAATGCGGCCTTGCGATGGCGTACACGCGGATAATCGGCCCTGAGCCGTGCGACCGGAGTGGCCTCCGACCGGATCAGCCAAATCCAACGCTGGCAACACCTGTGTGGTGGAAGGCGATGTGTCGCGCGCTGGCTCTGTTATGCTCTGTAATCAGCTCGGACTGAACGCGCACGGCTTGGAAGAGAAAATTTATGAATGGTGCCTTAGTCTGACAGAGTATAGTAGTGTGTCCTGCGAACGGTAAAGAAAGGATTTTGCAGCAAAATTATTGGGTTTGGAATGATTTGACCTGTTGAAGGAAACACTGAATGATTACTGGCTGTTAATGTATATAGAAAACATGAATACAAACCAGCATCTGCAAACGGACAGCGGCTCCCTATTGAAAAATGTGTACTGGTTCGAATAGGTCGACAAATAGGATTATGGCACATTTCGTTTAACATTATAGGATGAAGCTTCCAAAGCGATTCAGCCTTTGAGAGACTCCTTAGTGGAGGGCTCTGTATAACATCGATTACCCGTGGTTAATTACCGTGCACTTACATCACACAGTGCATGCAAGTCGTGGGTTCGAACCCGCCCGCTACGATAGCACTTCGATGGAGGGAAAATGTGAAAGGTCCGTGTACTGTGAGTTGTTTGTGCTCGTTAAGAACCCCAGGTGGTCGAAATCATCCGGAGCCCTCCATTACGACGTCCCTCATAGAGTGAGCCGCTTTGGGACGTCCATCCTATAAAGGCAAACCAAGTGTGTCATAATCCTATTTGCTGAACCATTCCAACATACATTTTTCAGTAGGGCTATGATTAAGTATTCCTTTTGCTTGTTTGCAACTAGAAAGTGCCGGTTTGAAATTAGGAAATACGCTGTGTACGAGTAGGGACAGCGCAGTGGTACGTCTGGAGTAGAATAGAGGTAGTGGGAGATCAATAGGAGAGTGGTCTCTGTGCGCGGAGTGGCAATGATAATGGTCTTGGTTTGGTGGGGTTTAACGCACCAAAAGCAACTCAAGATATGAGGGCGCCGCATTAGAAAGCTGCGGACAATTTCGGCCACCTGGAGGTGTTTAACGCACACTGACATCTCACAATACACTGGCCTTTCGTATTTCGGCTCCATCGGAATACTACCGCCCCGGCCGGGATCAAACCCGCGTCTTTCGGGTTAGCAACCGAGCACCATAATCACTGAGCCATTGCGGCTGCTGGTTAATGATACCGAAACAGCACAGTTTGTCGTAGGAGGTCACTCTGCTCGATAACGGTTTCGCAATTTAAAGACCTTACGCGCGCAAGCAAAAAATTAAAAGCGAATTAATAGGAACCAGGGGAAAGAAGCTGACTCGGAGTGGGCATGCGCGAGCGCAGTGCTGTAGTATGTTCTAAACGTTAAGTTTAATTAAAATAGATTGAGTTAATGGGTAAATTTTACGCGTTACACAGGTGCATGGCATGTAGTGGTTGGACACTCTAAACACGAGTTGAACTATACGGGAGCAAATAATTGTGTAATCTGTCGGTCCTCAAGCGCACTCCATTTTATAAAAGGTAGTACGATAGAAGACAGATTACTCCCTTTTTACATATTTCTGTTCAGAGTGGAGGGCTCTGTGCTAAAGGGCTTTATTTGTAAGGATAACTTGCACATTCAATTCTTTTCCTTCTCTTTTTTTTTTTGGCTGGCCTTGTGCCTTTGATACCAGAGCCGCCAATAGGCGTCGCTTCCTGGTTCTCAACGTTTACGTCACAGGCTGCAGCTGTCAATGGTGCCATAAAAAAAAAAGTTGAGTGTGCTATATTCGTACGCTTGTTTCGATTGTAGATATGGCGGACAGATATCCTTCGGAACCCCTTTTCATACCTTTTCAATAAGGGTTTTCTGGCGGGCCCCCAGTTGGTGCTTCTCGTTCATGATTAAACTACGCGAAAGCAACAGGGACAAAGAAAACACGTACACACACAGAGCGCAGTGTGTGTGCGTGTTTTTCTAGTCTTTGTCCCTATTTCTTTCACGCAGTTTAATCATGAACCTTTTCAATCTCTACGGATCAGCCCGTACACTAATCCGTAGGGATTGAAAGGGATTGTGGGAGAGGATTTTGCCCTGCAATGGGTGTGGTCAGGCTGATGATGCTGGTGTACACGGGAGTCATGACTAGTTCTCCAAGGCTGTTGTAGTACCACTGCCGGCCCGTTCTTTCTCATACAGTTTCTTACTCTTAACTGGAGGGAAAGCTGGCGCACCGCCTATGGGAGTTTGCATGGAGCTTCCTCGAGACCACCTGTACCATCATGGGTTCTCTGAGCATCATGAGATGGAGATCTACTTATGCAGAACCACAACTTTTGGCCGAAAAATATTGCAAAAATAAACGTACTTCGACAATCGAGAATGCGCTAACATTCAATATCCTGTCTATAAATTGCAACAAACGAGCAGAAAAACATCTAAATGCCAAGTTCGCCCAAAATAAGAAATGGCTTGCTCTCCTAGTGGCCAAATATTGCACACCACAAAAACCAATATTTCGTGCTTAATAGGCGTAGTTTTAGAAATAAATATGTTTAAAAAATGTTGCTCCTTAAACACTTCAAGATGTCTTTTCATGGAACTTCGGAAAGCAAAAACCTTTTATTGATGTCGTGCGCTGTTGCGTTTTCGCCACTATAGTTTTTGCGCACTACCTTCGCGCCAAAGTCGTCTGCGCGCGGGGCGCGCCGTGGTCGGAACGGGACATCTCAGTAACGCCACTCTGTGTTCCTAAAAAAATCCGACTGTCCCGCACCAAGTAGCTCACCGGCCCATGATGCTTCGAGCGTCCATGGTGGCTGAGGTGCAGCGCGCCAGCTTTCCCTCTAGTTAATAGTAAGGAAGGAGTTCTTTCGTTTCTTACAACAAGGCGCAGTCTAACGGCTAAAACGAATAGTAACAAGAACCGAAGGGGGCGCCACCGGCGCGTGTTGAGTACAGGACGTGACAGCTCGTCCGACGAGCGGCACCTCGTCTCCGCCAGGCGGATTGCGTGCGAAGGTTGTTCGCTGTCAGGCGGTGCTGCCGATAGATAGAACGACAGGAGAGAGAAACCTCCGTCGTGCCAAAAGCGCTTAGCGGCTCCGCGCGAACGGATGTTGACGTTTATTCTGTTTCTCTATATTTTTCTGTTCTTGCTCCGCCAGCGTTGGGCAAATAGCGCGCTCCGGCAAACCGCGTCACCCCGCGAGTGAGTGCTGCTGGTTGTGCGAAGAACAATGCGGATTGTTGTTGTTCAAGACGGCGTGCGCTGGAAACGCTGTTTGCGGTGCGCACGCCCGCCGATGATGTCTGGAATGCGGAGCAGCGTCGCTTCAGCTCCGGGCAGGAGCTGTGCTGCGCGATTCCTATTTATCTTTTTTTTTTTTGCGCGAGGAATGTTCTTTATGCTTGACTAGCTTTCCAGCGCGGCTGTAACTGCTTGGGGAACCCTGCGGCGAAGCTCAGGGGCTCTGTTTCGGTTACTGGCGGTGTTTCATCATTTCGTGCTTCAAGGAGGTGCTTCGCGTTCTCGAAGAAGACGTTATGCGGGGTGCGGTGACCCCTGTTCATCATGCGCTGGTGTCATCGTCAACTAAAGCAGCATTGACTGCAACACGCGTCCAATTTTTGAGGCTTAGTTAAAACAGGTTGTTCGGTTTCTTTCTGGCTGCATTAGTGATTGTTTGGGAGCACGAAATCCATATACTGTTCATAAAACCGGATTTATATATGTAAAATTTTCTTGTTCGACACTCGGTTCAAACTTGCGACGTTCGTATCAAAAAGACTCGTTTAAGACCGCTTGGAAGTGAATGGCTTTTTGGCCGAGCATGATGAGCTTCCTCACATTAAATTCAACCCTATTTTCTTAGACTCCACGTTTTTGCCTTAAGGCTCGGTACCGGTGAGAATTACGCAGGCCAAAACAAGTAAAGGTATAAGGAGCACGAATTGAAGCTCTTCTCTGCGCCTTCCAGCGTTCCGTTCTGAATATCTTCCCCTCTTGCATTCTGCAAGAAAAACCTCATGTGTTGTTTCAGCGCAGCAGTTATTCGCTATGGTAACCAGTGGCGTATTGAATTTTCACCCTACAATGCGCTATTCCTTTTCCAGTGCCGCTAGAGCTTTTTCACGACAAAACCAAGAACCAAGCGAACTACGAACCACTCGATGTCAGCATCCGAATGGTTCTTGGTTCGCTTCGTCGAAGGCCACTGAGGCTCCCCTTACAAAAATGGTCTGTGGACTTCTTATAGCCTCTCTTGCCTTCCTAAAGATATTTATTTCTGTCTATTCATAGTCTATATACTGTCTATGGACAAAAGTCTACTAAAAGTGTATTGCCATAAATCTATAGATCGGCTATAGACTCACTACAGGATTTGTATTGCCTATATACTGTTTTCTAGGGTTTGTCTACAGAGTATCTATAGACTTTATAGACAGAAGTCTATCCACAGTATATACAGACTTCTTATAGCCTCTATTGCCTTCGTATAGATATTTCTTTTTGTCTGTTCATATTCTGTATACTCTCTATAGACAAAAGCCTATACTTGAAGTGTATGGCCATAAATCTGTAGGTTGTCTATAAACTACTTATATGATTTTCATTGCCTGTAGACTGTTCTCTAGGGTTTGTCTATAGAGTGTCTATTCTAAGATTGGTCTGTAGAGTGTCTATAGACTTTATAGACAGAATTCTATGAACTATGAACAGTTTATAGACAGCCTTAAGAAATTTTTATATTTTTCTTATAGCCTCTGTTGCCTTCCTATAGATATTTCTTTATGTTTGTTCATAGTCTATATACTGTCTATAGACAAAAGTTTACTAAATCTGTGTAGCCATAAATCAATAGATTCTCTATAGACTGACTATAGGATTTGTATTGCCTTTAGACTCTTTTCCAGGGTTTGTTTACAAAGTATCTATAGAATTTATAGACAGAAGTCTATCCACAGTATATACAGACTTCTTATAGCCTCTGTTGCCTTCGTATAGATATTTCTTTTTGTCTATTCATATTCTGTATACTCTCTATAGACAAAAGCCTATACTTGAAGTGTATGGCCATAAATCTGTAGGTTGTCTATAAACTACTTATATGATTTTCATTGCCTGTAGACTGTTCTCTAGGGTTTGTCTATAGAGTGTCTATTCTAAGATTGGTCTGTAGAGTGTCTATAGACTTTATAGACAGAATTCTATGAACTATGAACAGTTTATAGACAGCCTTAAGAAATTTTTATATTTTTCTTATAGCCTCTGTTGCCTTCCTATAGATATTTCTTTTTGTTTGTTCATAGTCTATATACTGTCTATAGACAAAAGTTTACTAAATCTGTGTAGCCATAAATCAATAGATTCTCTATAGACTGACTATAGGATTTGTATTGTCTATAGACCGTTTTCTTAGGTTTGTGTACAGAGTATCTAAAGACTTTATAGACAGAAGTCTATGCACAGTCTATACAGACTTCTTATAGGCTCTATTGCCTTCCTATAGATATTTCTTTTTGTCTATGCATAGTCTGTATACTCTCTATAGACAAAAGTCTATACTTAAAATGTATGGCCATAAATCTATAGGTAGTCTGTAGACTGTTTATAGGATTTGTATTGCCTATAGACTGTTCTCTAGGGTTTGTCTATAGAGTGTCTCCTCTAGGATTGGTCTATAGAGTGTCTATAGACTTTATAGACAGAATTCTATGAACTATGAACAGTTTATAGACAGCCTTAAGAAATTTTTGTAAGAAGAGGGGCCTAACTCCACTAGAAAGGGGTTCTTTGAAGCGGTGTGTTGTAGCACCACAGCCGCTGGCACTTTCTAGCTACCCTCCGGGCAACAGTCGCCGTTTCTTGGCTGTCTTCGTAGGTCTCTTAAAGAGGCGTACAAGAAGATTGTGCGCTCGGGTCTGTGGGCCAGAGCGGTCGATACATACACGCGCAGCTCCTTTTCCAACACGACAGCACGCAGGATGTATGCTCATGTGTCCTCTGCTTAATAACAAGCCGCGGGGTGGAAAGCGCATCCACGGTTGCCGGTCCAATCAGCGGGGCTCTCGAAGCTCTTCTTACTTCCGTTACCGACCCTCTCTGACCTTTCTCTATTGAGTCGTGGCCGCCGGTGCGGAATGGCAGATGCTCTCTCCTCAGGATCTCTCCCTCGAAACGTCGTTCGACCGGCCTGCCAACTGTTCTGTGCATCTAGTAGGCGCAGAGTACCGTAGCAAAGAACCGTTAGCCTCCTCAAGTGTGGGGATGCTCCGGCTTGACTACGGCGCATGCAACTATAATCCTGTTTTCCTGAAGAACTGTGCAGCGGTGGCCGTTGGCTAAAAGCAGGCGGCGAATGGACAAACCTTCATAATTTTTTTGTACAAGCATTTTACCGTGGTACTTTCAGAAGAGACTTCCGTTTAGCTTAGTATGACGTTACCTATAACAGTCGCGTTCACGTGCTGTGCCATTGAACGATACCCAGGTCTGGCCCTGGCGCTGTGGAGTGCCTTGGCACGGCCGCAGCAGGGAAGGAGCCGGAACATTTAGATTGGTCGCTGACCAATCGCGATTGGCTATCACCGGTGGCGCTGGCATATCCGAACCTTTCCTGTACGCGCCAGTTCAGCAGAGCACCGATTCGCCGGACGCCAGCCTCCTGCCAATGCTCTGTTATAGCTTGCCAGGCGCTGCACGGTTTTTAGAGAGACAGCGTGTGTATATTATGTATATACACGCCCCAGGAAAAGAGGGAGGAGTCTTTTTTTTTGCTGCGTTGCGGGGGAGTCTTGACCTAAGACGACGTCGGAATCACAATAGGCGGAGCAGCTGTCACGGAGGAGATCTTGTTGACGCCTGAGGGCTCAGACGCTGAGCAGCACGCCTCAGTAAGACCTGCGTGTGCTCCAAACTTCGTTTGCGGCCATGTTCTCTCTTCCCCCCCCCCCCCCCCCCCGTTCTTTTTTTCTCTCCGGCTCTCCCCTGTCTCGCCGTATCGAGCCTGTGGCGTATGTTACGCTCGGCGCAGTACAGCGCGAGAGATCTACGTACGGAGCGTAGCCAGCGAGGCGCCGAGATGCTTGTTTTTTTTTTCTTGTTTTTTTGCTTGTCGTCGTCGACGCGGAGATGTGCCGTCGTCGAGGCTTTAATTGAGCCCCCGGCATTAACGAGCTCGAGAATATTCCGCTCCGGTGGCGCCGCCGTCTCGTGCCCGAACGCCGCCGGCAGGGGGCACGGCCTTGAAGACCTCCCTCGCATCCAGTGCTGTTATATAGTGCACGTGCGCGTGGGTGGAAGGGCGCCACTGTTCGTCGTTCTCCGCTATACACATCCACAACTTCCGTGCAGTACTGGAGCAAAGGCGTGCTCCGGAATGACGAAGACCGGGGGACAGGACACCACAAGCGCTTGAGCTGTCTTCTCCTGCGGTTTTCCGTACAACGCTGGCTAGAATGCGAGATAACAAGAGGGCGCAGCTATCACCATCATCAGTCGTCACTGGTTGGTTGATTGATTTATTTGATTTAACGTACCAAAGCGATTCAGGCTATGAGGGACGCCGTAGTGAAGGGCTCCGGAAATTTCGACCACCTGGGTTTCTTTGACGTGCACTGACATCGCACAGTACACCACTCCATCACCGGGGGAGAAAGGCTTCTTCTGTTAATCTCCCATTAGCCCTGTCCCGAGCCATCTGCGGACAACTTATCTCCGCAAACCCCTTAATCTCATCTGGCCACCTGATTCTCTGACCCGACCTGCTATGTTTGCCTTCGCGTGGAATCCACTCCAATACCCCAAGGCGCCACCGGTTATATGTTCCCGGAGCTCCATGCCCTGTCCATATCTATTGTTAGCTAATATGACATATCCGTGCATAGTCTTTTTTGCTTGCTCGTTATTAATTATTTATAGCATGTCATGCAAAATACAAAGGAGTTATTGGACTCATCGCCATTGGCTAGTCATGGGGTCCAAGCGAAAACATGTTTCAAATTCAAGTGCAGCAGATCAGCAAGGGAAAACGTTAGAGGTCACTGCAGTAACCCGCTTTGGAAGAATGCGAAAGCATTGACGCCTCCTCGCTTCTCTTTGCCTCTCTTTGCTTCACTTGTCCCATCTACTCACATTTACTCGATTAAGCAGTGATGTAAATTCATCCACTTTTCCAATTAACACGAATGAAGATGATGGTGAATTTTTATGGCGCAATTTTTATGGCACAAGGGCATCTGTGGCCAAAGAGCGCCATGGCACAAGGTTCTTTTTTTTCTCAAGGTGAGGTCAGAGACCCACTTCCCAAGCATTTCACCCTAAAGAAGCCGAGCACTAGGCAGGGGAAAGCTTGTACCAATTGTTCACCTGTGGGTACTCGGCGGCACTGGGGATCGAACCCCGCACCTCCCGCATGCGAGGCGGATGCTCAAACGACTAGGCCACCGCTACGGTTTATTAACACAAATAGTTGTCTTACTTTATCAAGTTCCATCAATTGCCCATTTTCAGTTTTCAAACTTGGTGCCACGCATCGCTTTAAAATTTGGCGCCACGCGTTTTACCCGCCGCGGTGGCTCAGTGGTTAGGCGCTCGGCTACTGATCCGGAGCTCCCGGGCTCGAACCCGACCGCGGCGGCAGTGTTTCGATGGAGGCGAAACGCATAGGCGCCCGTGTGCTGTGCGATGTCAGTGCACGTTAAAGATCCCCAGGTGGTCGAAATTATTCCGGAGCCCTCCACTACGGCACCTCTTTCTTCCTTTCTTCTTTCACTCCCTCCTTTATCCCTTCCCTTACGGCGCGGTTCAGGTGTCCAATGATATATGAGACAGATACTGCGCCATTTCTTTTCCCCAAAAACCAAGTTTAATTTTTTTCCACGCGTTGGCTCCTCCCACACTTCCTGTTTTTCAAATTTGGCACCACACTTTGGCCTGGCTCCGCCTACTTTTTAACATTTTAGCTCTAATTATTTAACTATTCAACTTATCGACATAATTATTTTTTCGACATCAATCTCACATCATCCTCTTTCGATTACAACTATTCGTTTGGCGCTACCTCCTCTAAATTCCTCACAACGTGCACGCGGACACGACCTTGCTGACATCGCCAGTAATGCTTTCACATTAAAATTACGCATTGCAAATAGCCCATGTCATGTCGAGCGCGATCAGTGCATCGAATTTTAGCCACTGACATTCGAGCTTCGGTGGTTAGGCCAGTCATCGTGCAGGAAACAATACGCAGAACTACACTGTGTATATCACTAGTGTTGTTCAAGCGGTAAGGGCATCGGATGCATTTTTTTTCCCGGAATGTGTCACGTTGTCTGTTGTCCATTGACGTCACTCGTGACTGATAAACGCGATGCACTTCCGTGGTTTGTCCAGTGAAAAAATTCACCCCATCAGTTTCCCCCGTTAGTGGTATTGTGAGCCAGGGGAGGGGGGGGGGGGAGGCCTGAGGCTTACAGGGACGGAACTGTGAAGTGAGAGGTTCCAGATGTTCAGACGCTCCAGTGTCTCGTTTGCTTCAATGGCGCGCAAGAGGCCCGTGGCTTTTTTTAATTTTTTTTGCATGCGATTCGTCTTCTCAAGAAAGCGGTTGGTCAGACATTTACTCCTCTATGTAGACGGAAGCTGATATTTGTAATTGGAGCCAATTTGTGTATCTTTGTACCCTAATGTGAGCGCGTTGTCGCTAATCTCTAGCAAACGATGAAGCACGAACTATAGTTGCTGAATCGCACGTGCTTTAGTTTTTCTGCGCAGTCCACGTGTTTATACAGGCTTTTTTAGGCTTACAGGATCGCCTTAGCTGGGATGGCCGAATGTCAGGTCAGCGGATAGGAGTTTAGGAAGCTTCCCGGGATTGGTAGGCTGGCAACTGGCGCAGGACTGGGATAATAGAGAGCATTGGGAAATGACTTCAGTGATAGAGTGAACCTGATGAGGCTGTAGCTCTTGATGCTGCTGCTGATGATGATGCTGATAATGGTCATGACGATGCAGTTGCCATTGCGATACGAATGTCATTAGCGCGGGGAACTGCAGGATTTTGGATGTTTTCTTTTCCTTTTTGTTCTCCGGAAATTTAACAAATATCTTCCTGTTGCTAGCCTTTGAATTCCTCACTTCGTACGGTGGAGCAATTGCCGGCAGAATCCGCAAGGCTAATTCGACCTGTGGCTTGCAACAACCTAAACTCAACTCATTCCTTTCTTCTTGGCCAGTCCCCCCCCCCCCCCCCTCTTGCCCGCCTCCCTAACATTCCCCTTAGGTTTTCGCCAATTATCGCTAGCTTATTAGCACTACGTTTCACGGCGAGGCCTGTACTATCGGGGACGACAGTTTGCGGGACGGGAGTTCATGGAGGAACGTTTCTTGCAGCTGCACCTCGGTGCCCAGTCGCCTGGTATTGTATGAACGTATGAAAGGCCCAAATGCCCCTTCCTCTGGTAGCTATATTAGGCGAGTTCTTGCAAAAACGTTTATTCTAGCTCCACCTTGTTACAATAAACGTTTTTCCAAGAACTCGCGTCCCGCATATTTTGTCCCCGATAGTACGTCGCGTTTCTTCTCGCGAACTCCAATTCCCCCCCCCCCCCTTTTTTTTTTTGCACGCAACTAAATCGCGCGACTGTGTGTTCCTGAGCCAACTAGTGTGCCTATAGAGCAGTTAACAAGCGTGCAATAACGGACGGCGATAAGTTCGCCCGCATCGTAGAGGCATAGGCGGTATAGCTGCTGCGTAGAACACGCAACGCGGGCCGGTCGAGCTATGGTGATATTGCGCGGCGGGATTCTTTCAGACCCCCCCCCCCACCCCCCACTGCCACCTAGCTTTTCCCAAGCCCCCACAGCGCAGTACGCTGTACGCATGCGGGTGGTCGCGCATGCCGCCTTGACAGCGGGATATCCGCATTAGCCCGTCGCTGCCAGAGGTCGGCATGAACGTCCTTATGCCTCTCATTACCGACGCGTCCCGTGCATAGTGCCATACGCAGTAAGTGCGTAGTAGTTCCGAGGTAATTAGCAGCCAGCAGCATGCAGGTAGCGTCGAAAATGGAGGCAATCGCGGTAACGAGGCCGTCCTTAACATCTTTTCGATGTGGATCTTTGGTTCCTCCCTTAAACAAGTGACATCCTTCGGGAGATCAAGATTTGCTGAACAATTCTCGTCGCTTTTTTTTTATCTTACGTCACTCAACTTCAACCGTCAACGGCGTGCACAATCTAAAAGTTCGGAGAGAAATGCCTCATCGAGATTATTTTTTTTAAGGCACCGAGTCTGTTGGGAGCTATGACGCTACCTGTGCCGCTATCTGTGACGCCAGCTGCGCTGTTATCTGTAATGCTACCTGTGCCGGTGTCTGTGATGAACGTATCATCTTCGCAATCAGATATGTAGCATTCTGCGACTAGTCGGCACGAAAGCCGATACAAAAATGCTGACGTAATGACGTATTAAACCAGGAAACAGAACAAGACGCCCACGAACGACGCACATAATCCTGAAGGTTCCCTGATGCAAGGACACACCCTACGTCAAAAATGTTGCGTAAAGTGGGATTAACTGCACCGCTTAGTCCTCAGGAGAAACGATTAGTCCATGGGGAGTTTGACGAACTGTAGCTGCTATCTCTTTTTTTATTTAGGCTTTATTGATGGGAACAACTCCACCCAGTTAATTTTCTCAATAAAAGTTGATTCTGTGGCTATTTCTAGCTATGATGACGTTTTTCCAGTAGCAAAAGACGTATTTATTGCCGAGAAAACTTAATTTAAAAATTTTCCCGCCAGTCTCTTCAAACTCGTGATGTCCTTTCCGAAAAGTACTCCGTGATCACCATTCTTAAGTGAATGGCGGCGTAGCGTAGCCTCTGTGATCAGCCGTAAAAACGGTGTCGGCGCGCGCATTATAGTTCCGAAATCGGCCGGTGGAGGCGACACCTGCGTTTCGGTTTTCGGCCTTTTCTAGCTTATAAAAGCTCCGTTCTCCATGAGAGTGGTCCTTTTTGATTAGAACGCGGTACCATTATCATACTGGTCAACTTCAATGTCTCCTCAGTTTCCCTTTAAGTGAGTAATGGTTGCTGTTTTAGGGACTAACTGCTGTGACACCTCATGTAGGCCCTAACCCCTTTTATCACTTTTAGTCCTTGCATGCTTATAGTGCCTGTTTGCACAAAGTGCGCGAGGATTCAGGCGGGCCCCGTCACCGCCCTTATTTACACTTCGCCCCTGACGATGGCTCGCACAAGCAGACCCTTTATCGCTCGCCCCCTTGTCGGACTCCCTCATTCACGACCCGCAAATAGCGCGCAACGAAGTGGCAACAAACCCCTATTGTCCCTGCGCCACTGCTGTGTTGTCGGCAACACTGAGCGGAAAGATAGAAAGGGGGGGGGGGGGAGCGGTTACGTCTGCATACAAACGACCTGTGAGTGCGGGGTCACTGAGGCGGGCGACGTTGTCGCAACATTGCCGCCCTCTTCGTTGTATACTATTTAACCGCGCATTTCATGGGTCACGCTTAACTAAATCTAACGCCAACGGTCGTCGTCACGCAAGTCACGTAGAGCTTCTCTCGAGGTCTCAAAGGCGGCGAGGTGACCGGGAAAAAATTAGCTGTGGTTTAAACTTTGGTTAACCCTGGTGAGAAGCGAGACTTCCTTTGCGTGGCTACGTTCACAAACGCCACTCACACTGCCGAATGGAGTGCCTGTAAAGCGTCGATGAAATGCCCGATGGGGCAGTTGCCACCTGCCATGGTGGTCGAAATTATCGAAATATTCCGGAGCCCTCCACTACGGCACCTCTTTCTTCCTTTCTTCTTTCACTCCCTCCTTTATCCCTTCCCTTACGGCGCGGTTCTGGTGCCCGCCGATATATGAGACAGATATTGCGACATTTCCTTTCCCCAAAAACCAATTATTATTATTATCACCTGCCATGGTGGGCAGATTGTGATGACGTCAGTAGGTCATATCATATAACCTGCACTTGACGCCACGTGACACCTGTCACGTGACTGCACTGACGCCGCCTTCTTGAAAACCTAGCGTAGTAGAGCTTTCGCTTCAAAATCTCGTTTAGACATACCGCCGTCTCCTGGACCTTTGATGCAAGGCTTACATATACGGGGTGTCGTATCTAAAATGATTCAGGCTGTGAGAAACAAAGTTTCCAGAACTTTAACCCTCTCCCAGAGTGGGAAAGACAGCCGCACTCTATGCAGCTCCCCGCAACAGCAGCCCCCTACCCTCGTTCTTTCCTTTCAAAAAAGTGTTCACAGCCGAATCAATATTGACCAAGCTCACGTTTACAATATTAAAACGCTAGAGCAGGTTTCGTCTGTAAAGAGGGCTGTTTTTCCTGCACACATTTTTCTTTTTTCGTACGTACAATGTCGCTAATTGTGGAACGGTATCAGCCTTTGGTAACAAGAGCTGGGCAGAATCCCCGAATCCCGGGCCTTCCCCCTACCAGGCTTTTCCGTCAGCGCATGGGCTCTTATGGGGGGAGCAGCTTGAAGTGCAACAACCCCGGGAATTTTTCGAGATCCGTGCATCCTAATGAAAATTTTACTGCTGCTTGTCCTCTCGGTCCTCGTGATTCGCGTCGTATTCCAAAATCCTATGCCGGTTTGGTTTTGTGAATATTTATCTTAAAGTCCGTCGTTCTGCTAGCTCAGCTGGAGCGATTCCTACGGGCAGCCCTACGTTTGCTGCATCGCTTGCATGGCTCGGCAGTAGTCTAACCGCTTTGTGCTTGCTGAGAAAAACGGACTGGTCTGGTTTTCACGAAGGGGTTATCGTTCGCAGACACTTCTCATCGTGAAGTCCCTCCACTTCAGCCGTTCAGCGAGTTCACGAGTGTTTCCTCGGCAACGATGACGTCACAGTATGTGTGTGACGTGGAGCTCAGCCTCGCTTTCTGTGACTTGGCCTGTCTGACAAGTGGTTTTGCTTAGTATTTCAAAAAGTGCTCTATGTAAATAAGGATTATATTTATAATAAATATTACGGGATCGTCAGCTCCAGTGTATTGAAATAATATCATTAGTCGTATACAACTCAAGAACGAAGCGTCTTTTCCCCGCCAAAGGACCCACTTCCAGCCAATCGCGTCTGCCTTTTCTCATGAACCTGCTGGCGTGACAATGCAGGGAGCGGCGTGATGATGCATAACAATGCAGGGAGGGGACTGTCCCCTTTTATCTGCAGCTCCCTCCATAATCGAGCTAGCAAGCTCATGAATCGACCGACGCCATTGGCTGGAAGTAGGTCCTCTGGGAGGGAAAAGCCGCTTCGTTCTTGAGTTGTATCTCACTCCCCGACCATGGAGGGAGGGGAATATGCCCTTACAAAATTTTTTTACGCAATCTACAGACTGTCCATGGGCTTCGGTCTATAAAGTCTATAGACTCTCTATAGACAAACCCCAGAGAGCAGTCTATAGGTAATACAAATCCTATAGACAGTCTATAGACAATCTATGGATTTATGGCCATACACTTTTAGTAGATTTTTGTCTATAGACAGTCTACTGACTATGAATAGACAAAATAAACATCTATAGGAAGACAATAGAGTCTATAAGGAGTCTATAGACTGTCTATAGACCTTTTTTATTAGGGTGTGCACCTTCATTCGCCACTCCCTGCACTGTCACGCTTATGAAAATCGACCGAAGCCATTGGCTGGGAGGAGGTCCTTCGACGGGAAAAAGCCGCTTTGCTCTTGAGTTGTATCCGACCATAGAGTCGACTTTTAATGACACGATTCCGGCCACGACAGATGCTGCTGCGGCGTCCTGCGTCGCCGAAATAACTCTTGCCCCCCTGCGTTGTAGTGCAATCGTCTCCGCGGCCGCACTCTCCGTCAAAGACATGTCACAACTAATAATCGAGCTCAGCCAAGCGTGGCGAGCCGCATGCGGGTGGCGCGTGCGGCACCGCCCGTTGTGAATGCATAAACAGCCGCTCGAACGGCGCAGCGGAGCGCTACTCTAGATTGTGGCTGTGCGGGCGCTTTTGTCGAAGACCGGCACGTCTTCCTCCTCGTCTGTGGGTCTTCGTTCGTGTCTGACGACGCTGGGACGTCGATCGGAGGTCTCTCTTCGTCCGCCGTCTATGTTCCTTTACGCGCCTTTATGTCCGCAAATGGACGGACCTGTTGGGTGCGCATAAAATAAAGTGTGACGGAATACGTCTACTTAGGGCAGGTAGTGACAGCTGATCCGGATCATGAGAGGGAGATAACGAGAAGGATAAGAATGGGGTGGAGCGCTTATGGCAAATTCTCGCAGATCATGAGTGGCAGTTTACCGATTTCCCTCAAGAGGAAAGTGTACAACAGCTTTATCTTACCGGTACTCACCTACGGGGCAGAAACGTGGAGGCTAACGAAAAGGGTTCAGCTTAAGTTAAGGACCACGCAACGAGCTATGGAAAGAAAAATGATAGGTGTAACGTTAAGAGACCGGAAGCGTACAGAGCGGGTAAGGGAACAAACACGGGTTAATGACATCCTAGTCGAAATCAAGAGAAAGAAATGCGCTTGGGCAGGGCATGTAATGCGAAGGCAAGATAACCGCTGGTCATTAAGGGTAACGGTGTGGATTCCAAGAGAAAGTAAGCGTAGCAGGGGGCGGCAGAAGGTTAGGTGGGCGGATGAGATTAGGAAGTTTGCAGGCAAAGGGTGGATGCAGCTGGCAAAGGATAGGGTTAATTGGAGAGACATGGGAGAGGCCTTTGCCCTGCAGTGGGTGTAGTAAGGCTGATGATGATGATGATGATGATGATGATGATGATGATGATGATGATGAAAATAAAGAGTTGGGGTGCGCCTGAGTTGATGCGAGTAACGAAAGAACTTGAAGAAGAATGCCTTTCCTTGGGGAAGATATGACAATGTTTCACCGTCCTTGTGTTTTCACGTCGTAGAATGTCCCTCACCCATTAGCCTAATGAAGGAGACCCATCGTAGAAACCGCTTCGTTTTATTCGGAGTCACTTTCTACAACGACTGCACAAATAAACTGATGACTACACCTTTCTTATTGTCTCTCCAACGGTCCTCGTGTTCTCGCTAGGATCATGCAATACGGAGCAGCAACAACGGGTTTCGTTTCTTGTCTTGTTGTTAATTTCGCGAAACCCGAGAACTCGAGTCTGTCGATTTGACCGCATGCTTCTAGCTCGGAAACCACGACTCCTGGCGGGAGAATCACGAAGGAGTGTAGTCATCAGTTTATTCGTGTAGTCGTCGAGGTCGCGAGCCTCTCGACTCGAGTTCGAAGAAAACCAGCACCTCGGGGTTTATTTAAGCCCCTTTGGTTCGGGAGCATGGTCGGTGAATCAAACAGCCCTGGGCTCTTGGAATCGCACAGTCAGCGCACACGTGGCAACCAACATTCTCCGTACCTTTGAATACCAAGAACAGCCGAATGGGCGACGCACCCTGCGACACACTGGACAGCGAACAAGTCACGCGCGTGACTTGCTTTAGTCACTGTCTGACCTCCTTCCGGTTGTGTCACAACACCTTGCCTGCGCTGGTCGGAACTGTCACCTCTTTTTTCACGTAGAACGTACCAGTGTTACAACGTCCCGCGTGCACGTGTTTTGTTCGCGTCCCGCGTTCCTTTCGACGCGCGTGTGAGGATTGATGAACCGCGCCCCTGCGTCGCCGCCGGCTTATTTTTGGTCCAGCGCCTCCCCGCCAGCACCTTTAGCATGCGGGCGGGCACCCTTTCCTCCGTGTCACCTCCTCTCCCTTCATCCCTCCTCCCCGTTGGGAAGCTGTTGTCTCGGAAAAGAAGGGCGCCCGCGGCCGGCCACGTTGGTAACCCCGGTTAGAGAATGACTCGGTGCGCACCTTTCAATGCCTGAATTATGTCTTGAGGTCCCGGCCGTTCTGTGTTTTGTTTTGTTTTTGTTTGTTTTTCCGCGTGTCCTTTGTTTGCTGCTCCCATTCTAGTTCTGGAGCCAGCTTCGCTATTTCCGTTCTTTCCGTGCCGAGTGAAAGTCAAGGGTAGGAAAACAAGGTCCTGCCGCGCATTTTGCTTTCACCCCCCTCTCCTCTCCTCCTCCGCACCCTTCCCCTCAATACTCTCCTTCCTACCTCACTAGAGCGCTCCAGCGTTTTGGAAGCTATAGCTGGTCTCAGCCAATCTCAAACCGAACGCGCGAGAAGCCGTGGCTCTCTGGTGGCGTTATCCATTCTCATTGGTCAGATGACGAATGCAGTCAAGCCAATCGCGCGACCTTCTTCGCGCTGCGTTACGGAATCATGCGATGGAACACACCGGCACTGGTTAGGTTAGGTTATGGGGGTTTAACGTCCCAAAGCGACTCAGGCTATGAGAGACGCCGTTGTGAAAAGCTCCGGAAATTTCGACCACCTGGGGTTCTTTAACGTGCACTGACATCGCACAGTACACGGGTATCTAGAATTTCGCCTGCATCGAAATTCGACCGTCGGTTATTTCTGTTTCAATCCACTGGAACATATCAATCCTCTCCCTATACTATTACAATTTTAATTCTGTTTGAAATCTATTTTCATTGCATAATAATATTACCTTGTATAGTGGGATACGACTCAAGAACGCAGCGGTTTTTACCCGTCAACAGACGCCTTTCCAGCCAATGGCGTCGACCAATTTTCATGACTCTGTTACCGTGACAATGCAGGGAGCGGCATTTTTGATGCTTTAAGCGTTGATGTCTGGGTTGTATCTGTTAGCGGCCGCCCTCTGTCAAATCCGTTGCAAAAGACAGATCCTCTTTCGCTGAAAGACGTCCGTATTTCGATTGATTCCGCAGCAGCGGCTACAGAAACCCGTGTCATGGATTGTTGTTTGGGCGGATTTCCCGGCATTAGATTTCAGGTCCCTGTAGGCTTCCAAACAGCGCATGACGCATGCAATGAGATCCTCTTTGTTTTTTTCAATTATCCCCTGTAAACAGAAACCATTTTCTTCCTTCTTTCACTCCCTCCTTTATCCCTTCCCGAACCGCGCCGTAAGGGAAGGGATAAAGGAGGGAGTGAAAGAAGGAAGAATAGAGAGGTGCCGTAGTGGAGGGCTCCGGAATAATTTCGACCCAGGTGGTCGAAATTATTCCGGAGCCCTCCACTACGGCACCTCGCTCTTCCTCTCTTCTTTCGCTCCCTCCTTTATCCCTTCCCTTACTGCGCGGTTCAGGTGTCCAACGATATATGAGACAGATACTGCGCCATTTCCTTTCCCCAAAAACCAATTATTATTATTATTATTATTATTATTATTATTATTATTAATATTATTATTATTATTATTATTATTATTATTATTATTATTATTATTATTATTATTATTATTATTATTATTATTATTATTATTATTATTATTACATTCAGTTCCGTCAATCGCAACACGAGTTTTTTTTTTTTTGCTTTTGTGCGCATTGTGTGATTTTGCGGTAGAACAAAAGCGCGACCTAGAACTGAAGACTGTTAGTGGCAAGCACCTGGAAGATTGCCCTTTGTGAGAAAACTTTTTTCTTTGTAACTTTCAACGAAGTTTATCTTTCTCGCCGCAGCTGTTGCTATTCGCAGTTCTCTATTGCGTGTTCGCGGATTTTCTCCGCTGTTTCTGTTTTGGTGTGTAAACAAACCAGCCACGAATAATGCCGCCCGTGGCGTTGAAATCTTACCTGGCTTTTTTTTAGCCTTCTCTACACTGTAAACACGAAAGGAGTAAAAAAAAAAGGAGTAAACTGTACTCTGGCGCACTCCCTTTACCGGGCAGGGTATATGCTGCCCAAGCTCCGGGGTAGATTTTTATCACTAAATCTGGGGAATACTTACTGTTGGCAACAGAAACAAATTCCCTCCTAAAAACATAAGAAATTCTAGCAGTTACGAATATTTTAATCGAAGTTTTCACCTCCTCTATTACCTAACCTCAGGACTTTCGGTACCGGGTTTAAAACCTCCTCCCATTGCTAATTCGCCGAGTTGCTGTGCTTCGAAGTGCGAGTATACCTGTGTTGCCAAGAGAAGGCATTTCGTATACTTAGTTCGAAATTTGCTGCGGAACTTGGACAGCATAACCTGTCCCTAAACGGGAGTGCGGTTTAGAACAGCCAAACTCCCTTTTTACTCCCATATAGGCGTATTCGTGTTTTGAGTGTAACGGTGACCGCAGCGGTGTCTCCAACCGTCGTTGGTGCTTAGGATTCCGTCGTGCTAGCGTTACAGGCTGTCAGCCAGCGATTAGCCGCGGTGTCATCAAAATCGGTCGACGCCATTGGCTGGAGGGTATCCTTTTGAGGGTAGTTACTGCTTCGTTCTTGAGAGGTATCAAATGTGTCTGCTTTTGCAAATACTTGCACCACCCCTGCTACTCTTGCAACTGCCACTATGAAGACGCTTTAGATCTCGGAAGATTATGGTCCGATGCAACTTAAGAACGCAGCGGATTTTCCCTGTCAAAGAACCCCATTCCAGCCAATGGCGTCGGCAGATTCTCATGATACTGCTGGTGGTACAAAGCAGGGAGTGGTAGATGAAAGGGGATAATCCATTCCTTCTCTGGTCGCGGATAGACACCTCTCTCCGTTGTGGCGCCGCTCCCATTATTGCCAGGGTAGCAGGGTCATGAGAATCGGCCGACGCCATTGGCTGGAAGAGGGTCCTTTGGCGGAGAAAAGCCGCTGCGTTCTTGGAATGTATACAACTATACCACGTTTGCCCCTTCCCTCTGTGGTCGGGGATAGACTCCTCTCTCCATTGTGGCGCCGCTCCCTGCATTGTCACCCTATCGGGGTCATCAGAATGGACCGACGCCATTGGCTGTAAGGGGTTCCTTTGACGGCGGAAAAGTCGCTGCGTACTTGAGTTGTATTCGACTACAGCACGTCTATCGCTGCGTAAAAAGTGACGCCAACAGCGGCAAACCGCGCACTCAGTTCCACTTACGGCCGCACTTTCGTGCGCCTCTCATCCCCAGTGTAGCACGATCTCCTGGGAGCAATTACGTGCTCCTCGCCGACGGCTGTCGCGCCTCGTCGGGCGCCCCCGCCACGTCACACGCTCTCGGTGGCGACGATCAGTAACCCGCGCGTAACGAGCCGCGCACGCGAGAAGCATCGCTCGCTGCGGTTATTGCTACACGCTCGCGCCCCAGCACTGGAAGAAGAGCAATGGAGCCCTGCCAAGGGTGTGAGCAAAAGGAAGAGAAGAAGCAGGGAGTGACACGACATGAAGGACCTTTTCCTTGCCCTGCTATCGCTGTGTGGTGTCGTGGGGGCGTCGTAGATGCCCGCGGTTTGTTTTTTTTCTTCTTCGGACGCCTGGAGTGAGCCGAGAAAGGCAAATCATCCGAACGCGCATGCTTCGTGTCACTCGCTGCCTGCAGCGAACGCTGGGAAAGCTGCGCGAGTTACGCACACGCAAAGAGTGACACGTCCGCACCGCGTATTGCTCCTGTACTTCTCCAGACCTCTATGGAAAGGGGGGGGGGGGGAGGAGGGAAAAACGTGGTAGGGTATGAAACGGAATACAAGGCATTGCATATCACGGCATTTCTGCTTTTCCTTACAGCTTATTAATGTCATATCATTTAAAGCCTCATCGGGAAGCAAATGCGGCGTCGGTCGTAAAATTCTCTCATTGCCTGGAGGGAACTGACGTCACTTCCGTTAAAGGCATCAATAGCTTCTATGAATGATATGGCGTTATCAGCATATTAAGTAATTAGGCGCCCCTGCGAATTTTTTTTCTCAGTGTATAGGAGGAATCCAGTTATCGCTCCGTGCGACTGAACTGATTTCCGACTTGTTTACTGAGCACTTGCGGTGAATTAATTTCTGGGTGCGAACGAAACCTGGACGAATATGGGGGCTAGGTTTTACAGCGTCGAACGCTAAGTATGACACGGGGCAAGTTGGTTATAATGCTTGGTTTAAAAATCGCATAAAGAGACAAAGAGACGAAGATGCGCATTTTCAGCCATGCAGAGAGGCGGAGATTTGAAGGAGCCCCATTTAGAGCGCCGTCTAGATAAGAAACGAGCCGGTGACCTGACAGCCCATGATGGCCATACATGATACAGCCCATGATGCCCATACAGAAATGACGGTGGGTAATGCCGATAACGGAAATATGCTGGACATAGTGGAAACGGTGGTGGTGTATCCCATACTGGTGACAAGGTCAATGGTACAGGGTATGGTGGAGGGTATGGTGGAAGTCTCTATGGGCATAGCGGAAGTGATTGTGGGCTCATTGCTTGGTGGCGACGATGTAAAGAGCTGGGATGCTGGGAGAGGTATAATGGATGATGCTGGCTAGTACCACTGCGTGCTTCTGCACTATCCGTTGATGTGAGGAGATCGAAACTACTCTGAGGAGGTAAGCAGAGCGATGAAATTGTTTTTATCATTGAATGCACGCGCAAGTTCAACGGCAAAAAAGGGGTAGACTGCAAGTTACTGATGGAACCAAACTCTCAGGTTTTCAATGTCGCCTATAAATCGACTAAAGTTCAAAAACTCGACAGTGTCTTTAGCTTCTGAGCTGGCAAGGACGCATTATGAAGGAGAGGAATGAGCAGCAAAGAACGAGACTAGTGCTAGTTAAAAAAAAATGTCAGGTATACGACGCCGAGTAATCGAATGAGAGCTCGATCATTTAGCGAAATTTTCTAGGAACTAGTCATTCGTGGGCAGAGTTCGGGATGTGACGTGCTGGGTTGCCTCTCGCGAAGTGGGAGGGAGAGAAAGAGAAGGGCAAAGGAGGCGAAGGAATAGGAAAAGGAATGACGGTGCCTTGACGACCCGCTGCATGCATGGCGTCGTACTCCGCGCACGGTTTCTTTGTCCTTTCGTCGGCGTCTTCCAGAGACTCGCTTGCAACAGAGTGGGCTCGGGCCACGGTTCGTACTGCAACACCCCTCAGCGTGCGCTGCAATCCTCGTGAATTCTTGGCAATGAGCCGGTTGAGAGGCATAGCGCCTTATTGTCTCCTTTCCAACTTCCATCGTTAAGTATGGTGAGGGCGACCTCTCTCCACTGTCCTCCTCCGTGAGTCAGCTGTGAGAAGCATTGTGTCTGCCGCGTTGACAAGGGTATACAGCAGTGACTGCAATCAGCGCCGGCATACACGTTTCAAACGTGCGCGCAATTTGGCGCCTATTGTTTCTTCGTATTGGTTGTCGTGAGTGCGGGACAAGGGCTCTAGCAGTGTGTGGCTGAGGGGTGTGCTCCCACTCGCACAATGGATTTTCGGAACTTTCGTCGCAGAAAAGGCAGACCCTAAGCGCTAGTTTGGGTGCGGAAGATTTCTTGCTTTGCAGGGGAAGTCGACCCTCCCCTTTCCTCATTTCTCCCCCTGTTCTTAAAAAATCCTCGCCATATACGAAACAGTTTGGGGAAAGGGTTATTCTCTACCCGTGCCGATGGGGTGTGGCGAGTAGGGGTGGAAGTCTGGGCTCACTAAAACCGTTTGCACCCTGCTCGGGTAGTCACGAAGGGCAGATGAACGTGGTCGAGACATTCGATTAACAGGACGAACAACCACTTCGCTTCTAGGGTAACAGAGTGGCTTACAAGTGGAGACAAAACGTTGAACGCGGTGACCGAAGGTCACGTGACGAGGCGAGGCCGCGATGGAAGCCGGGCAGCGCTGACTGGAGATCTATGGGAGAGGCGTGTTTTCCCACAGCGGATGTAGCCATGCTGCTGCTGACAACGAAAATGGTGGGGACACTTGCGTCTGTATCCCTTTACAAACGCTGAAGTGAGGGCGAAGGTGACGTTGGGGTGAAATTCGTTGTTTATCTCTTGGGGCTACAGCCGGTAACGTGGCAATAAACAAGGGATCGCGTGGTTCTCATTCTTATGTTCTGCCTCAGCCGTGTGTTTAATGTAGCCGAACTGTTGAAAACAGGATTCATTTATTACCATCTCCCCCAGCTTTACGTGCTTTAAGTCGGGACATATTCTTGGAGCTGTAGGCTTGAGAGAGCGATTTGCGTGTGGTTGCTCGATGTAGCTGCAGCTTTTGCTGCGCTCCGGTTGCCGCTCCTCCTCGCCGATATAGCAACCCTTTGTTAAAAACGTACTGAGGACAACTTCAATGTCGTTCTGTTCTTGGTAAATTTTGGTTGTTTAGTTATCTCTGACTCCGTTTACGTTGCTCATAGCTGAGAAATTGAAGTTGGAAACTGATCATATTCTGTGCCACCGCAATCAAACTTTCAACGTTATGCTGACAGCGAAACGATTATGGACACCGTTATCGGTGGTCAGGAATGGCACGAGGTGTGGTCTAATCTCAGAGATCCGCAAATAAGCAAATATACTGACGGCATCGGTAATACATATCTTATATTGAAACTGGCAATGAGGATTTTTTTTTTTGTTGACGACGATGGTGAAGGCCGCAATTTTCGTGCAAAAATGGCTAATGATGGCGACACCTGTATTCCAATTCTCGAACTGTTCTCGCTTCGTTTTCAGTCAGCGAATCCTATTTTTCGTCATGACACGGCGATTAATCGATATATGGCATTTTCATTCTGCGCGTCAGTGTCAGTTTAACCACTAGGTGCATCTCTTCGTAAATGTTGCAGTTGTAGCTACCTCTGTGAGCATAATATGTGCAGTCGTGCCTCGTTGGTATGGACACTTTGGTTCCAGATCAAAAGTGTCCATAAAGCGAGTCGTTCGAAATCACGAATCATGAGGACAAACGCAAAATATTTTGAAAAAGCATTTATGATTACATGGCGCTTCCGTGCATATTGGCGGGCAGTGAAGTGGAAATCGGGCAATCTTAGCAGCTTTAGGTGCAATATTCTGGTCGCCATTATCTTGAAAATCATTCGGTGTAGGTTGAAGCACATTGAAGCGCCTAGTGGCTCATGAGGAGCATGATTGTGTCTCTTGGTGTGATGGTCTATCTCTTACTACGAATTTTCACACCCTAAAAACTGTGCACTCACTCGGCTGACAACTGCTGAATGTGGTCCATATTAACGAGACCATATTATTGTGTCCATATTAACGTGACAAAAATACATGCGTCTCAATAGACTCCGTGCATTGTCGCCCTGTCCACTGTCCGGACAGCGAGTTTCCATATTAACGAGTCGTAAATGCATTGAAAAAGGTTGGTCCCCAGAAAAATGCTCCATAATTCGAGACGGACGAAAGGGTCTTCTAAAAGAAAACTGTTTATTGGGCTGACTTGCACCCAAAATGGACTGAATCACTCGGCGGCGGCGAAGCGACAAGCGTGCTCGGCGGTCGTCGAACAGAATGCCCGCCGCTGTCGGCCGTGCTCAATTTAAAGCTGATAGCGAACTTTCGAGATAATGCGTGCAAAGTTACTAGAACATTCCGGAACAACGTAGAATCAGCTCTGCCTGGCTGCGATCGATCGAGATAAATCTAGTCGCGTCTTGCGTCGCAAAGAAAGCGATAAGGTGGTGTGGCGGCAGATTTGAAAAACGAACAAACTGCAAATATTCGCGGCAATATTAACGGGGGTTGTAATTACGGGGCACAACTGTATACGTCTCCCGCACTTCACTACAAGAGCAGAAAAAAATGCACGTCTTTCATAGCATCTGCGACAGCCCCCCCCCCCCCCCCCCCCTGTTGCCACCGTCGTCGACGTGCTGGCCCGCTCAATTCGTTATATTGTGTGCACCTCCCTGGGGCGCGCCAGCCAAGATGCATACCTGCGTCTACACGAGGTCCCGGAGGCCCGCACCCTGACGCCTCCCGAATTAGCTCCCATGGGGAGAGCGGCTCGCCGCGAACGCACGACCGCTGCCGCCGCCGAAGACAATGCGTTGTCCTTCCCCCTCGTGGGGGGACAGGCAGTCTTGCCTCCGGAGGCTTGTGCAGCCAAAGAACCGCGGAGTGCCGTCTCCGAACAGGGGTAGCCCGTCGTGTACGCAAGGGAGCGCCTCCTTAGCTACGCCTATATTAGAGTAAAAAGGGTGTAAGCTATCCTTTAATGCACTTCTTTTTATAAGGGCTAAACTCTAAACTTGAAATAAATAGGAGTGCGCTAAAGGACACCTTACTCCTTTTTTACTCCTTTCCGTTTAGGGTGCAGTCTTAAAAAATGGAGTGCCTATATAGGGGTAAAAAGGGAGTAAGCTCTCCTCTAGCTCACTTCCTTTTATAAGGCCTTCACTCTAAACATAAAATAAATAGGAGTGCGCTAGAGGACAGCTTACTCCTTTTTAGTTATGTTCGTTTATAGTGTAGCCTTATAAAAGGGAGTGCCTGTATAGGGATAAAAAGGACGTAGGCTCTCCTCTAGATCACTGCCTTTTATAAGGACTACACTCTAAATTTAAAGTAAATAGGAGTGCGCTAAAGGACAGCTTACTCCTTTTTAGTTATGTTCGTTTATAGTGTAGCCTTATAAAAGGGAGTGCCTGTATAGGGGTAAAAAGGACGTAGGCTCTCCTCTAGATCACAGCCTTTTATAAGGACTACACTCTAAATTTAAAGTAAATAGGAGTGCGCTAGAGGACAGCTTACTCCTTTTTAGTTATGTTCGTTTATAGTGTAGCCTTATAAAAGGGAGTGCCTGTATAGGGGTAAAAAGGACGTAGGCTCTCCTCTAGATCACTGCCTTTTATAAGGACTACACTCTAAATTTAAAGTAAATAGGAGTGCGCTAGAGGACAGCTTACTCCTTTTTAGTTATGTTCGTTTATAGTGTAGCCTTATAAAAGGGAGTGCCTGTATAGGGGTAAAAAGGACGTAGGCTCTCCTCTAGATCACTGCCTTTTATAAGGACTACACTCTAAATTTAAAGTAAATAGGAGTGCGCTAGAGGACAGCTTACTCCTTTTTAGTTATGTTCGTTTATAGTGTAGCCTTATAAAAGGGAGTGCCTGTATAGGGGTAAAAAGGACGTAGGCTGTCCTCTAGATCACTGCCTTTTATAAGGACTACACTCTAAATTTAAAGTAAATAGGAGTGCGCTAGAGGACAGCTTACTCCTTTT
Source organism: Amblyomma americanum (assembly GCA_030143305.2). Lineage (NCBI taxonomy): Eukaryota > Metazoa > Arthropoda > Arachnida > Ixodida > Ixodidae > Amblyomma > Amblyomma americanum. The sequence goes on from JARKHS020025304.1 coordinate 282,627, forward strand.
TAGTTATGTTCGTTTATAGTGTAGCCTTATAAAAGGGAGTGCCTGTATAGGGGTAAAAAGGACGTAGGCTCTCCTCTAGATCACTGCCTTTTATAAGGACTACACTCTAAATTTAAAGTAAATAGGAGTGCGCTAGAGGACAGCTTACTCCTTTTTAGTTATGTTCGTTTATAGTGTAGCCTTATAAAAGGGAGTGCCTGTATAGGGGTAAAAAGGACGTAGGCTCTCCTCTAGATCACTGCCTTTTATAAGGACTACACTCTAAATTTAAAGTAAATAGGAGTGCGCTAGAGGACAGCTTACTCCTTTTTAGTTATGTTCGTTTATAGTGTAGCCTTATAAAAGGGAGTGCCTGTATAGGGGTAAAAAGGACGTAGGCTGTCCTCTAGATCACTGCCTTTTATAAGGACTACACTCTAAATTTAAAGTAAATAGGAGTGCGCTAGAGGACAGCTTACTCCTTTTTAGTTATGTTCGTTTATAGTGTAGCCTTATAAAAGGGAGTGCCTGTATAGGGGTAAAAAGGACGTAGGCTCTCCTCTAGATCACTGCCTTTTATAAGGACTACACTCTAAATTTAAAGTAAATAGGAGTGCGCTAGAGGACAGCTTACTCCTTTTTAGTTATGTTCGTTTATAGTGTAGCCTTATAAAAGGGAGTGCCTGTATAGGGGTAAAAAGGACGTAGGCTCTCCTCTAGATCACTGCCTTTTATAAGGACTACACTCTAAATTTAAAGTAAATAGGAGTGCGCTAGAGGACAGCTTACTCCTTTTTAGTTATGTTCGTTTATAGTGTAGCCTTATAAAAGGGAGTGCCTGTATAGGGGTAAAAAGGACGTAGGCTGTCCTCTAGATCACTGCCTTTTATAAGGACTACACTCTAAATTTAAAGTAAATAGGAGTGCGCTAGAGGACAGCTTACTCCTTTTTAGTTATGTTCGTTTATAGTGTAGCCTTATAAAAGGGAGTGCCTGTATAGGGGTAAAAAGGACGTAGGCTGTCCTCTAGATCACTGCCTTTTATAAGGACTACACTCTAAATTTAAAGTAAATAGGAGTGCGCTAGAGGACAGCTTACTCCTTTTTAGTTATGTTCGTTTATAGTGTAGCCTTATAAAAGGGAGTGCCTGTATAGGGGTAAAAAGGACGTAGGCTCTCCTCTAGATCACTGCCTTTTATAAGGACTACACTCTAAATTTAAAGTAAATAGGAGTGCGCTAGAGGACAGCTTACTCCTTTTTAGTTATGTTCGTTTATAGTGTAGCCTTATAAAAGGGAGTGCCTGTATAGGGGTAAAAAGGAGGTAGGCTCTCCTCTAGATCACTGCCTTTTATAAGGACTACACTCTAAATTTAAAGTAAATAGGAGTGCGCTAGAGGACAGCTTACTCCTTTTTAGTTATGTTCGTTTATAGTGTAGCCTTATAAAAGGGAGTGCCTTTATAGGGGTAAAAAGGACGTAGGCTCTCCTCTAGATCACTGCCTTTTATAAGGACTACACTCTAAATTTAAAGTAAATAGGAGTGCGCTAGAGGACAGCTTACTCCTTTTTAGTTATGTTCGTTTATAGTGTAGCCTTATAAAAGGGAGTGCCTGTATAGGGGTAAAAAGGACGTAGGCTCTCCTCTAGATCGCTGCCTTTTATAAGGACTACACTCTAAATTTAAAGTAAATAGGAGTGCGCTAGAGGACAGCTTACTCCTTTTTAGTTATGTTCGTTTATAGTGTAGCCTTATAAAAGGGAGTGCCTGTATAGGGGTAAAAAGGACGTAGGCTCTCCTCTAGATCACTGCCTTTTATAAGGACTACACTCTAAATTTAAAGTAAATAGGAGTGCGCTAGAGGACAGCTTACTCCTTTTTAGTTATGTTCGTTTATAGTGTAGCCTTATAAAAGGGAGTGCCTGTATAGGGGTAAAAAGGAGGTAGGCTCTCCTCTAGATCACTGCCTTTTATAAGGACTACACTCTAAATTTAAAGTAAATAGGAGTGCGCTAGAGGACAGCTTACTCCTTTTTAGTTATGTTCGTTTATAGTGTAGCCTTATAAAAGGGAGTGCCTGTATAGGGGTAAAAAGGACGTAGGCTCTCCTCTAGATCACTGCCTTTTATAAGGACTACACTCTAAATTTAAAGTAAGTAGGAGTGCGCTAGAGGACAGCTTACTCCTTTTTAGTTATGTTCGTTTATAGTGTAGCCTTATAAAAGGGAGTGCCTGTATAGGGGTAAAAAGGACGTAGGCTCTCCTCTAGATCACTGCCTTTTATAAGGACTACACTCTAAATTTAAAGTAAATAGGAGTGCGCTAGAGGACAGCTTACTCCTTTTTAGTTATGTTCGTTTATAGTGTAGCCTTATAAAAGGGAGTGCCTGTATAGGGGTAAAAAGGAGGTAGGCTCTCCTCTAGATCACTGCCTTTTATAAGGACTACACTCTAAATTTAAAGTAAATAGGAGTGCGCTAGAGGACAGCTTACTCCTTTTTTGTTATGTTCGTTTATAGTGTAGCCTTATAAAAGGGAGTGCCTGTATAGGGGTAAAAAGGACGTAGGCTCTCCTCTAGATCACTACCTTTTATAAGGACTACACTCTAAATTTAAAGTAAATAGGCGTGCACTAGAGGACAGCTTACTCCTTTTTAGTTATGTTCGTTTATAGTGTAGCCTTATAAAAGGGAGTGCCTGTATAGGGGTAAGAAGGACGTAGGCTCTCCTCTAGATCACTGCCTTTTATAAGGACTACACTCTAAATTTAAAGTAAATAGGAGTGCGCTAGAGGACAGCTTACTCCTTTTTAGTTATGTTCGTTTATAGTGTAGCCTTATAAAAGGGAGTGCCTGTATAGGGGTAAAAAGGACGTAGGCTCTCCTCTAGATCACTGCCTTTTATAAGGACTACACTCTAAATTTAAAGTAAATAGGAGTGCACTAGAGGGCAGCTTACTCCTTTTTAGTTATCTTCGTTTATAGTGTAGCCTTATAAAAGGGAGTGCCTGTATAGGGGTAAAAAGGACGTAGGCTCTCCTCTAGATCACTGCCTTTTATAAGGACTACACTCTAAATTTAAAGTAAATAGGAGTGCGCTAGAGGACAGCTTACTCCTTTTTAGGTATGTTCGTTTATAGTGTAGCCTTATAAAAGGGAGTGCCTGTATAGGGGTAAAAAGGACGTAGGCTGTCCTCTAGATCACTGCCTTTTATAAGGACTACACTCTAAATTTAAAGTAAATAGGAGTGCGCTAGAGGACAGCTTACTCCTTTTTAGTTATGTTCGTTTATAGTGTAGCCTTATAAAAGGGAGTGCCTGTATAGGGGTAAAAAGGACGTAGGCTCTCCTCTAGATCACTGCCTTTTATAAGGACTACACTCTAAATTTAAAGTAAATAGGAGTGCGCTAGAGGACAGCTTACTCCTTTTTAGTTATGTTCGTTTATAGTGTAGCCTTATAAAAGGGAGTGCCTGTATAGGGGTAAAAAGGACGTAGGCTCTCCTCTAGATCACTGCCTTTTATAAGGACTACACTCTAAATTTAAAGTAAATAGGAGTGCGCTAGAGGACAGCTTACTCCTTTTTAGTTATGTTCGTTTATAGTGTAGCCTTATAAAAGGGAGTGCCTGTATAGGGGTAAAAAGGACGTAGGCTCTCCTCTAGATCACAGCCTTTTATAAGGACTACACTCTAAATTTAAAGTAAATAGGAGTGCGCTAGAGGACAGCTTACTCCTTTTTAGTTATATTCGTTTATAGTGTAGCCTTATAAAAGGGAGTGCCTATATGAGGGTAAAAAGGGCGTAAGCTCTCCTTTAGGGCACTTGTTTTTATGAGGGCTACACTCTGAACTTAAAGTAAATAGGAGTGCGCTAGAGGACAGCTTACTCCTTTTTAGTTATGTTCGTTTATAGTGTAGCCTTATAAAAGGGAGTGCCTGTATAGGGGTAAAAAGGGCGTAAGCTCTCCTTTAGGGCACTTCTCTTTATAGATATGAGTGCGTTAAAAATACTTTACTCCATTTTTTAGTCCTTTCCGTTTATAGTGTAGCCTTATAAAACCGATTGCACTAAAGGACAACTTACTGCCTTTTTACTCTTTTCTTTTTATAGTGTAGCCGTTGCTCTCTTTTTTGTTCATTTCCTTTGCTGTCTCTGTCGTAGTCAATGCCACTCGATGTGTGGGCATGTCCTATCTGTTGCTCACTCGCTGAAGATAATGAGTAACCTGCGTTATTTTCTGCCATGAAGCGCGGCTGGCGCCATTCCCGCAGGCCCAATAACCGCCCACGAATGCTACGCAAATAGATTTGAAGGTAAAAATAAAACGGGTCCTCTTCGCCCTTAAAAGGACTCAAATCAAATCTGATGAGATCTTTATTTGCATAGTAGCTAAATACATGGGGTAATTAAAGAAAAGCTTTTAGACAGCTTGACGGGCTCCCATTACCCATCGAGTACAAGGACAGGATCGGTGGACGCATCTCAAAACGGCACACACAAATGTAATGTGAAGTTTACGCGAATGCGTTTTAATGCCTTCACGGGCATGTCTAACATTACTCATAAAAGATTACGGAAAACTAATAGGCAACTTTGTCACTTACGAAAGCACACACAAGCAAGTTTGTGAGAAAAGATAAATCAAGTAATCCAAAACTTACCATAGTTGCACAAAGGGGATTACTCGTGAAAATCAATATATGAAACCCTCTAACTGGGAGGTTTATTACGTCAATACCTTTTTCATGAAATTTTTTTAGTATCATAGGACTTAGAAAAGTCGACATAGATCACCCTAATTCGAAAGAAACTACCGTTCCTATGTTCAGGATGTCGTTTAGTATAGGTGCATGTGTTCATATTCAGGTTAGCCTGTGGAATGATCTATTTGTTTATCAAAGTTTTGCAAAGGCGATAAATGTAAAAAATGTATACAACTAATTTAGCCAACTTTTTTCAAGTAAATGACGTGCAGGATGATCTCTGCAGGATGACCACTCTAAGCTTGTATGCATTTCTTAAAATGCCAACTTTGAACTTACATTGACTGAGACTGTCGTATTAGGATACATGTGGGTGAAGGATTTCTGTGTCTGGTGCACGCCTGCACTCCTGCTGCGACCTCGCGAACGATATTTATTGCCAAAAACTCGCATCAGATGCGATGAAGTCACCTGTATTTACTATGTTCCGAGTATTTTAAATCAACTTCCTGAAGACATGTTTTCCCTGCAGACGATTGCAGCAGGAAAGTCGTCATTGTTTAATAATGCATACAATAATTTTTTCTGCTTTTTTGTAATACCTGTCCGACCCACCGTGCGAGCTAATTTCGAAAGTTACTACCTGATTTGTGTGTGCATACCAAAGTACATCTACATTAAATACTAAATCTAACGTTTTCAATTATTTCAGAGAGATTTCCATTTAAATACAGAGCGCATGCGCGCGCAAATCGAATTAGCATCTCTTTAGTTTAGACAGAAACTCTCTTGCCGTTGGTTAGGGTTACGACGTGGTAAGTAGAGTTTTACATGCCAGACTAATACCTGTGTTACACGGGCGCTTTCAACGACAGTTCAGTTAACCGCCAGTTGAGAATTTCAACTGCCGTTGAACTCAACTGGAATCGCCAGCTGTTACACGAGCACTTGGCGTTCAGATCAGTTAGCACTGTAACCACATGACCTCTCGTCTAGAGCGAACTGAAAATAAGTAAAAAGCAGTGTATGCATTTTTTTCTTGTTGTAAATGATCGTAGTGTATATATTCTTTCCTATAGTGACAATTCTTTGTGTATTTTTTTGCTTTGGGTTAGAAATTTGCGCGTGCCGAAGCACACTGAGCCAAGACAATCCATTAAGGGGGCAAGTTTTTTGGTCCGTAGGTCGCCGTCTTGTCAGTTGGCCGTTCAACTGGGATCCCCGATCTCAGTCGAACTCAACTGCCAAAGTCAACTGAACTGCCGTTGAAAACGCCCGTGTAACACGGGTATAACACTGTACTGTTTCGGCCACTCCGAGTTCCTTAACTTGCGCCGAAGTTCCAACGCCAGGGTTTTTTTTTTTGCAAGTTTTGCATGCCGCCACTACGGCCGGGGTCTGCTTAACCTGCGAGCTCGGCGTCAGCAGCCCGACGCCGTAACCACTAAGCCGCTGCTGCGGGTCAGCATCTCTTACTCATTACTACTGCTCCTCATGCATTACTCCCAGATTTAAAAAAAAATGTAGGGATTTAACGTTGTTAAACCCAGTAGATGTGTGAAAGCAGGTGCTGCTTATTCAATTGGAGGGGACACTTCAACTCCGCCTTAAGAGTATGACGTGATACCTTGAGTGGGTTAATGCCCATGTGTGCAGAATTGGTCATTCTCTACTTAACATTCCTAGATGGCGGCGAGTCCTCATACCACTCACTACCAGCGCAGTGGCGCAGCGGTTAAGCCACCGGTTAAGCCACCGGTAGAGATTGTGCCACCCATGTTGTCCTTCCCGAGCAACCTCACCCGCAGCTGGCGCGAAGCTCCTCCGAACTTACCCGAGCTTACCCGAGTAACTCCGGTAAGCTCGGGTAGTAATTCGGGTTGCTAGGCAACGGCACAAGATCGAAAGAACGTACGTATGTACGATGGACGGGGAACGAACGTACGGGGACTAGATTCTTGGTCTGTGCTGGTGAGCGTTTGAGTGTTGTACTAAAATGTGTGTTAGTTTGAAAGGGTCAGCGAACAGGATTTTGGCACACTTGGTTTGTCTTTATAGGATTAAAGGCCCAAAGTGACTCGGGCTTTCAGGGATGTCTTAGTGGAAGGCTCCGAATAATTTCGACCACCTTAGGTTAATCAGCATGCACTGACATCACGCAGTACACGGAAGGAAGTCGCGGGTTCGAACCCGCCCGAGGCGGTCGCATTTCGATGGAGGCAAGAAGCTTGAGGTTCGTGTACCGTGCGGTGTCGGTGCACGTTAAAGAACCTCAGGGGGTCGGAATTATCCGGAGCCCTCCACTACGGAGTCCCTCATAGCCTGAGTCCGTTTGGAACGTTGTTTATTCAATAAAGCCACACCAAACGTGGCACAATCCTATTGTTGACCCATTCAAACCTATATACATTTCTCAGTAGGGTCGTGTGGTACACATCAGATGAACCGCATAAACTCGTGTTTGTGCACGTGGTCTGCTACAATCGGTTTCTTCTTCCTTTGTCTTTATTCCGCAAATTGAGTCATCAGAACTGCCAGTTGCAAGGCTACCTGAAGTGGGACGGTGGCGCTGTCTCACTTGCTTGCGAGAGTACAGAAAAAAAAACAAGAAAAAAACTCGCCACCTGTTGGAAAGAGAAATGAGGGGTGCCAGAAAGAAAAGTGGGATAGAGAGGACGAGAGAGAGATGATGATAAAAAGAAGGGGTGAGGGAAATAAAATAATAAAAAAGAAACTCGCTCTCTCCTCCTCGACCTCGGCTTGGCGCGGTGCCCCGTAAATTAAGCCGCCGCGGCACGTCTTCTCCACTGCCACGCAACAGCGGTCGTGTATTTGTGTAGGCATACTCCGAGAGCCACGCTGTACGCGTGGTTTATGGCCATATAACCTCCCCCCCCCCCCCCCCCCACTCCCACGGCTGGCCTCGTACTCTCTTCGTTTTTTTTTTTATCTGACTCGTTTAACCTTTTCGTATTGCGTAGTGCCAGTCGTCTCTTTCTTTTCCTGGTCCGTGCTCTTGGACGCATCTGCGTATTAAGTTGTACGCATCGCTACGATAGTTGTAGCCATGCTCAGCCGGAGGACGGTAGCTCGCGTACCAGACATCTAAGGACTCCATGCCCTTCTCTGAGAAAGTTTAAAAAAATGCTGAGGAGTTAGGGGGAGTCAAAGTATACTTTAACGTATTAATGGAGTAATTACTCATTGGAATCCACCCAAGCACAGCCGAAAGGCTACAAAGGAAAGCTATACAGCTTTCTCAGAAACTTCGTAGTTGAAGAATTCGTCCTGGTCCGGGGTTCAAACCCGGGACCACCGCTTCACCGGAGCAGTCGCTCTACCAATTGAGCTAACCGGGACGGCAAGGTGGAGTAGATTTGTAATACGGGAGTAATTACTCATTGGCATCCATCCAAGCACAACCGAACGGCTACAAAGGTAAAAGCTATACAGCTTTCTCAGAAACTTCGTAGTTAAAGAAAAATTCGTCCTGGTCCGGGATTCAAACCCGGGACCATAGCTTCACCGGAGCAGTGGCTCTACCAACTGAGCTAACTGGGACGGCAAGGTGGAGTAGATTTGTAATACGGGAGTAATTACTTTTTGGCATCCATCCAAGCGCAGCCGAACGGCTACAAAAAGAAAGCTATAAGATTTCTCAGAAAATTTGTAGTTAAAGAAAATTCGTCCAGGTCCGCGGTTCGAACCCGGGACCACCGTAATAGGGGAGTAATTACTCCCTTAATACAAACGTACTCCACCTTTGTGGTGAGGTAGGGAGGGGTCCATAAAAACATTTCATCAACAAAGTTTAACGTACATTTTCGTACTTATAAGTGCGGGCGAGTAGCTTTGTTTAGTTTAATTTCTATTTTATTTGCATTAATGTCTTAAACCGAATTATTAACCCAAGCGTTAATGTATCCATATTAAAGTCAGGGACCTTTGTCACGTTCTGTATTAGCATTTTGTCACAATTTTATCTTTTGTGAACAAGAAATCAAAAACAAAATTTGATTGGAAATGAAGTCGGTATTTTCGTGCTTTCTTTATTCCTGATCATTTTTCTGTAAATTTCTGAGAAGTGTTTATGCAATATATGTGCCGGCTACTTCCTGCTTTAAAGAGGGAAATCTGCTCTTTAATACCCTCGAATTTTGCGGAGGAGTTAAACGTGCCGTGCCTGAACAAATTCCACCTAAAATTAATTTGTGTAGTCTCTCCACAAGGTCACCTCGCTAGATAGTGCTTTGCTTAGATAAGGTGTCATTTTGAAGGTGTCTGGAGGCTTTCTTCTGTGGAGTTTTGCGAGAGAGGCTCAAGATGTTTTGGTCATCGGAAACGTTTGATAACTCAATAAATTCGCTTAAAATCAACGCAGAGAAACAGGGAGATCTCCCACAAGATTTGAAATGCAGTGTGCATGTTGTGAGCCGTTGTGCAGAAGCTTTGAGGACTCATTGAGAACTCACTTTGCGCTGTTTAGAAAAGAAGTTTTAGGGAATTGTGTTGTCATAAGCACTGGATAATTCAACACGCTTTAAACAAGCGGAAAGGGGTAGGGAGTCCTCACTCCTGTCAGCAAGCTTCTTGACTGCGTTATGACTACATTTTAAATAACCTCCAGTGCGCAGCTATCAAGTTTAAAGTTCAACTATACTAAGTAATATCCCGAAGCAGGGATATGCGATTCCTCGTTTGATCATATTATATACCTTAGTTGAGCACGAATGGCTATCGGCACAAAGTAGAGTGTCAGGATCTCAAATTAAAGTTCGGGGCTTTTAATTGGTAACCCTACTCGAACCTTGTATCCTGAGCGCAAGAAGATAACGCAACAGAGCGGCGCGTCTCTTTTTCTCAATGGTTTTGCGGTGACTGCCCCGCTCATTAAAAAATTGTCGCAAGAACCGTTCCTTTTTTTTTGGCCTTTTTTTCTTCTGTGAAACGAGGCACTAACGAAGGCGAGATTGGTTATGTTCTTTCTGCTTCCTGAACGTTTTCGCAGATAATTAGAAAACAAAGTTCGTTGCGAGTGATAGGAAAGAAGGGAAGGCTTTTATGGGGAAAGGTGGAGGGATGGACCCCAGGAACACGGCGCTGGCCTGCTATTCCTCCTTGGAGGATGAGGAAAAAGGGAAATGATAGAAACGGAGAGAGAGAATGAGGTTGGGTTTTAACGATGTCGTAACACAATGGGCTGCTTACACGTTTCCCTTTATGGGTAAAGAGAAGACAAAGGATGGGAAGGGGGGGGGGGGGAAAGCTTCTGCTTTTTAAGCTACGCGTGGCATTATTGCAAAATTTAAAAAACGAAGATGCGGAGAAATGAAGAAAACGAGAAAAACAACATGATCCTTCTCATGATTTTCGGCACCACTACTTTTCTTCTGGGTCTGACTAAATCCGCGGTTACTAAGCATTTTTTGCTAGAATCCCCTGTAAATATCATTCTCTACAGAAAAGAATTTTTTAAAAATTTATTTTGCAGTCTTTGCTTTATGCCACCGTACTGAAGCCTCAGAGTCGCACTCTATGAGCTGCTGTCTATGGCGAATTCCCTGTAGAACATCGGCCAAAAAAAGAAGGCAATACCTCTTATTGTGGTGGCACACATACTACCAGTTCACAAACCGAAATCGTTTAGTGGTACATTTATCCTCTTCGAGCACAAAAGCAAAAATCCAGGGGGAACTTTGTTCACATAAAGTGCGGTGAGGCGAAAGCCTTTAGCGCGGTGTTGAAGCTTGTGTAACTGATGTGTGGTTAATATGTTAATTAAGTACACAATTGTGTGTGAATCTTAACTGCTGGAGACGCTGGAGGGCATTTGGGAGGCATCCGTCTGATTCGACGTCTTTCTGCAAACACTCTCCAGCGTCCTAGACAAGGAGAACTGCATATGCGTTGGCAGGAAGCAGCGTAGTCGTTAGCACGCTCAGCTGCGGAACGGAAGGATGATGGTTCGAAACCCATCGTGCACAAAGGTTTTTTTCTTATCGTGTTGAAGAGTGTCACGGACGGACGGACACTGCTATTATAAACCATTAAAGGCTTTCGCCTTAAAGCCTGCTCAAACTACGTCTGTCGTTGCCTCAAGAATGTGGTAAATAACCGGACTTCACTCCACAGTCTTGGATTCAGCGTCATTGCTGCATTTCGAGTATTCAGTTGTGTCACGCGTAGAATATGACCCGTGGTGGTCAGCTTCCGCTAGCTCGATTCGGGAAGGCACGACCCGAAAAATTATTGACATGCCTTAGTTCCACCTTAGTTCCATCAGGGCCCGAAAGTGTTGCGGAACAAAACGACATATTACCCACTTAATTCACATAGCCACCGTTACGCGTTAAACAATCTCGCTGTGCGGTTCAAAAAGCATCCGCGGTTAGTCCCTTGGACTCCCGATTCTGTCGATGTTCTGCGCAGTAGCTAGGCAATATTCAAATCACTGTAAACGTCAGTATGAACTGAGTCTCGTTGTATAGACTAATTTTCAAGGACGTCATATAGTGATTTTCACACAAACACAACCTTGTGAAGAGAGAAGAGAGCGTAAACATCAAGCACTCACGCCAACTAGTATTCACCACACTGCATGCGATTATTGCGGTACCAAGGGACCAATGACGACGATTTTGAGGCGCACAAGCTGAAAGCCTGTTGTTTGTAATTTTTTTTTCAAGAAATAACTTTTATGTGTGTAAAACAGCGTACTGTATTGCTTGCCGCGTTTTCTTTTTTGAGCAATGTATCAAGATACAATGTAACATAATTTTTAAAGGAATTCACAGGGACACTTAACTATGTTATGTGTAGGCATTGCGGTAATATTAGATGCTGTTGATGCCTTTACACCGAGTGTCGTATCCAGGCATCTCTTTCGTTCATATAGCTGATGGTTAGACATTTCCCCGCAAGTCTGTACAGTTGGAAACACGGACGTAGTGAAGAAGATACAGCGAAACGTACAGATGTCACTTCCGGTCTGCAGGGTGACGTCAGTTCCCTTGAGCCAATGGGAATTATCCTGTCGGGTGACGCCCCTTCCCTCCAGCCAATGGGAGAATTTTATGAACATCTCATCGTCTTTCCCGACGAGGCATCTAGTGCTATCGCATTAATATCCTGGAAACATCGATAAATATCGATGACGACCCTGCGGTGTCGTCACATGCGACTCGCCTAATCATGGCGCTCGAATGTGTGATGTCACGCTTGACGTTAACAATGCAAATGCCGCGGCGCGAAATGCGAATTTCTTCATTGAAGAGCCCGCCGCTGTGGCTCAGTGATTAGCGCGCCGGACTACTGATCCGGAGTTCCCGGGTTCGAACCCGACCGCCGCGGCTGCGTTTTTATGGAGGAAAAAGGTAAGGCGCCCGTGTGCTGTGCGATGTCAGTGCACGTTAAAGACCCCCAGCTGGTCGAAATTATTCCGGAGCCCTCCACTGCGGCACCTCTTTCTTCATTTCTTCTTTCACTCCCTCCTTTATCCCTTCCCTTACGGTGCGGTTTCAGGTGTCCAACGATATATGAGACAGATACTGCGCCATTTCCTTTCCCCCAAAACCAATTATTATTATTATTATTATTATTATTATTATTATTATTATTATTATTATTATTATTATTATTATTATTATTATTATTATTATTATTATTGTTGTTGTTGTTGTTGTTGTTGTTATTCATTGAAGATTCACTCTATTGGCTGAAAAAATAAATACTTCTCGTCACCAAAGAGAGAAGAGGTAACTGTGTGGAGCCCGGCGTTTCATCTGCGCCGACCACATTCAATATTCATAGAGGCAAACGGTCACTGAATAAAGTGATTGGCACCGTCAGGTAACGTGAAATCCGACTGGTCTACTATCAGGAGCAGCTCACGCCACCACAGAGGGTCCCCAGGAAAGTCATTCGACTAACCAGTGCTGTGTTGCCTCACTATCTCTCCCCTCTCACGTATAGACCCCTCCTTCGCCGCTTCTCTGAACCGAGCGAGGTTGTCTCGCATAATCCTAGCCTCAGTGACTCCGTTGCTACCCGCCCGAGTTCCCTCTCCCAAGGTCTTCTTCACCAGCCGCGTATACATGTAGTACACCTTCGGACACAGTGTGTGCAGACTGCCGGGCACCACCTGGTACGAGGTGCACGCAGGAAGCTCGGCACGACGTGTTGGCGCGCACGCATGGGAACGGCTTCGCGCCGTCAAAGTAAGAAGGGCGCCGTATACTCTGTCCAGCTAAAACCGTGCACCGTTCGGAGGAGACAGAACTGGTCTCGACCGAACTGGAACGATCGTACGTCCCAGTTGGACACCTGAACCGCGCCGTAAGGGAAGGGATAAAGGATGGAGTGAAAGAAGAAAGAAAGAGAGAGGTGTCGTAGTGGAGGGCTCCGGAATAATTTCGATCACCTGGGGATCTTTAGCCTGCACTGACATCGCACAGCACACGGGCGCCTTAGCGTTTTGCCTGCCTAAAAACGCAGCCGCGTCCGAGTCGGAAAACACGGCAGAAAAGTTTCTGTCCTCGCAACACATTTTCTGTTATGTTTTTGACCGAAAACGTGTAACGACAGAATTTTTCTGTAGTTACGACAGAATTTTGTGTAGTTACTACAGAAAAAATACCCGCCGTGGTTGCTCAGTGGTTAAGGCGCTCGGCTACTGATCCGGAGTACCCAGGTTCGAACCTGACCGCGGCTGCCGCGTTTCGATGGAGGCGAAACGCTAAGGCGCCCGTGTGCTGTTCGATGTCAGTGCACGTTAAAAATCCCCAGGTGGTCTAAATTAATCCGAAGACCTCCACTACGGCACCTCTTTCTTCCTTTCTTCTCTTAGTTCCTCCTCTATTCCATTCCTTACGGCGCGGTTTGGGTGTCCACCGAGATACGAGTATGTGAGACAGTTACTGCGCCATTTCCTTTCCTGAATTTTTTTTTTACTACAGGAAACTACTGCAGATTTACAGACTACAGAAAAGTGCTACAGAGAAGCTACACCACTACAGAAAATTACTACAAAACAACAGAAGGATCTGTCGTTACGGCAAAGCTACAGAGCATTTTGTCGTATTTTTGGTACGGGTCTTTCCTTTCTTTTTCTTTTGATACGCGCACTGTGTGTCCACGGCCGGGTGCAATATTCTTCGCTCATTTGTACAAGCTCTACGAAAGACCGGTTGAAGGTCTGAGCGGATCTGTGGTGGCCTGATTTCAGGAGACAGATGGCTGGATGGTGCGAGAATAACCTTGAAACTGGCTGCCGGAGGTGCTGCCATGGTCGTCTTCCTTTGCTTCTTTCCTTTTAATGTTGTCATTCTCCGAATCCATTGCTGTGGGTCCTAGTTCCCATCGGCGGTCCGAAGTGCTGTCCGAATCCGCGAAGGAGCAAGCTCCGTAGGGGGGAGCCGTACCATTGCAGTGCAATCAGCACTCAGGATCTGAATCCAAATCGCCCATCGAAGCAGCTCTCCGGTTTCGCCGAGCAAGATATCTTGCTTTGGATCACCAACTTGAATTCGCCATAAGCTCTGTATATTGCTTCATTTACCCCCAGAGAAAGTGTAGTGTTTCCGACCATCGTTAATTAGCTGGAAGCTAGCGGCTGGTTGACTCAAGCGCCGCCTACGAATATTAGTATTAGTTGTCTTTGTAACGCTATGCAACGTGTGATCCATTGTGAGCGTCTTCCCTCAGCCATGCACGATGAAACGGCAGTCAGTATAAGTTCTTGGAATTTGGACCAATCACTGAATTGGATTTTACCAAATGATGCTGGAAATGATAGGTGTACCGTTAACAGACAGGAAGCGGGCACAGTGGGTGAGGGAACAAACGCGGGTTAATGACATCCTAGTCGAAATCAGGAGGAAGAAGTGCGTTTGGGCAGGGCATGTGATGCGAAGGCAAGACAACTGCTGGTCCTTAAGGGTTACGGAGTGGATTCCAAGAGAAGGCAAGCGTAGTAGGGGGCGGCAGAGTTAGGTGGGCGGATGAGATTAAGAAGTTTGCAGCTTTCAAAAGACAGGGTTAATTGGAGAGACATGGGAGAGGCCTTTGACCTGCAAATGGGTGTAGTCAGTAGTCAGGCTGGTGATGATGACGATGATGAAATGATGCTGGAGCAAATGGGAAGTCCTTGAGCCTGTATGCTTGAAGAGCTCAGTAGAGGTTCCAACCTATACATAGCCTTATAAACAGAGTAGAGCAGTCTGACGCTGCTTTTCAGCGCAGGGCATTTCTGTTACGTGCAGTTTGTTCAAGTAAAACGACGGTGTCTCCATCTCCCGCCGGGCACCGTATAGCGAATGCCTCAGCGCGCCTCTCACACAGCCTCTGCTACGCTGCACCGTTCTAGCGAGCCGGAGCGTGGCACGACTACCATTCCTGGGCAGTGCGCTCTGCACTGTGGTCATGGCCTCCGTTTTGAGTCACTGCAACTCGCGCGCGCACTTCACTGCGAAGGCCAGCGGCTCTCGTCGGCGTCACTCGCTTCTCTTCTTTCTTTTCCACTCTCTCCGTCTCTCTTTCTCCTTTTTCTGGCGACGTTCCCTCCGTGGACGCACGTGAAAACAACCTTCGCTCTGTTTATTATCGCCAGCGCCGTGCTCTGTGTTTGCGGGCAGCGCGTGGGAGGAGGCAAGTATCAAAGAGCGCAGACGCTCAGCTGTTTGGTACCCAGCTAGTCTTCGGAGGAGAAGGCGCGCAGTCGGGCGTGATAAAAACACACCCCGCTCCCAGCGCCCGCGGCGGCGGTGATGGCGTTTCGGAGTGCGTCTCGATACACTTCTCTCGCCGTAAGCAGATGCCAATCTTTCTCATCGCTGGTGACTGGGACGGGTCGGTACAACGGCAGCTCCGTACGTGAATCCTGAAAGTGAATCCCCCACTCCGGAGAGGGCGGTCGATGTTTGCTTTAAAAGCAAGGCCCTGAACTCCTCCGACCTCCTCCCCCTCTTACCTGTTTCCCTAGAGACCTCGAAAATGTGTCTCTGCTGCGGGTTGTTTGTGTCCCGTGCGGCAATGACCCTGCGATTTCTTTTCTTGGCACGCAGTTCAGTGTATACGGAGTCGGCGGTAGGCTGCTTGGCTTAGGGGCTCAGGAACTGACTTTTCGCGCTTCAGACGTGGCCAAGGAGTGAGTTGGACGGGGGGGGAGCTGTCACGTACGAGTTGTTACGGCTTTGATCGGCTTCAGCGAGTGAGCAGGGGAGCAAAGATGGGGGGGGGGGGGGGGGGGTTGCCATTGAATTCGATATTAGGCGCTCCCACTTAAGGTCTGTGCCGTTCCAAATCACCGCCTCTTCCGCTTGTGTTGTACTTGGATGGGAGCTACACGAGCGGTGGAAGCGTGTGAATGGTGATAAGGGCATTTCAGCCGCCGCTGTGTATGTGGTTCGCATTTACGCTTCCAGTTTCTCCCTTAGAGGATCCAAGTTCGTGAATACGCTTCGTAATTGGTTACCCCTTCCAAGAAGTGAGTCACGACTTGGCCTGCTCTGGTTGTATTGTCTCTGGCGCTGAACTTGGCTGTCGCCCGAAGAACCTTCGGCGTGACTATTGAAATCAATAGGGTTCGAGGAGCGACCGGGGCCTTTGGTTTTCCTACGACTGCTCGCGGATGCGGCGTGAAAGCAAAGATTAATTTTTTGGCAGTAAGTGCGAAACGTCCAACACGTACGTCTGTTGATATAAAAGAAATAAAGAAAACACTCGTGTTTTGGTTTCGTAGGCCCCTTTGTGCCAGTATCATTCAAAACAAGATACGCTCAAGACTCGTATTTCACCCCTTCGGCTTTCTGTCATACGGTGGGCCGATATTATAATTCCGTAATCCCTTCCGAAGGGTTAAAAACTCTATCAAGATCGCGGATACAGCGTCGATAATCTGACTTTATTCTTGGCACGCATAAGCGCTGTTGTCGCTTTGCTGTGCGTCGCTTTGGATTTGTACTTCGAGGCTTCGAGGTGAAAAAGGCAACGCTAGATGTTGCGCGCCCAATTTTCGAGATCCATGGCCAGCTTCTCAACGAAAAAAAAAAAAGGCCAGCCGGGATCCAAGGACTTTATATGTTGAGTGAGGCCTCTTTAGCATCTAATCTCTTTCTATTTTGGGTAGCCGTCACGTGACGCGAGGAAGATAACGGTCTAGATTTAAGTGCCTCTTCCCACCGCTCACCGTAGGCCTATGCAATAATAGTGATGTGAAGAAGTCCAAGAAGACCCCCTGCACCGCCCTCCCTGTCTAGTCAGCTGCGGAGAGGATCGCTCGGGCTGCCCGAGATATAAAACGTCCCAATAATGTGAAAGCCCGACTCGGTGGGCCTCGCTGGTCGAAGAGAAGGGATTGGGTGAGCCCGTAGAAGTGGTACCGGTGTCGCGTGTGAAAGAGGCGCTATCCCGGGTCAGTACATCGTTGTGCTTGGGTTGTGCTTGGGCGAACACTCTATGCTCTGCTTCATGGACCTGCTTTGGATGACTCGTGTTTCTGCCCTAATGTGAGTGAAGGCTTCGTTTTGCAGTCCGGAGTTGTAGCGTAGCGATTAGTTTCATTTTGCGAGTGGACACCAAGCTGCTGGTTTACATTCTGAAGACAAAAACAGATTGAAAATATCAAATACAGAAAACGGAATCTTCATTAATCTTCAAGTAAGCCTGGATGCCTTCAGGTGCTTGGTATAAGCCTTCTTTTTCCCAGCTTGGTTAGCTGATGTTCTTTAAAACGACGATAAGACTAAATTTTTGTTTTGTCTTACAGAACAAACAGGGCTGTTTTTTTTTCTAGGCTGTAGACAGGCCCGGGGTGCATTCTCTGAGCGATCTTTTATTTTGGATTAAAAAGAGCGGCTTGATTAACCGCGACTCGGGGCTCCGTCTGGGCTCAAGATATTGCTTTGTTCGGTGTAATTTATTGCTGGTTCGTTCTGCTAAGATTACTGATGTGCTGTTTCGTTACTGGGCATACAACAAGGGAAGGCAAATTGAGAAAATACTTTTTCGTGCAATGCACCCCGATTCTCGCTGTCTTGCGCAACCTTCCCCAAATATTATTTTTTGAGAGACCAAAATCACGTTACAGATCGTCATGCACCCTTGCGGACTCCATTTTGCGGAAGCCCTTCTGTCTTGCTTTCTGCTGAGCCCGCCATTATTTGCTTAATTCATCGACATTGTTGTGCCTGTGACAACCATGAACGTCGATATGGTTACTACAGTCACTGTGTGCCGCAAGTTGGTATAAATCTTGGTCTATTTTTTTTTATCTTCCATACGGCAACTCTATTGCAAGTCCTGCGGCAAGTGCCAGAACGAATTTTATTGACTAGTGCAACATACTCGTATGTTCATTATAGTGCGCAGCTGTATTTTTTTTCTCACTCGTTCCTAATAAACTAACGACTCTTGCACCTAAACGCGCTTCGAAATCACGCGGTACATTGCAGTGCTGTTAACAGTGCTGCCATCTAGTTACCCTTTCGAAAACTGCGTTACAAGAGCGACGGTCTGAGCAGCTTCGCAAAATTGATCCTCTATTCGCATCAATGCTTTCTCACAGTTGCTTAAAGTGCTGATTTTCTTACACTTTAATACGTGACTATTAGGCGTAGAGACGAACAGTATAGAGCATGATGAAATTTCTCTGAGGAAACCGTTATACAGACCTGCGGCTGCAAAATTTTCCAGCACTTTGCGGCAAACCAAATTTCGAGGCACACCCAGATGCGGACCTAAGTCTGCGTAACCCTAGTTGGACGCCCAGCGTTAAGCCAAACGACAGGCCGACAGACTCCGCGCATGCTTGTTTACTTGTATTTATAAATCAGAACCCAATCGACCTCCGTTCATTCAACACACGCCGCACTTCATTTTGCGGCCATTTTCTTTTTGTTATTTGAAGAAGTGACTAACCTGAAGCTTTTTTTCCGCACCCTGTTCCACCTTCGAAGCAAACATCCTGCAACAGGCGGTCGTTCCGCGCCTTCTAATGGGCGTTAGTTAAAGCAAACTCGCGCGTCGAGCGAGATAAACCTCGTCTTCCGTGTCGAAACCGCTGGGAAAACACAGTTGCAGACTCGGTATTAGCGACGTGCGTCCGCTTGACACGTCTCCTTTCGGGGGGTCATCGACAGCTTCACAGCTCGTTGCGTCGCCGTGCGCGCCACGCTTTTTATGTGGCCGGAGGAGGAGTTGGATTGCTTTGCATCGGAGACGGCTTTTATTTTACTTGTAACCTTTCCTTCCTTCCTTTTGTGCGAGAAAGAGCCAGGTTTTTACCAGCGACTCCGCCTCCCGGTGACTAGCACGGAGCATCTCATCCGCGGCACAAATATTTTCCTCCCAACCTCTATCGCCATCTCGCCGATCCAGGGGTTCTTTTCGTCGTGCTGTCACCGTGCGTTACCGCTAAGTTGGTGTGGTACGGAAACACGTGGCGTATACTACACACTAACGTGACCTTTTGAATCGCTGTGTTTCCCCAGCGAAAAAGAAAATCGATGCCAAACAAGCCAGTTGTTTCGTTCAGCTTCACACGTTCGGAAAACGTCTCGCTGGGCGATGTGCGGGATGTGCGGATGCGGCGGGCTCTCATCGGTTCCTTCGCGAAGACTCATTGCTGTGACTGGCATAACGCAGGAAAGAAGACGCATGCACATCTATTAGACATTCGCTCTTTTGATGCTTCCGAGTTTGCGCAACGTGCTTCTAGTTTGGCTACGGACGGTCTTCGGATGGCTTGCTGTTGTGGCTGCGTTCCTGTGAGTGGAGTGTTTTTTTTTTTGGTGCGTGCCGTGTGCAGCATTTGCTTTTAATCGGCGCTTATTTCAGTACTAGTTTATGTACTGAGTGCGGTGTCGCTCAAAGGGCATAAATAAGGGCTTCTGCTGGTTTAACGAGTGTTTGGTTCGAGCTCATTTGGGCTGCATTTCATCGGTTAGAAAGTTCATGTGCGTACTTGCCTCTTACGGCCAGGAATAACCGGAAATCTACTTCGTTCCCGGCTCCGAAAAATGCGAAGTTTCCACCGTGACTAATTTAGCTGCGCCATCTGTCGATGCGGAGGCGAAGCTCTAGTATTAGCAAACTACTCTTTCTACGTCACGTTCGAGACTGGGATATATTAGGATCCACACTCTTACTCGTGTCTTCGTCTCGTATTCCGTGCAGAAATAACTGCTGAAAGACAGTTAGCCTCGCAGACAACCAAACGTTTCAGCCGCGATGGACACGGCGAGAAATTACCGTTATGAGCGGCAGATGATGCCTCCGGATTAATTATTGCAAGAACTGTTGTTAGATTGATAGCACCGCAGCATAGCTGCATTTCCAGGTCATCATAGCCGGAAGCTATAAATAGCGTTCCCGAAATATCTGATAAGGAAAACCAGCCGCCAGATGTCGTCTCTGTGCGAAATATGAATGCAACCAAGCTATCACTTTAGACGAGACATACCTGCACCTCTGAACGGCGCTATAGTCTGCATAAATTAGAGAGAGATAGAGAAAGGCGTATTTAATTTCGTCATCAAGGCGTGCGGAGTGAAATGTGTTGGAAATTCGCGAAGAAAATGTTCGAACAACGCGGGTAACCTTTTGGTGCAACCCTTCCCCCACGCTTTGGAGAGGAACTCTATTTTCGGAATGCTTTTAGAGGTTACTGCACGGGGCGTAACTTTGTGTTCTTCCCGTAACACTCTGGATTAACGTAGATTCATCGGGGGTTCGTGAACTGGGTCGGCAAGCCCCATCTCATTGGGGAAAATGACGGCATTTTAATCCGGCATTATCCAACCCTTGGCAATGCGCGTAGGAAATTCGTGGGGAATTGGCAAGGCCGTGGCCACGCTTCCTGTTTTCCACCTTGTAACCGATGGCGGGCGTGTTATAATTGCCGTGTTATAAGAAGGGCTTTAACGTACCTTTGTGACATAGTCATGTTGTTTGGTTAATTGGGCTTTAACGTCCCAAAGCGAATCAGACTATGAGGGACGCTCCAGTGAAGGGCTCCGGAAATCTCGACCAGCTGGGGTTCCTTAACGTGCACTCACATCGTATAGTACACGGGCCTCTAGAATCTCGCCTCCATCGAAATTCGATCGCCGGGGCCGGGATCGAACCCGTGTCTTTCGGGTCAGCATTCGAGCACCGTAACCTCTGAGGCATCGCGGCGGCACATAGCCATGTGTATGCATCCAGAAATGGGTGGCGTTTTCCATGCAGCAGTTCATTAAGGAGTAAACACACTCCTTAAGGGTAGTTTTTCTTCGCGTAATTAACGATTCGGTTCATTAGCGAACACTAAAGCCGTGGAACTTCCACGGACCGCTTGCTTTCCAGGCTATGTTTTGTGGTTCTAAAATTTGATTGGTAGGACAAAAACGCTCGGAGAAAGAGAGAGAGATTTCGTGATTTCGTTGAGCCACTGTTTCTGTACTTTGGGTGGCTAATTTGCTCTCGATATCCGGTTGCCGTGCGCACTTAGGCCCAAACTCTGAAACCTTCCTGTCCTTCGACCGTTTCTTGACATGGTGTAGGGAAGTTCTTAATTCCTCCTTACCGCTAATTATCGATGGAGGAAGCAAGCGTACACTAAAAGCACTCCACACAAGTTCTCACGAAAGGAGGACTTCCGCAAGGTAAGGAATGGATGCCGCACGTCTGGGTTAGAGGCCACCCATCGCAAATTTTTAAAGTTCAGCTTAAGTTAAGGACAACGCAGCGAGCCATGGAAAGAAAAATGATAGGTGTAACGTTAAGAGACGGGAAGCGGGCAGAGTGGATGAGGGAACAAACGCGGGTTAATGACATCCTAGTCGAAATCAAGAGGAAGAAATGGGCTTGGGCAGGGCATGTAATGCGAAGGCAAGATAACCGCTGGTCTTTAAGGGTAACGGAGTGGGTTCCAAGAGAAAGTAAGCGTAGCAGAGGACGGCAGAAAGTCAGGTGGGCGGATGAGATTATGAAGTCTGCAGGCACAGGGTGGCCGCAGCTGGCATAGGACACGGTTAATTGGAGAGACATGGGAGAGGGCTTTGCCCTGCAGTGGGTGTAGTCAGGCTGATGATGATTGTGATGATCGTAAGTTTTATAGGAACGCCTTTAATCAATGAAAGTAAGTAAGTCCGCCGCATCTTTTTTAAATTGAATCGCTTTAATATACAGACGCGTGGATGCTTTCTTGTTCGTCCGGGAAGAAAATGACGAGAAAATGTAGGGGCGCTGTGAACTGGTACGGCACCAAGATTAAGAATTTGACAGGTCATGTCTTTTGAAAAGGCAATATTTTTCTTTTATTTTCCCAACAGAAGTTTTTCTTTTGTTCTAGGGCATGAACTTAACTCAAGAGCAGAAATTTACATCGTAACGACATTACTTTCTGCATTATTGCGCTGTCTAGTGTGGTGACTGAAAATGCGGTTCTGTAGCGACGCCGAAAGTTGCTTAGTCTTGAATGAGCCAGTTCTGTCACTACTGCAGCAACTGCGAAATGCTACAGAAAATGTTATCAGTGCACAAAATTTCTGTAGTTACGACAGGGTGACAAACTTTTGTCATATCTGGGCAAGCGAACCTGCGGTGCTCAACTCGCATGGCAGTGCGCGCGGATTCATAACAGGCCTGCTACGCTTTCGGCGAAGTGCTTGGACGTTACTTCGATAGCTCCTGAAAGAACATCAAAGAGGGCACCGATGCGAAGGTCTTTGAGGGTATCTAGGCCCGCGTTCTGCACCTTTGCATTTAAGAGTGGCAACTGGAAGAATTCTCTGGCCGTACTACCTTAACCTTTCGCAAGTGATTGAATCCTCGCTGTTCATGGCTGAGATGTTCAGACCCCCCCCCCCCCCCCTCACCGCGCTTCAAGCATTGCGGGCAGCTGTAGCGAGTGAGGTTTCAAATAATCAAGTTATTCGGGTTCGTGTTCATAGCAGTGCGTCTTTGGCGGCGTTTATGCCAAAGGCCTTAGAAGAGATGAGAGCACGCGGGATGCTGAACGAGACAGTTCTGCTAATATATCTGGTGCTGAGTTGCTGAGCCGGAAAATCTGGGATCTGTTTCAGAATCGTTGCGTTGAGGTCGAGTTGCTTCCGTAATACTATTATTCGTCTCCCCCCCCCCCCCCCCCGCTCTCGCCCCTCCCTTTCAGTTATGTCGCAAGAAGCTTTCCCGCATTGCACTTATATGTGATTTGATACTATGTGATTTGACACTGAGCTTACTCTTTTCCTTGCCGAATAGTACGCGTAGAATGATTATGCGTTGCCGTCTCTTTTATGACCTGTATTTTTGTCTGTCATCAATTCACGAACTTTTTGGGGATAAAAATTTCAGCCAGGACATGAATCTTGGACATCAGTTTTAATTGTGAGGCGGCTGTGGTAAATTGCAAAGTACTGTTGGAAATATTGAAGGTAACGGTACATTCCTCCGATACGTACAAAAAATTTTTTTGTTAAAGTTTGTCTATCGCTCGCATCGAGTAGTTACGACTGCCATAGAAAACCAATATGGAACGTTTGTTGATGATAGCAAAATGTTAATTGCAAAAAAAAAACTGCAAGCTTGCCAAGTGGAGACCTGCGAACGTGTTGACTCTTGTAGTGCAATCATACGATATCAGAAAAAGACTGCGTTCATAAATAGGTTCCCCATGAAACATGTTCTTGTACAGAATTTCTGGGTACACATCAGTTCTCAAGTCACTTTAGTGCACTCTTTGTTTAATGCATTGCGGCCTAAAGTAGTCTGCCTGTGTGGTGATACGGTTATACTGTTTGTTAAATCAGGGCTATTTGCACTGTATTCATAAAAAAGTTGACTTCCAAGTGTATTAACTCTGTTCGGTGCTATCTCCTGATAAATTCGCAAGTCCATCCTCGCCGTAGAATGCATGCGGTTTCATTTTCCTTCCATAATCGCCTTACCGCGTGCTTCGCTGATCTACAGTGTTCACGTAGCAAAAAAAACGATGTTTTTGGCGAAGGCACGAACGATGGTCGAAGCTCCTGCGAACCTCACAATTCCGAAGCCAAATGTCTCTCGAGTGTTTGGTACGTCTGAGATACTGGCCACGTGGGGAGGGCCCATACATAGCCACCCGTTTAAAAGCTTTGGTACGTCTGAGATACTGGCCACGTGGGGAGGGCCCATACATAGCCACCCGTTTAAAAGCTTTGGTACGTCCGAGATACTGGCCACGTGGGGAGGGCCCATACATAGCCACCCGTTTAAAAGCTTTGGTACGTCCGAGATACTGGCCACGTGGGGAGGGCCCATACATAGCCACCCGTTTAAAAGCTTTGGTACGTCCGAGATACTGGCCACGTGGGGAGGGCCCATACATAGCCACCCGTTTAAAAGCTTTGGTACGTTCGAGATACTGGCCACGTGGGGAGGGCCCATACATAGCCACCCGTTTAAAAGCTTTGGTACGTCTGAGATACTGGCCACGTGGGGAGGGCCCATACATAGCCACCCGTTTAAAAGCTTTGGTACGTCCGAGATACTGGCCACGTGGGGAGGGCCCATACATAGCCACCCGTTTAAAAGCTTTGGTACGTCTGAGATACTGGCCACGTGGGGAGGGCCCATACATAGCCACCCGTTTAAAAGCTACGAGCCGAATGACTCTGTACACCGCTTTACGGCCTGTAGCCACAGCTTATCACGCATTCTAGAATCGTTACGCCCATCCGACGACCTCGAGAGATGCTTATCGCAATCACTTCGTGGGTACTGCTTTCCACAGCTCGCATCATTATTCAACCACGATGGCGGACCCACCAACACGCTGCACCGATATCTGCTCCACCGCAGTTGCCACGGGTGATTGCGTACATGAATACAATACTCCGTTTATGCAGATCAAATCAGCCCGGCCAACACTCTCTGCAAGGCGTTAGAGATATTAACGCCGCTTAAGCATCCGCTAACAGGCGATCAAAGGCCGGCCTTGCCGAGCCGTTTAAACCCCGCCGTCTCTCTCATTCTCCCATTCAGTTACGTAACTCGCCGCTCCCAGGAGATGGATCGGCGCGGGAGCGCCCATTAATCTTTCGCGCGCGCTAATGGCCGAGCGTCGGCATTCCACCCCGGCGGCCGTAACCAGGACATCGAAGATGGAAGGGGCCACCACGTACGGCTTGGCTCTCATTGATGGTGATGATGATGATAGTGACTGCGGTGTCCCACGGCCATCTCTCGCTCGTTAATCACAGTCATCGCGCACTGCCCCTCCATGCGTATACCTCCGGTCAGCGCGTACACACGCGCGCGCGCGCGTCGCCTTGGCAAGATTGCATCTAGCGCGAAGAGGTATGTCGCGGATGCCAGGTGGAGGCGACGGCACCAGTGCCTTCGCTA